>JAESUZ010003666.1:0-298477 GCA_017311185.1 Proteles cristata cristata | reverse complement strand
AAGTCAGTAAACTGGGTCTCAGAGACCCGGCCCCGGGGCCAGCCTGTCGCGTGGGGCAGCCTCCTCTGGGCTCGCACAGGTGGCTGAGCACCGAGCGGCCACTCAGGGGTCTGACTCCATTCGGCCCCACGTGCCCCGGCCTCCCGGAGCTCATTGCCGTCATCAGCTCTCACCCACTGGCCTTTGTGGGTCAGCCTGCAGCCCGGCCCCGCGGTCAAGGAGGCACACTGCTTCACCACAAGTGCTGCTGTCGCCCCTGGACGTGGGGTCTTGTCAGGCCAGCCGTGGTCGCTTGTGTGGCCAGTGCTGCAGCCCTGAACCCTTTGCCCTAAGCTCTGTGTCCTCACGGCGCGTTAGGGGTGCGTAATGCTCTGTTCTTGGGCCATCGCCTCCTACCTTCTATGCCTCGAATATGCAGGTTCTCTGCCTTCTCCTTTGACCTCATTGAAACCTTTGCCCTTGGATTTCTCCTTTTCTCTAGAACTAGAGCTATTCTGATCCACTTTCCTCCCTCCCCAGCTTTCTGTTTCTTCAGCTCTGTTCCCCTGAGCTGTTTATAGGATACACGGCGGGAGTCACTTTCCTGTGCCGTACCTCCCAGCGTCTGCAGGTGTGAGTGCCCCAGCCTGCGGGCCGAGCACGCGCACCACTGCCCGGCATCCGAGGCCTTCCAACGTTTGCTGCTCTCACCTCGCCGTGAGGTGCCTGCTCGTGTGCCTGTTGCCAGTGCTCATTCTAGACTCTCCTACCTGTCAGACCATTGAAGGGTTTTAAGTGGGAATGATCTCGTTTGCATTTAACAAATGTATCACTGGCTGCTCTTAGGAAGAATATTTTAATATGCAAGATGGTATAAGAGAGTAACCACCCTGTTTTTGCAACCTAGATACCTTGTGGGCCAACGCCTCGTGAATTATGAACGGAAATCTGGCAAACAAGGCACATCTCCGCCACCTCCACAGTCGTCCCAAGAATAAAGTGGTGGTCTCCACTACCTTGACCTTCCCCTGGCCTTTACGTGTCCTTTTTTGTGGACTTCTCTCTTTGGAGATTTTTCCCAGTGATCTCTCAGCATTGTTCTTAAGTTACTGTATTTGACTTGTGTTCCCAGCACTCAGAGAGGCGCGGTCCAAGGTCTGCTGCCGTTCCTGCATCTTCCGCCGTCATTGCTGTCTGAGATCTGTACATGTGTAAATAGACGTTTCTGGGTACCCTGAAACCTTGGATTAAACAGAATGTGCATTGTACATCTTTAAACAAAATGTATATTAATTTATTAAATCTAGTTGTCACTTTATTTTGGACCTGCTGTGATCTTGACAGGAAACGTGCCACAGAGCCATAGTGCAGAGGCAAAGCTTTCTAGTGACGCCCTTTGCAGCGCGATACCCCGGTGTTCCTGCGGTTCTTACTAAGCAAACTGTGCGCTCTGTCTTTCTTGGCTGTTCACACCATACCAAGAACTTACAAGGAAACACGTAGAAAGCAGCAGTGGAGTGTCTGTGGTAAGAGGACATGGACTTTGTGCTTCACTGTCAGTCGTTTTTGGAAGTTATTTTGTATAACACCAAAGCTGTTGTACATTTTCTACTGCCTGATTTTTTTTCATGTGTCTGTGTTTATAATATTGTATAGTATCTTGTGCTAGGTGAAGAAATTATTTTTAATTTTGATAATTTAATATTCCTAGTGATCAGCATTAGGGGTTGGGTTTTGTGCTTGTTGGGGGCATGTCTATACTTAGAGGAAGAAAAAGTCCACAAGAACATTTTCATCCGTTTCCTCCAACCCCCCCTTTTCCATACACAGCTGTCTTGTTGTTGTTTTCTTCCCCTTTTTGGCAGCAGTGGCCAAAAGTCATGCAGGATCACGAGTCTTCTAGAATACTGTCACCAACAGTACCGCGTCCTCCTGGAGTTAGGGCACCCTGAGGGGCTAGCCAACTGCAGACGTCCTTTGTGCTGTAGACGGCAGCGCTAGGGAGGCTGCCTGGGCCCCTGGCTGCTCCTGCTGCCCAGTGCGCCCCGTTGGGTGGGGATCAGGGAGTCCATTTCTCCTAGCTTCCATGAGCAAATCCCAAAGTTTCCAGAGCTTTTTACAGAATAAAACTGCAAATGAAACCAACTTGATTTTACCTGGCCTGAAGAAAGCTGGCTTGAGCTGGCCTTTTTACCATGGGAGTAAAGAAGGTGTTTCGTTGGCGATGTGCTGTAAAATCTCGGAATACTGAACACTTACAAATCTGGTTTTCCCGTAGAACCAAAGCTTCCAGTAAGAAGTATTGAGAGCAGTAGAACAGTTGGGCACACAATCCCAGTGTTTACCAATAATGGTAATAACGATATATTGTAAGGTTGGTGTTTGTGTTTTGAATGTTCTCAGAGAAAACAGGCAGCAGAGGAAACTCCTGAAGAGTTTACGTATAGTATTAAACTCTGTAGACTGAAATCTGAAGATTTTGTAAATATGAAAGTCAGCCAAACATAAGCTACCAAAAAAGCAAACATATTCTGGTTGTTTTATATTTCAACAGTTTTTCCTGAAGCGGTGATCACTTTACTTTAAAATATAGTTTAAAACATCAGTATCAAAAAAAAAAAAGCTTGCCATGGGTTCAGTGTTACACTCCAGCACTTTGCAGCAGCTCCTTCTCTCGTATTTGAAATAAGGTCTTTGCTAGCCCTGCCTTTATGCAGAAGTGGAGTCCTGCCTTAAAAAATTAGGAGCGTTTTAAAATGTGATGTTACTTATCGTGGTATATGTCTATATAAATTGTTCTCTTTGGGAGAAAAATATTATCAATTGGGCATAGAACTTGATTGTATTAATTTAGGTTTCTTTTTTAATTTTTCAGAGAATTTATAGATCTTGATATAAAGTCACTGGAACACATTTATCCATTTTACCAGAAAGAGATCTAGGCAGATACCACAAAAAATTAAAAATTGTTACTCTACAAAATTTTAAAAGAATCTTATCAGATGTTTTGTAAAAAAAAAAAAAAAAAGAGAAGAAAAACATACATATATATGAATGGCCAAAATGTTGCCCTCCTTTCACCGGCAGATCATTTTATCTTGTTGTATTTAAGGATTTCATTTTGGTTTTCAGTTGTGCTTTGTCCCGTTTTCAGTAAGGTAATTACTTACAAGGGTGGCACCAGGATTTTATTATTAGCCAGTAGTCTCATGAACATTTGAAACCTCTGGTTCAGAAAGTTCTAGTATTGCTGCCCTTCCCGTACAATTTTTTTTTTACATAATAGTGTAGTTTTGCTTCATTTTACATTGGGCTAAAACCGTCTTCAAGGAAATTAATTACGAAAGAAGACCATTGTGTTTTACTTTTACTTGTTTATAAATTGAAGACAAATCAACATTTGGGAGTGAGTTTCACATGACCAGTTACCAAATGGTCATAATTATTAAGTGTGCAGTTGTTCATTATTAGCAAATTATGTTTGATTTTTAAACTATTAAGTACTAATAGTTGAGAAGAAAACAAAATGCCAATGTGAGGTTTATGTATAGCTAGCCTTAAAAAAGTTCCATGTTTTTAGGTGATTTTTTTTTCCCTGTTAGTTCTCTGGAGAAACAGTGGAAATTGGACATCTCGATTCCAGATGTAAACAAAAAGTCATTTTTATTTCAATATTTAATATAGCTGTTCTTACTGTGGATTCTTGTCTTGTGTTTTTTCTTTCCCTCATTCAAGTAACAGAATAACTTTTTCTTAAACGATTCAGTCTTAGCAATGTCATTTCTGTATTGGCAAATGCTATTAAAGTGTAATTCTTGAATTTAGGTTGAATTCATGACTTTATAAAACAGAAGCGCTGGACATTTCTCCTCTGTACTGTGCTTACATCCCCTTCCCTCCCCCCCATGAGAATGTAGTGCCGGTCTAAGAACACTGGCGCTTTTGTAAACACCCAAAGTTAGCTTTCAGGACTCGGTATTTTAAGCTTTCTACTAACTGTGTGTGATAAGTTTTATACTTGTAAGATTTTAAAATGATTATGTTTAAAATACTCCTTTAGAATGTTACCTGCTCGGTCACCATCAGGAAAAGACAAAAGTAAAATGTTGTGCCACTCAAGTGTTAGCAAAACCTCGCGTGTGGAGACTGTAACTCCCTTGGTTGGGCTGTCTCGTATCTCTGTTTGTCCCTCAGACACAGAAATTTTCTCTTCACCCAGGTACTGCCCGGTGTCATTTCTAAAAGCAGCCGTCACGAGTAAGGGTTTCTTTCAAGTAGTCTCCCAACAGTAGTAGGTTTGTTGCTAATACAACATAAAGGTGTAAGACAGTATATGTCTGATTTCATTCCCATTGATTTTGTACAAGTGCCTCGTTTTGTGTCGGCAGAGTAATACACAGTCCCTTAACTGGAAGTGTAGTGACCGTAGGCCTGGAAATGACTCTTGTAGACGGTACATAGAGCACTTAGTTATTTAGGATATCAATTTTCTATTGAAGCAAAAATCTTAGATACCCAGAACAATGTTATGTGTATATATTCTCAAATGCTCCCTTTTTTATGTGGCTGTTTGTTGCCTTTTAAGTCAAGAGAACAAAATTGAATAAAGTGAATGTTAGCTGTAGCCTAGTTTTTATGGTTTGTTTTTGCTTTGTTGCAAAACTCTTCCAGAATTACAGAAATGCACATTATTAATCAGCATAAGTAGATAATCTAGGTAATTAAAAATTTTTTTTACTGTTTATTTTTGATAGAGAAAGACTAAGTGCAAGTGAGGGGTGGGAGTTGTGTGCAGAGACAGAGGGAGACACAGAATCCGAAGCAGGTTCCAGGCTCTGAGCTGTTAGCACAGAGCCCGATGCGGGGCTCAAACTCAGGAACTGTGAGATCCTGACCTGAGCCAAGATTGGACACTCAACTGACTGAGCCACCCAGGCTCCCTAGGTATTTTTTAATGTAATAATTATGTAAGAAAAAGAATTAATATGTGATTATAGTTCCTCCATTCTGTTTTAAGTATAAATTTAAGAGTATAGTCGCAGAGAACACATCCCTCCCTGCTCGCCCCCTGACTGTACTGCGAGACCATCTTCACGGGGGAAGTGAAGTACAGGCCTTCTTCTTGCAGGCAGGCTGCCTCCCACTTCTGCAAGATCCACCAGAGTACAGCCGTTTTATGTCGTTGATTGTAAATCTCTGAGAAAAAGGAAAGAATTGCATGAAGCTTTTTCCTCCTAAGTGTTCCCATGTGAAGAGATTGGTTCTAGGTTCAAAACTTGATGATTTCTTTTTAATCAAGTGCATTTAAAAAACTTCTTAATGTTTATGTATTTTGAGAGAGTGTGAGAGCAGAGGAGGGTCAGAGAGAGAATCCCAAGCAAGCT
Source organism: Proteles cristata cristata (assembly GCA_017311185.1). Taxonomy (NCBI): domain Eukaryota; kingdom Metazoa; phylum Chordata; class Mammalia; order Carnivora; family Hyaenidae; genus Proteles; species Proteles cristata. The sequence goes on along the minus strand of JAESUZ010003666.1, from coordinate 293,114 downwards.
CTGCACTGTCAGCACCAGAGCCTGATGCAGGGCTCCGTCTCATGAACCAGAAGATCATGACCTGAGCCGAAATCAGAGTCCGATGCTTAAGTGACTGAGCCACCCAGGCGCCCCTCAGGTATATTTTTATTTCTTTTAAATGCAGCCGTGGTAGGCAAAATGCTTTCTCAACTACAGGCAGCTGTAATCTGTCAAGCTGAGGTTCTGCAGCAAAGGAGATGGCATGGTGAAAGTCAGGAAGCGGCCGTTCGTTCCCTCTCGCACCCCACAGTTTACAGCCACTCTTGTCGCAAACAAAACTGATGTCACAAGTGGATTAAGGGTCCGAGGAGGTAACACACCTGTCCTCCCTCCCCCAGTGTTTTGGTTCGGTGTCTGTTTTGTTTCCCTGCACTGTACTGAGTACTGTAGCTGAATCGAGGTATGGTGTCCGCCAGTCGGAGTGGAAAAGGCCAGAAAAATGAGCAAGAGGTTCTAACAGTTACGAGTCAAATGCCCCGAGGAATTCAGAGGAGGGGCTCCGTGTCCCCCAGGCCCACAGTCTCCCCCGACTCCTACCTCCGGCAGCAGCCCTGCACAGTGCGGGGAATGGGCCCACAACGGCAACCGGTGACCTGGGTGGACAAGGTTCCTTCTGCACCCCTGTATGTGCTTAATCTTCCTTGAGAAATTTCTCTCTTCACATATGTCACAGTGCCGCGTCTTTCTGCGTCTCCATGTTTGTTCAGTGACTTTTTTAGGACGAGAAGCTTCAGATCTGCAGCCCCGGTCAAGAACTCCTTCGTTCTTTGCCCAGTCGCATCCGTCCCTCCTGCTGGGCACACAGGTTCCCTGGGCTGACGGAGCAGAACGAAGAGTTCTGAGACCCACGTGTGTAGGGACAGCTGATTTTAGACAAAATTTAGACTATTTGCAAAAGTCGAGCAAATAGTGCTAGAATAGTTGGACATCTAGATGCAAAGTTAAAAATTGATTCATATTTCAACATAAGCAAAACTTAACTCAAAATGGATTATATTCCTAAACATGAAACCTCAAACTATAGAACTTTTGGGGAAAAAAAAGGGGAAGTGTTCAACTGTGGGTAAGGTTTGGATGTATACAGCACCGAAGCACAATCCTTAGAAGAAAAATTTGAAAAGCTGCACATTATCAGATTTGAAAATGTCCCCTCTTTGGTGTATGTTGTTCTGAGAGCAGGACAAGCCAGCAGGCAGTGGCAGGAAGCATTGGCAGAACGTTTCTGACAACACGCGGTTCAGTATAGATCGCGAAGTGTCAAAACTCAGTAGTTTGAGAGGATCCATTTGCCCATTGTAAAAATGGGCAAAATATTTAAACAGACACTTCACCAAAGAGGACAAATAGGCAAATAAGCACATGAGAAGCTGGTCAACATAATAAGCCATTAGGAAGATAGAAATTAAAACCTGTGAGTTACCACCACATATCTATTAGAATGACTAAAAATACCGTACTTTGTGTTGGTGAGGGTGTGAGGAACGCTTACACTGTTGCAGGGAAAGCAAAGGGGTGAACTAACTACTTTAGAAAATACTTGGCACCTGGGTGGCTCAGTCAGTTAAGCATCTGACTTCAGCTGAGGTCATGATCTCACGGTTCGTGGGTTCAAGTCCCGCATCGGGCTCTGAGTGGCTCTGTGCTGACAGCTCAGAGCCTGGAGCCTGCTTCGGATTCTTTGTCTCCCTCTCTCTCTGTCCCTCCCCTGCTCACACTCTGTCTCTCTCTCTCTCTCTCTCAAAATTAAATAAACGTTAATTTTTTTTAATAAAAAGAAAATAGTTGGGCAGTTCTTAGAAGTTACAGTAAGTTCACCACTCCTAGTTATTGACCGAGCAGAAAGCAAGTCCATATGATGACTTGGATGAGAACGTTCATGGTAGCTTTATTTGCAGTAGCCCAAAGGTGGAAAAAGTCCACGTGGCCATCAACAGGGAAAGACCTAAATGATTATCCATACAATTATCTCTTCCAATAAAAGGCAGTTAACTTGATATACGCAACATGGGCAAGTCTCAATGCTGAAGTAAAGCAGACCAGAAATCCATGCTTTCATTTACCGGAAGTCTATAAAATGCAAGAGTAATGTACAGAAACCAATAGAAAGCACATCAGTGGGAGTTGGTGAGGAGGGACTTGGAGAGATTTCAAAGGGGCAGAAGGAAACGGGGGCGATGAATTTTTTTGTTACCTTGATGTGGTTCTGGTTTGAGATGTATACTTATGTCAAAACAAAGGATCGTACATTTTAAGTTTGTGCGATTTGCATGTTAATTACATCTTGATTTCAAAAATAAGTATCATATTCATATGTGCTCTCTAAGGGATCATTTCATAGCATATCTATGTACAAAGTGCCCGCTTCCCTCTCACTTTTGGCTGCTGACGTTTCTGTGTCAGTGAGAAGACCGAAGCAATCAGAGCGCAGCTTCACAAGTTCACACCATCACATTTACCCTCTCACCCCTGTGGCCCTGTCCCCCCTGGGCTAGGCGGGCTTCGCACGTCCCCTCCAGCGTGCCTGCCCTCTATGCAGACTGCAGTGTGAAAGGTGCCCCCCGGCCCACGTGCGATCCGTGCCTGGGCCCCGCCCGCCTCGCGCAGCCTCACTGGGTCAACAGGACTCTCGGCTGCTCAGGGTGCTGTGGCAGGTCGCCCTCTCCCTCGTGGTTGGGTCATTCCCATCCATCAGACGTTCCTGTCATTTCTTGCACAAGAAAAATCTCTACCCCAGTACCTCCTTCACCTGCTCCAGTCGCTTTCCTCTTCAGCAAAGGCCTTCCAACAGTTATCTGTACTTCCTGTTTCTAATTTTTCCTCTCCTTGCCGTTTGCTCCACTCTTCCACTGGACTTGCTCTTGTAAAAGGTCACCAATGGGCCACCCCTAACGTAGGTGGTGAGTTCTCAGGTCTTGCCGGAAAGAGTCGGTCCCTCTCTGCAGTGAAACCATTTCCGCTGGCTGTCGGGACGTAGCACTCCACTCGTCTTCCTCCTACTGGCCTGTGGACTCTCCTTTATAAAGTCCCTCACTGACCCTGTCTTGTCTGTCGGCTCAGTCTGGGACCTCTCTTCTGCCTACACCCATTGACTTGGTGATCTCACTCCCTCTCATCTATACGCTGATCACTCACATGTATATTTATTTACTCATTCCCTCTTCCTTCCTGAGTTCCAGACACATCTGTGCAGCTGGCTACGTCTCCCGGACATCTCAAACTCGGCAGGTCCAAAACCCAACTCATGGTTCCCCTACCCCAAATCGATTTTCTCAAACTTCCCCATTTCACTTGGTAAGCTACTGGATGGATCTGGGTTGCTAAACAAAAATGTTGGTGATACTGTTGACTCTTGTTTCTCCACGCTTCGCATACAGTTGGACATCAAGCCTTTTAACTTCCAAATGAATTGGATTCTGGCTACGTCGCCCCACCCCCTGCTACCATCCTGGTGCAAAGAGAGCACCATCATCTTCCTCCTGCCTGGGTCCCTGCAGTTTCTCCTGAGCTCCTGGCCTCTGCCCATGCTCTTTCTTATGTCTTCCACTGACTTTCAACACTGGATCCAGAGTGATCATGTTCCGATCTAAGTCAGATCACATCAGTCCTTTACCCCGGCAGCTAACCGTCACAAAGTCCCAAGTCCACAGGCCCCCTGTGCTCACTATGCCCCACGCAGCCTCCTTGCTTCCAGAACAGGTCAAACCTCAGGGCCTTTGCACTTGCTGCTTGCTGTGCCTTAATGTTCTTCCTCTAGGCTCTCCCCAAGGTCTTCCTTTATTTACTGACGTGTCATTCTTAGGCTTATCTAAAATTGCAGCTCCTGGGGCTTTCCTGGACTCCTCCACTGCTATGTTTTGTCTCTCAGATGTATTAACGTTAATGCCATATGGCTTTCCTGTATTGTTTATATTAGTATGTTTTCCCTTTTACATTTGAATGTAAGCTTCAGAGATACTTTTTGGGGGGAGGACCGTTCTTGGGACATATTCCGTATTCAATAAATACTCTTGAGTAAATAAGTGGATGAAGCAGAATAAAACTAATGTGTCTATGAGAACCTGAAAGCCGTGTGCCATTCTCCAGAGGTAACCACTATCAGTAGTTAAATGTTGGCTTCCAGAATGTGCTATGGGTAAACACACATTCACAGAGTCCTTTTATCACAATACAGGGAATGTGCCCCACAGACTCCGTGGGGTGCTTTTTTTTTCCACCTTATATTTCATGACCATCTTTTCACGTCAACACTTAAGTAGCTACTTCATTTTACAATCCTGGCTGTACTGTATTCTGCTGTGCGGGTAAGATTATGATTTCAGTTTTCTGAAAGACAGTTAGTTACCCCATTTTATTATATGCTACAATAAACACTTTTGTCCATAGTACTTTATATACTCAGGCTAGTATTTCTGTAGGATAAATCTGTAACTTCAGTCATTAAAATATAGTGCCAAATGGCCCCCCAAATGTATTGATTAACATTCCTCTGTCATCAGTATATGAGATTCCTTGTTTTCCCGTATTATATCAACATTAAGTATTGCCTGTGTTCAGTTTTTGCCAATGCTCTTAATTTGGAGATGTGTGTGCCCAGGTAGAGGGATCATGGTTGGGTGTGATGCCCCTAGAGCAGAAGGAAGGGCTCGTCACTGACTCTTCCTGGAAATATCTTATTCTCGTTCTCCATTGTCCGGGCTAGAGGTGAGCAGGGGAAGGCGGGCTATGGGGCCTTAATCATTCGTGGTGGGTTTAAACGTAGCCGCCCTGCACACTGCCCTGGTCAGGCTTCACCAGAATAGAAGCTACTCTATCCATGGACCCAAAATTACTTTATCAGAAGACATGGCTTATATCCTTTTAGACCCAGATTGGCTCAACCATTCTATCTTACTTAGGAAAACAAGTTGAACAGAATCTTATTTTAGCTGAAAATCGCCCACTGTCCAAACTCCTAAGTGGCTCTTCACTGAAATCTGCAGAACGAATGGGCGTGGGCGATGGTTTGGAGGCTGGGGACCGCTTGGACAAGCCGCCAGACGGAACGTGCAGCAGGAGCGCGGCAGTCGAGGAAGGCAGGGCCACACACCCTCGGGGTGGGGTGGGGTGGGGTGGGGTGGGGTGGGGTGGGGTGGGGGTGGGGCTCGCGCCACCTGCACTGACCAGCCCCCATGATTACAACGGCTTCCTACCTAGGAGGACCGAGTCTCCTCGTCCTGAAGCTTCACGAAGCCAGAGCAAAGGGAAAGGGAGTCCTCTGAGAACTCGCCCTTCACATTTGGCAGTGGGAAATCGATCAAAATGTCCTTTTCTAGGCGAAACGTTCAGCTCCTACCGACCTACCAATTAGTGGCGAAAAGGGGCCAGACCCAGACTGCGCAGGCGCATTGCCTCCCGGGCCCGCGCGGGCGACCGTCCGGCCTCGGCCCTACGCGTGCGCGCCTGCGCGGGGCCGGGGGGCGGGGCCCTCAGGCGTCCCGGTTGCCTAGATACCTCTGCGAAACAATCGGTGCGGCCGGCGCGTCCCGGCCGCAGCGGGAAGAGGCAGTTGGCCTTCAGTTTCCGAGGAGCCCGAAGAGGAGGAGCGGGTGAGAGCCCCGGCCGGCAGCCCCGGACCCCGCGAAGCCCGCCTCCTGGCCCGCCCCCGGCCCCGCCACAGACCCCCGGTCCCCCGCCAGGCTCCAGTCCCGGGGAGGCAGGGCGGCCCGGCCCTGGAGCTGCGCCTGCGCCCCGAGGCTCACGCTCTACCTCCGCCCCCTCCACGCAGCCCACCTTGATTCTTCGCAGCCTGGTACCGGCCTGCGGAGAGCGATGCCGCTTCCCGACACCATGTTCTGCGCGCAGCAGATCCACATTCCCCCGGAACTGCCGGACATCCTGAAGCAGTTCACCAAGGCTGCGATCCGCACCCAGCCCGCCGACGTGCTGCAGTGGTCCGCGGGGTAAGCGCCTGGGGGAGCCGGCCGCCCCGCGTGGTGCGCCGCCCGGACACCCGTCCCGGCTCCCTGTCCTGCAAAGCAATGGCAGCTCCCTCGTGAGACAGTGGTACTTACTCAGACCAACACTTACAGAGCAGCTGCATCGGGTGAAAAGTTTCTGCACTGTGTTCTCAAATCAAACCACTGCAGACCCTCCTTGTATGTTATTTGTAAAACGAGTTTTACAGGAAGGAATCTTCCAGCCAAGCTCCTCGCCCGAGAGAATCCTCCCCGGGTTAGGCACCTGGGTCAGTTTATTAGAAGCAAACGACCCAGGTCATATCGGGGTAATTTCCCCAAGGCTGCTGTGAGGGCTAAACTTTGCCCAGCCTGCTGCAGAGAAGGCGGACGTTCCTTGCAGCAAACGAGCTATTTCCCGGAAGACATTCATAATTTTAAAAGTTACAAAGCCAGTAGACCTTAAAACCATTCAAATAAACCCATTTGGTTTTGAAAGGAAAGTTCTTTGCCCCTTTTCAGAAAACAGGCTTAGAAACTCAATTTTGTGATCACAAGAACCGGTAGAAATATAAATGTTTTAGTAACCGGCGTGTCCCGTTTCCCTCACTTGTAAAACCAGGGTGAACACTAGTTCCCTCTGGCTGCCCTAACGAATCACCACAGAAGTGGATCGATCAGAACCACAGGCAGGTATTCTGCTGTGGAGGCTGACAGTCCAAGATCAGTTCCGCGAGGCTGTAGTCAAGCTGTCGGGGCTTTTCTCCGGGGGCTCTCGGGCCTTGCCTTTTCCAGAGTCTGGAGCCGCATTCCCTGTGTTCTGTGGCTCGTGGCCCCTTCACCCTTAAAGCCAGGGGTGCGGCGTCTCCAGGACTCTCCCTCTGCCTCCCTCTTCCAAGCACACCAGTGATTACATTCAGGGCCCCTCAAGAAAGTTCAGGAACACAGTTCTCCCATCTCCGAATCCTCACCTCTACAAAGTCCCTGTTACCGTGTGAAATGAGACCCACAGTTTCCAGCATTAGGACCTGGATATCTCTGAGGCTCTTCTGGAACCTACCACACAAGGCTGCTTATTAAACCCAGTGTTTTGCCTTGTGACAGACACTTCTGTTAGCTGCTTCTCAAAGAGTCTCCCTGGATTCTTGCCAAAAAAATTATGGCCTCTGGTTTTAACCGTTAGGAAAGCATCAACGAAGGAAAGGACGCGTAAGAGTGTATCTGTACTTGACAGAACACTCCAATATTGAGTCACTTTTTTTCTCGGAACATTACATTATTTTAGTTTAAGCTTCACTTTAACTTAAGTGGCTTAAGCGAGAACTTTCTGGATGTGCCATGCAACCATTTTCCCTCAGGAATAATTTTGGAAGGGGCGCCTGGGTGTCTCGGTTGTTTGGGTGTCTGACTTCGGCTCAGGTCATGATCTCATGGCCTGTGAGTTCGAGCCCCACATCGGGCTCAGTGCTGACAGCTCAGAGCCTGGAGCCTGCTTCAGATTCTGTGTCTCCCCCTTTCTCTTCCTCTTCCCTGCTCATGCTCTGTCTCTCTCTGTCTCTCAATAATAAATAAATGTTAAAAACAACAACAACCAATTTTGGAGTTTAGGAGTAAAAGCAAGCATTCACTAGGGAGTGTGTGTGTGAAATGGGCTCAGCCAGGTCCCACACAGTCTGTGAGGGACAGATGTTGTCAGAAGAGGGCAAATTGGTCTTTGAACTTATGACAAGGTAAGGGTGGCCTGGGTGGTTCAGTCAGTTAAGCATCCAACTCTTTAAAAAAAAATTTTGGGGTGCCTGGGTGGCTGAGTCGGTTAAGCGTCCGACTTTCACTTAGGTCATGATCTCGCAGTTCGTGGGTTCGAGCCCCGCGTCAGGCTCTGTGCTGACTGCCAGCTCAGAGCCTGGAGCCTGTTTCAGAGTCTGTCACTCCCTCTCTGACCCTCCCCTGCTCACGCTGTCTCTCTCTCTCTCTCCTAGAAATAAATAAAACATTTTAAAAAATTTAAAAAAAAATTTTAATGTTTGTTTATTTTTGAGAGAGAGAGAGAGACAGAGTGCAAATGGGGAGGGTCAGAGAGAGAGGGAGACACAGAATCCCAAGCAGGCTCCAGGCTCTGAGCTGTCAGCACAGAGAGCCACGCAGGGCTTGAACTCGCAAACCTCGAGATGATGACCTGAGCAGAAGTTGGTCACTCAACCGACTGAGCCACCCAGGCGCCCCAAGCAACCCACTCTCAATTTCGCCTCGGGTCTTGATCTCACAGTTTGTGAGATTGGGCCCCTCAGTGGCCTCTGGTACTGACAGTGCAGAGCCTGCTTGGGATTGTCTCTCTCTCTCTCCCTCTCTCTGCCCCTCCCCTGCTTGCACATACTCTCTCTCAAAATATATAAATAAATGAACAAACAAACAAAACTTAGAAAAGGCAAGCCAGGGGTATTCCAGGAAGAGGAATGGCATCTATGCAAAGGGACGCCCATGAAGGTAACTGCGGGAGACTTCAGGAGGCCTTCGGGTTGAGGCTCTTTACAGATGAGGCCTCAGGTGGCAGAGGCGACTCGGCCCGCCCCGCCCCCTGCCTGTGTGCTCTGATGCAGCAGCTGGTTGGCTGTACGTTATTATGTCACCCGCGCGTGTGCAGTGTGACCGGGGCAAGACTTGGTCCAGGGCAGAAGGCCACTTTCCGTGACGCGCGCCTCCAGGGAATTCACACATCGGGGCTCTCCCCAAACACGGGCTTTCTCAGCCTTGGCACTGTTGACGCTTTGGACAGGACAGTTGCTTGGGGTGGGGGGGTGGGGGTGTCTGGGCACAGCAGGACCCATAGGACCCCCTCCTGTGACCGCCGAAAATGTCTCCAGAAATTGCCAGTGCCTTCCGGGGGAGCCGACGGGGTAACCGTTGAGGACCACGGCTTTAGAGGCCGTGGGGAGCTGGGGGATTGGCTTGATCGGTGATGACGAATAAAGCCCCAAAATAGGTGAAAACCCTAATTAGGAGCAATATGACAAAGCTAAGCACCCATGCCTCCCCCGTCACCTTAGATCTTCCTGTCCGCCTTTGTCTCTTACTGCTGCCCTCGTGTTAGGTCACGAAATATGGGTGCAGAGAGGAAAAGGGGGTGAGGTTGAAAATTTCTTGTAGCCTCTCAAATATCTAGCTACAGCGTCTTTGTTGCATAATCAGAGATGTTTCTAGTTATTCATATCTTTTTTTTTTTAAGTTTATTTTTGAGAGAGAGAGAGCTGGGGAGGGGCAGAGAGAGAGAGAGAATCCCAAGGAGGCTCTAAACTGCCAGCACAGAGCCCAGTGTGGGTCTCAGACTCCTGAAACGCGAGATCATGACCTGAGCTGAAATCAAGAGTCGGACACTTAACCGATTGAGCCACACAGGCCCCTCGTTATTCATATCTTTTCAATTATGACCTGAAGGCCTGGTGGATGATTTATGATTCATTTTACTGTGTAGTTTCTTTTAGTCATGTTGGCCGTCAGAGCGGCAGTGACCCGGCCGCAGTGGCTGGCCACCTCCGGCTCGCCTGGCGCCTTCCCCCCATCCCCCCCCCACCCCGGACCAAAGCCAAGTGCGTGCCCCCCTCCTGACCTGCTGCCCTGAACCGGTTCCATACCCTCACTTGTCCCACTAGACGTGGTATTCGTGCCAGTATAAGCACCAATATTCACATCCCAGAAAGGAACAATTAAATGGGAAAAAATACTAAAACAATTACCAAGTTGTTATTAATTACTAAATTAATGAAATTGATTGCTATTGCTAAATTGTTAAATTTGGTAAAGCAGTTTACTAAAAAATTACTTTAAAAAGGGTACCGGGCAGGACCCATGAAGGGCGAGGGGGCTGTGACTTGGAGGACCGGGGGGTTGGTCCCCAGTCAGGCAGACAGGTGACGTTCCTGATCCGGGACCGTGTCGTGTGGAACCGAGATGGCTGAAGTCAGGCCCCTTGGAAAGCGGCCAGGACAAGCAAGGGAAGACCAGACGCCAGCTGTCAGAGTGGAAGGACTGGACTGTGACATTGCCCTTGGGTCACCGTTGTCCCAAAGCTCCCGCCTCCTTTGGCAGCATTCCAGGACCCCTCACAGCGCTTGCTTGATGAAAACACGTGTGTCGGCAGCCCCCGCCCCTCACCGCCGTGGCCTGATGGCCAGGGGCACATTCAGCCCGTTGCAGCCTGAGCTCAGTCCCCCTAGGGGCCCTGCAACAGGGATTGCCATTATCGGTTTTACAGACAGAGAAACTGAGGCACGCAGAGAGGCTTAAGTTGTAGAGCTGGGTAGAGGAGTCAAGACCCCCGGAGGGGGATCCCAGGCCCTGGGGGTCATTTAAGAAACCTCACTGATTACGGTGCTTTCTGTGTACCTGATGGGATGTCTGTCGCCATTAGGTACTTTTCAGCTTTGTCAAGAGGAGATCCACTTCCAGTCAAGGACAGAATCGAAATGCCCGTGGCCACTCAGAAAACAGACACAGGCCTGACTCAAGGACTCCTGAAAGTTTTGCACAAGCAGGTATGAGAGGGTCCCTTATCCGTCAGCCCCTCGAGGTGAAGCGTGGCCAGCTGCGGTAACGCGCGACGTCACCTCCTCGAGGCCTCCGTTCCCGGTGCAGACCTGCGAGGTGTTTTCAGAGGAAGAATCTTGTACTCGGTGGTCTTTCTCTAGGTTAAAGACCCCCACGTGGCTGTTTGCGATTAGATTGTCAGAAAGGGAAATACAATTTTCTTCTAAATCCTGTATTAAAACACGAGATGCCCCTGGACTAAAAGTCTGAAAATTCAACTCCACGCATGGGGGCTGCAAGTCTCTTCTTGAAATATGTTTGTACAAATTTTGTATGTGCTAAAGAAATACTTTGCTGCTGCGTTAATCTCAATGGCAGATTAGTGTCCGGTGTCCAGTCATCCAGAGAAGCCTGGGCGTGGGCGAGGCCCTTCCTGGCACCTTCCTGCCCAAGAGCCAGGGCTCTCCTGACCCACCACATGGCTTTCAGAGAAACGAGTTACTGGGGAGTGTGTTACCCAGCCAGGCTTGGCAATCGTGATGATTGGGCTGTGATGCTAAAAATGACATTGGTGGTATGACCTTGGCCTTTTTTTTTTTTGATGTTTTTATTTATTTCTGAGAGAGAGAGAGAGAGAGAGAGAGAGACAGCATGAGCAGGGGAGGGTCAGAGAGAGAGACACACACAGGCTCCGACACAGAGGGAGTGTTCGACACAGGGCTCGAACCCACGAACTGCGAGATCATGACCTGAGCCAAAGTCGGACACTTAACCGAGTGAGCCACCCAGGCGCCCCTGATCTTGATCTTTAAAGGGATTTGTCCCCCTTATACATTTGGGACTTACCATGCTTCTGGGCAGGATTCTGAAAATATGATTATTCCATGGCTTTCTCTATCTTGAGGGAAACATGAATAACCATCGACAGGGGTAGCTTGGGAGAAGACAACACTAAAAATTGCTCAGAGCACGTCGCATAGAAGGCGATTAGCAGATCACAGTAGTTCCCCATCCTCGCAGATTGTTTAAAATAGTGGAAGGAGGGGCGCCTGGGTGGCTCAGTCGGTTGAGCATCTGACTTCAGCTCAGGTCATTATCTCACAGTTCATGGGTTCAAGCCCCACATCGGGTTCTGTGCTGACGGCTCAGAGCCTGGAGCCTGCTTCCGATTCTGTGTCTCCCTCTCTCTCTGACCCTCCCCTGCTCATGCGGTCCCTCTCTTTCAGAAATAAATAAAAAACATTAAAATTTTAAAAAAATAGTGGAAGGAATGAGTTTGTTTTCAATTTTCAAATTTCTTCCATTTAACCACTGACACACGGAGCGGGTTGGATTTGAAACGTTTTTATTTTATTTATGGAGGCTTGTTTTCTGTTGTGAAGCACTTCACACGGACCGCAGAGCGTCACCTACCTGGCGTGCGTATGCCCGTTGTCCGAAGTCACAACGTTAGGCCATGTTTGCCTCACAGCCCTTTTTCCTTTCGAGAAGTACAACGTGCTGATATCCGCCCGCTGCCAACACGCACCCCCCTCCCCGCTGTCCCGGGGCGCACTGTGTTGTGAAGTCAGAGCGTGTCATTGCCCAGCATGCAATGGGGACGTGTCTAAGCGGTCATAAACGTTATATTTCACAGGCTTTTAAAACCTAAAAAAGACTCGTAGACATGAGAACTTACACATTTTGTCACCCCGTGGTTTCCGTGCAGTGCGGCCATCAGCAGTATGTGGAGTTAGCAGATCTGGAGCAGAAATGGAAAAATCTGTGCCTGCCCGTAGAAAACTTCAGAACTCTGCTGCAGTTGGATCCTTGTGAAAACAAAATCGAGTGGATAAAATTTCTAGCGCTTGGATGTAGCATGCTTGGTGGGGTACGTACCTACAAGTAGCGTGTTAATAACTCTGGGTAATCGCGGGCCTGGCTTGAAAATAACGTAGGGGTTTCAGGAACTGAAGGAAACACTTTCGTTACTTTAGTCACTTCGTCTAAGAGAAGCAGGTTTTTTTCTCAAAGACTGTTGTGGTTTTTTTAATGTTTGTCGATTTATTTAGAGAGAGAGAGAGAGAGAGTGAATGAGGGACAGAGAAGGGGAGAAAATCCCAAGCAGGCTCCACGCCGTCAGTGCAGAGCCCGACACGGGGCTCAAACTCATGTACCTTGAGATCATAACCTGAGCCGAAATCAGACGCTTAACTGACTGAGCCACCCAGGTGCCCCTGACCATCTTATTTTTAGGTTTGCAGTTATTTTAAGCATTTTTAAAAATGCTTATTTATTTTGAGAGAGAGAAAGAAAGCATGAGTAGAGGAAGGACAGAAAGAGAGGGAGAGAGAATCCCAGGCAGGCTCCACGCCGTCAGCACAGAGCCCCATGTGGGGCTCAATCTCAGAAACCATGAGGTCATGACCCTGAGCTGACACCAAGAGTCAGACGCTCAACCGACCATTATTTAAGCTAATTAAATAAATTAATTTAAATTAATGTAAATAAAATAATTACAGTTATTTTAATTTGCAGAAGTTAAATACTTAAAAATTCTTCAATTTTAAAGTTGTTAACAGGAGGTAAAATATATAGATCCTATTAAAAGGCATTTAGGTTTTAGAAGAGAATGCATCGATGACTTTTTATTAAATTACACACCATTTGGTAAACAGATACTATGGTTTCCTCATCGGTGGGAAGAGGCGTAAAGTTATTTTATGTTTGAGTTAAAATATATCTGGGGCGCCTGGGTGGCTTGGTCGGTTAAGCGTCCGACTTTCGCTTAGGTCATGATCTCGCGGTTCGTGGGTTCGAGCCCCGCGTCGGGCTCTGTGCTGACTGCCAGCTCAGAGCCTGGAGCCTGTTTTAGTCTGTGACTCCCTCTCTGACCCTCCCCTGCTCACGCTGTCTCTCTCTCTCTCTCCTAGAAATAAATAAAAATATAAAAAAAAAATTAAAAAAAATATATGGTTAGTAGGTGACAGATACAGTGCAATTTTGCTTATGTTCAAGTACAACCCTCGGGAACGAAGACCCAGACAACCCTCCGACTCCCCAGGTAGGGGCGTCTCTGACCCGAGGGGGGCTGGGAGAGGAGGTACAGGACTTGTTTGGGAGTCTGGAAGCCGCTCTTCAGCTCCATGTTTAGGTCTGTGTGAGACACCGGGGTCCAGGCAGGGGACAGTTACACTGTCCACTTGCGAAGAAGCGGTTTTTAGGAGGCGAGATGGCCCCCTCACTGCCGAGAGGGGCACGGGTCTGCACCGCAGGGTGTGACTGGGTGGTTCACAGTCCCCGCTTCACGCCGCACACTCATCTCCGGTTGTAATTTTAGAGAATCGCTGTGTGTAAGAAACTCCTACAAGCCGCACATGATCACTGACACCGACAGTGCGCTGCTGCTGATGGCCTGCGCTGTCTTCCTGTCCCTCCCCACTGCCCCCCACGCCCACCCAAGCCACTGCTATCCCAAATCTCACGCTTCCTGGGGGCCACATACATTCCCCAAGAAATACAGTATCTCGGGGCCCCTGAGTGGCTCAGTTGCTTAAGCATCCGACTTTGGCTCAGGTCATGATCTCGCAGTTCATGAGTTCGAGCCCCATACTGGGCTCTGTGCTGACAGCTCAGAGCCTCGAGCCTACTTCAGATTCTATCTCTGTCTCTCTGTCTGCCCTCCCCCCCACCCCCCGCTCATATTCTATGTGTGCCTCTCTCTAAAATAAACATTAAAAAAAATAAAAAAGAAATAAATACATTATTTTATGTTCATTGGTTTCAGCTTTATGAAAAGATAATTCTGTTGTTAGTAATCTGCTGGAACTTCTTTTCGCTCCCAGTTAGCTTTCCATGTCTGTCGCCTGTATCATTACAGACTGCGCTAGGCCATGCATTGCCTCTGCCGTGTAATAGCCACTTTGTGGTGTGCCATGGTTTGCTGGTCTGCTCAGGGCCCCAGCGAGAAACTGGGAGATCACCAGATCCTGGTGCTGGCTGGACGCTGCGTAATGAGCTCCAGTGTGTCTCCACCAGCAGCCCCGGGGACCCTCCCGCAGCAAGGCTGGGCCCCAGTGTAACCAGGGGATGGGGTATTGAGGTAGGAAAGACAAAGACAGATTTCATTACTGAAGCTTTCTTCATCTGGAAACTCCTCTGAGAGCCAGATTTGCATAATATAAAATTAGCATCTAATATCTGAATTAATGTTCATGGTGTAGTGAAATTTAGATCTTCACAATGAGAAAGTAGAATATTTCGGGGCACCTGGGTGGCTCAGTCGGTTAAGCATCTGACTTCGGCTCAGGTCATGATCTTGTGGGTCATGGGTTCAAGCCCCTTGTCAGGCTCTGTGCTGACAGCTCGGGATTGGAGCCTGCTTCGGGTTCTGTGTCTCCCTCTCTCTCTGACCCTCCCCTGCTCACGCTGTCTGTCTGTCTGTCTCTCTCTCTCAGAAATAAATAAAACATTAAAAAAATTAGAAAGTAGAATATTTCATATTTTGGAGGACCCACCTTTGTAATTTTCACTTCTGCAAGCCTGAAGATTAAGCACTGAATTGAAACCAAGCCAGAGCAAGAGATAGGGTCTCTCGTCCGTGTGTCAGGTGGACACTAGGTGGAGACATTTGGTCACCTTCTGAACGGAACCCTGGGCAGGGACTGAGACACCAGCCTACATGCCTCTCCTTTCCTCCTGGAATAAGTCTCTCATCCTTGCTGGTCGATGTGGGGTCCTGGCCTGTGCCCTGAGCCAGGCCACCTCGGCCGTAGAGTTTGCTGTGAGCTGTGGACTCGAGCCAGGCATTTGGGGAAGGCCCTCCTCCTCCTCCTCCCCATCCCCTCCGGTCCACCAGCCGTGCAGGTGTTGGGGGGACTGAGGAAAGGGGAGAGGGGGCATTTGCTCTGCCCTTGCCTGCCCCTCCCCGACCCCCCAGAGTGCAGACAGCCTGGGGCGGCCAGGCTCTCAACGCTGTGACTTGGAGAGGACAGTTTTGGTGTACCGAGCGAGCATCTTAGCATTTATCTTTATGCTTTTTAGAACAGCTTCAGAAGTTGGGGCGCTTGGGTGGCTCGGTTGGTTGAGTGTCAGATTTCAGCTCAGGTCGTGATCTTGCTGTTCATGGGTTTGAGCCCCACGTCGGGCTCTGTGCTGACAGCTCGGAGCCTGGAGCCTGTTTCAGATTCTGTCTCCCTGTCTCTGCCCCTCCCCTAGTCCCTCTCTCTCTCTCTCTGTCTCTCTCTCTCTCTGTCTCTCAAACAGAAATAAAACAAAATTATTTTAAAAACCTTCAGAAGTGAGGAGACGGAGCAGTGAAGCGGAGGAAAGGACAAGTAATTTTCAGTGGATTACTGCCCATTCACTTTTCCACAGAGGACTTCCGTTCAACTGGAGTCTGGTCGCTCTGTCCACACAGCGGGCTCTGCTCTGCTTCCTCCGCCCACGGTCCCTGCGTGGCTGGTGGCAGACACATTCCCCCTGCTCTTCACTTCCTCTTCAAAATCACCGGCCAGAGGAATCAAGTTCAAGGTCTCTACGAAGACTAGAACCTCTACGTAAATTTCAGAGTCCCGTGAATCCTTCCTTGCTTCACAAATGTGTGTTGAGCACTGCTCTGTGCTGGGCCCTGTCCAGGGCGAACAAAACAGGCGGGCACCCGTTGCCACCGCCTCGCTTACCCTGTCGGGAGCTACCGACGCGGTAAAGGGGCGGTGGGGGCTGCCCGGGGCAGGCGGGATGTGGGGCCGGCGCGCCAGTGACCCCTGCCCTCCTCTCCAATGCTGTGCGATGCCTGCCTGGCAACATGGCAACAGTTTATATTGTGATCTTTATCTTTACGTTTCTGCAGCACCAGCAATGAGCCTAAGCATTAAAGCAGTGGATCAAAATTCTTCGCTATGTTTTTTAAGCTTGAAGACCTTCGAACATAAAGAAGCTGTGAATGAAGCCCCCCACGGCCCCCACGCTGCCGGAGGAAGCCCGTAAC
Organism: Proteles cristata cristata; assembly: GCA_017311185.1. Classification (NCBI taxonomy): domain Eukaryota; kingdom Metazoa; phylum Chordata; class Mammalia; order Carnivora; family Hyaenidae; genus Proteles; species Proteles cristata. The sequence continues at coordinate 276,671 of JAESUZ010003666.1, read as the reverse complement.
GGCAAACCGCCAGCCCGAGTCTACTGAGCCCCTGAGAAGCGTGCTCCTTGCTCTGCGTCCAGCGTGCGTGCGATTTTCCGTCCACACCACAGTGCTTACGCGCAGGCATCACGTCCAGGGTTCTCACCACGGGCGGGGGCATCCGGCGCCTTCCTCTCTGTTCTCCTTACTCCTCTGAGCAGCCGGCTGCGGAAGGGCCCGTCCTGAGCCGTGGAGGGAGGCTCCGTGACGCAGCTGTTGGTGACTCAGATTGGAAGTGGCTGAGCGGGATTTGAACGCAGACCGCGGGCTCCGCGCTGCCAGCGCACGGCCACCGGGCTCCCTGGGGACTCCGTAGCCCCAGGAGTGTGCCGCCCTCAGGCTGGACCGCCGTATGAGAGCCTGCAGCTCCCTGTCTCAGAGAATAGCATTAATTATCATTAATGTCACTTGATTTCCTAAAATGATTTTTACTCGGAAAAGCTTGCAACGCCGGCCTCCTAACAGGGCTCACTTGGAAATCTTAGGATGTTGTCCAAGCGCAGTGGTGCTTCCTCTTCCTCATGTTGGGTTTGGTGTCCCGGACACATCCCAGTGATGGAGTCCGGGCTCGCGCACTTATTCAGGCTTCCCAGCTGGGCCTCTGAGCCCATTCGGAGGTGACCACGAAGATTCCTTTTACCATCGGGCCACCGAAAAGAACCAGCCCCCCGCCCCCACCATGGGTGGGAGCCTCAGGTCGCAGACAAGTTTCGTCACCACGTCCTGCAGCAGAAGGACTGCTCTTGGGCCCCCGGGCTCCCCGGCCCCCAGCACCAGTCACCCCCCTGCTGAGGGAGGGTCTCCCCCAGGAGAAAGAAAGAGGCAGGGTGCACCCCACCCACACGCCCCCACTGGCCTTGGGCCTGTGCTCACACAGGGACCCTCCATCCTCCCTGGACGGTGACGTGGGCAGCACCCGCCCTCACCAGCGGGCTTCTCCTGAAGACCAAGTCCCACCATCTTGGAAATACCCATCTGCCACCTTCACCTGCACGAGTCCCCGGACTGGACTGCGTTTTAGATGAGAAAACCCGCGAGGATTAAGGAAAAAGGTCCTCAGACTTTTTAAAAGTGAAATTTGGGGTTGGTAGCACCGCGTGAAGCCGCCAGGCCGTGCCTCCGAGGAGACCCCCCTTCTGTTTAAGGGACCAATCAAGAAGTTACACGGATTGTCACTTCCCGCCCGCCACCAGGGAACCTGGGGCGGTGTGAGGTGGCTCTGTCGTGTCATCACAAGAGCAGCTCAAACTGTGAGACAGAAGCTTCCACAGGACGGGCACCCGGAAGCTGCTCCGGAGATGGCAGGTGGCCCCAGGCTCGACTTTCTGTCACGTCTCCGCCTTAATCGCACGCGGCGGCTCAGCCTTAGGTGTCCGGCCAAGATCAAGTGCGTCCACGCCTCCAGGACAGCTCGTGGCCGGAGACGGGGTCGGGGCAGGGGGCCGGAGGGGGGCGCCTGCCCACGAGGGTCCTCTGGCCGGTGAGCCCCCCTTGGGGGCTGAGAGATCTGGCTCAGGCACAAAGCCACGCACGTTGCTTTATGAATCCTTGTGCACGTAAACGGATCACTGCACACCTCACTGCCAGAAACGTTAGCGCCGGCAGCGTGGTCAGGCCCTCGCGAAGGCTGTGATGCTGCCATGTTTTGATGTGTTTTCCCCCTAAAGACCTCCTCCTTGGAACCACCGTGACGCAGACCTCATGTGCTTGCTCCGTGCACTGCGTCCGTCCCCATCGTCCTTCCTAAGACTTTCAAGTGGCCGTTGGCCCCGGGGGGGTGTGGGAAGTGGCTTTCCAGACGTTTGGAGCCCCAGCTGTGGTGATGGGGGGCTCTGGGCTGGGCAGCCCTCCTCTCCAGCCCCCAGCCCAGCGCCTGGAGACCCCCCTCCCCGCCAAAGGCGGCAACGCCCTCCACCCCCCACTCCGCTGCCAACTCCCGGTGACTCTTCACGGTCGTGAGGTGGGGTGCGGTGCTCCCGCCCTGCGGACTTCGCCTCGGGCCAGCCGCTCAGACTCTGGGCCCCACTGCCTTCCTTGTAGTCTTTCCCCGTCTCCCTGCTGGAGACATGAGGCATCTTCTCTGGCGAGAAGCTGGCCGAGCTCCTGGAGCCCCGAGGGGGTGCAGTGCCGTGTGGTGACAGGGTCTGCGGAGAGCCAGCCGCAAGGCCCCGGGTCGCCCCGCAGCCTCGGTCAGGGCGGGGGCAGGCCCGGCACCATTCGGGCCTCCAGATGAGGCCAGAGCCCTGGCCAACACCTTGACTGGAGCCCTGGATGGCCCAGCTAAACAGGGCCGACTCCTGACGCACAGAAACCTCGAGATAGGAAACGGGGCTCCAGCCATTTGTGTGTCCCTCAGGTGTCAGGCTTGTTCCCCTACACAGTCTCGGTCCCACTGAAGCAAGTCCACGCGTGACCGTCCCGCCTGTGTTTTTCTCGCTCTTTCCTCCTAAGTGCAGCCCCTAGGGGCACCTGGGTAGGATTTAGAGATGATGCCAAAACTTTCCTTGAAAAGACAATAGGAGGGGCGCCTGGGTGGCTTAGTCGGTTAAGCGTCCGACTTTCGCTTGGGTCATGATCTCGCTGTTCGTGGGTTCGAGCCCCGCGTCGGGCTCTGTGCTGACTGCCAGCTCAGAGCCTGGAGCCTTTCAGTCTGTGACTCCCTCTCTCTCTGACCCTCCCCTGCTCACGCTGTCTCTCTCTCTCTCTCTCTAGAAATAAATAAAACATTAAAAAAAAAAATCTAAGTGCAGCCCCTAAATGTTAACAGCCTGCTCTCTGCAGGGGAGAAGGGCCCCAGCTCGCAGTGTTAGCCCACGGATGGGGCGTAAATGCTCCCACCATGGCTGGTTTCAGGCCACCAACGGGAGGTCAATCCCCTCAAAAAACTCCTAGAAATTCAAGAAGCCCCCAGAGCTGCTCCCCCTGCACACAGGCCTGGTCCCTGCGTCCCCACGAGTCTCCTGTGAGGCCACCAGGGATCGGACACAGTCTAGCACTGAGCGGGGGCCATCTTCGCGGGCCTCGCCCACCGTGAGTGTATTTCCTTGAGCCCCCCCACCCCTGGCTTGGAAGGAGAAGCCTGCTCTGAGTTTGTGCCTTGCGGGAGGGTGACGGCTTCTCCAAGGCCTGGCTTTCAGGCACAAAGTCAGAGTATCGGCGGCCGGGGAGGGGGTGGGGCGTGACTGAGCCAGGCACAGGGAGGCACAGTGCGCCTACACGGAGGCCCATGGGGCTCTGGTCGGTGACCGTCAGCTCCGTCCCCTGGGCACGTGGTGGCGCTGAAGGGGCTGGTGGGTTCTGTGCTGGCTCAGGGCCCATCCTAAGGGGGCTGATGCTTCCTCATGCCCGGAGAGCCGTCTTCATTTTATTTAGTTATTATTATTTTTCAAAATGTTCTGTTTATTTCTGAGGGAGAAGAGAGACAGCGTGAGCAGGGGAGGGTCAGAGAGAGAGGGAGACACAGAATCCGAAGCAGCTCCAATCCCGAGCTGTCAGCACAGAGCCTGACATGGGGCTCGAACCCATGACCCACAAGATCATGACCTGAGCCGAAGTCAGATGCTTAACCGACTAAGCTACCCAGGTGCCCCTTATTTAGTTATTTTTTAAAGTTTATTTAATTATTTTGAGAGAGAAAGTGTGAGTCAGGTTGGGGCAGAGAGAGAGAAAGAGAGAATCCCAAGCAGGCTCCGTACTGCCAGCGCAGAGCCTGACATGGGGCTCGAACTCGTGAACTGTGAGATCATGACCTGAGCAGAAACCAAGAGTCAGATACTCAACCAACTGAGCCACCACCCAGGTGGCCCCCCCATTTTAATATAAAATAAAATCTGTGGATTTGCATTCTCTTCAGACCAGTTGCAGCCTGATCAAAACTTCCTTTTTCATCTCTTTGTTTTATGGCGGTCGTAACTTGACCTACTTCTTCATACAGATGGAGGAGAACATGCCCTTTGGAGCATTTCTGTAAAATACACTCAGGTGTTTTCTCTGCTGGCGTTTTGGGCTTTCATGTCAGCGATTCCGAGTAGTAATTGCTCCTCCCCGCCCCCCGTCTGTGGTGTTTCTAGTCACTGAACACGTCGATGAAGCATCTGTGTGAGATCCTCACCAGCGACCCCGAGGGCGGGCCCGCGCGCATCCCATTCGAGACTTTCTCCTACGTCTACCGTTACTTGTCCAGAATGGACTCGGACATCCCCGAGGCGGACATAGAGTCCTATCTCGCCACTTTAAAGGACACTGCGTGAGTATGAGCGCTCCCTGCAATTCGAGTCCGTTCTGTACGTTAGAGAAGGTCCTTTCTCCCTCCCTCTTTTCTCTCGGACAAGTTTGTTCCTGCGCATCCTGCCGGTGCTGGGAGGGAAGAGCCACACACACACACACACACGCGCACACACACACACACACACACACGGTGTCCCAGGTGGGACACGGCGGGAGGCACATGCCGGCTCTGTTCCCACGCGAGAGGGAAGGTGTGTCCTGCCTTTGAGACGGTTTATCCAGAATTTATCTTGGTTCCTGAGTGTGCCAACTGGCGTCTGACCACCGCGCGTTAAGGCGGAAGATGGAGGGCACAGCTCCACAGGGACACTGCAGGCGGAGGGTGTGACTGCCCGCCTGTGTCCCTCGCGTGTGTCCCGGGACTGGCAGACAGGGCCGGCCGCAGACCCCGCTGAGGACCCTGAGAACAAGGGAGCAGAGGCGCACAGTCGGCCTGGGCACCCCCTGCTCAGCAGGCCTCGTCCTCACCGCCGGCCTCGGGTCCCCTCCTGCCTGGGACGCCAGGGCCAGTGTCCCTCCCCGGCTCTGCCTCCGGACCCTTCCAACTGTGTGCGTCCTCCCTCCTCCTGACCCAGCCGCCCCCCCCACTGTCCGCACCGCCCCCTCCTCCGCCTGCTCTCCCTACTTGGCAAGTACCCTCCCCCTCGCCCCCCACAGCACACCAGGTGACCGTCTTCCTGCTGGCACTCCTGACACCCACAGTTCTGGGGGACCCGCCCCTCCCCTCTCTGATGTCCCCTCCTCTGCAGCCACACCCCTCCCCTCCTCAGGGATGTGAACCCTGCCCAGCCGCCTCCCTTCTTTCCTGAGACCTCCAATGCCACCCCGGCTGCCCCCCAGTGGCGAGTGACAGGAGGGGACTGTCCCCTCCTTCACCAGCAGCCTCCTCCCGGCTCCAGTCCCCCCTTGTCTGGACACGGTCTCGCTCGTCCTGCGTCAGCTTGGAGCACTCGCCAACCGCACCCCCCCATCTCAGGTCCTCACAGTGGGCGCTGCATAGACCCCGCCCTGTCCCCTCGCCCCAGACCCAGTCTCTAGCCCCAGACCCACCTGTCCCGTGGACCAAGGACAGCGGCAGCCCAGGGCTGAACCGGGCTTTCCGAGCCGCACTCCTCCTCATCTTGTGGCCCCCTCCCCGCCCCCCCCGCCCCTGAGCCCCAGCCCCCCAGCCCTCTGTCTGGGCCCTTCCCCCAGGGACCCCAGTCCTGTTGTGAAGCCAGCTCCGGACTCGGGGTGTCAAACCACCTGCTTGACCTTCCCACTGCAGTGTGGGTGCGCGTGCCAGGCGGTGCGCGTGCCAGCAGAATTCACCTTCTTCCCCATGTGTTTTCCTCCCCGGTTTCCCCCTTCTGTAAACCGAATCACCCACCTCCCCACCAGGGAGATCAGAGCAGAGACCTCGGTGACCCTTAGATGATGCCTCTTCCCTCCCCTCCCCCTGCGTAACCCGTCTCACATCTTTCTGTGCTTCCCCCCATTCCAATGCCCCACCGCCTGCTGCCCCTGCCTCTAGCCGGCTGCAGTCAGCTGGCCTTCAACTGTTTCAGTGTTTATTTATTTTTGAGAGAGACAGAGACAGAGTGTAACTGGAGGGGCAGAGAGAGAGGGAGATGCAGAATCCGAAACAGGCTCCAGGCTCTGAGCTGTCAGCACAGAGTCTGATGCAGGACTTGAACCCCCAAACCGTGAGATCGTGACCTGAGCCAAAGTCGGACGCTTAACGGACTGAACCACCCAGGCGCCCCCTGACCAACTTTTTAAATAGAAGGATACTTTTGTTTCAGTAGGAACTAAAATTTGAATGGTCAGTGAAGAAAACATATAAATAAAGTATGGACCGTTTCACCTAGAAATAATGCCCATTTTTATACAAGAAAATAGAATGCTGTCTTTTCAGAGGTAAGAATCACTGATTAGAGACCAGAAATCATCCATTTTTCTAGGTACAACTTTTAAATTATTTTGCATTTCACAAAAATGGTACCGTGCGCTGCAAGAAATTACTAATAAGTGTCTTTATCTGTTTCCAATTTAGAAACTCTAGAAAGAACGGCATGATAGGACTTTCAGATTTCTTCATTCTGACAAGGAAAGCTTAGGAAACCTCGAAAAGAAAATTCAGAAGACAGAGCCATTAATACAGGGGAGAACACTTTTTAATGTGACATAGTGCCTTTTAAAACCCTAGGCATCAAATACAGCTTGTCATTAACCATATACGTGTGTCGTGTGAGTTTTCCGTCGCAGTTGGGTGTGGTCAGCACAACGCAGAGCCTTGTAAATGATGGCCCTTCACGAGCTTCTTGTAAGAACCTTGGTGTGAAGGGTTCGCAGCAGGGAGCCAGTCGTTTTGAGTAAAGGGGTCTATGTGGGCGCTGCAGAATGGGGGGAAGGAGCCGTGTAAAACTGACGGTTCTTTTTCCTCCTTGGGGACCCCCGGCCAGTGGGAGGGCAGGTGCTTGCTCCCTGGGAACCGCACCTGAGACGCCCCAACAGCATCATCTGCTGAAGCTGCAGCAGGGAGGGGGGCCTGGAGGGCGCCTGCTCGCTGCAAGAGCATCACGGCCAGGGAAACAAAGTGGACCATTCAGACCACGGAACAGAAACAAGCACCCCAGGGACACTTGGGTGGCCCAGTTAGTTAAGCATCCAACTTCAGGACTCAGGTTATGATCGCAAAGTTTGTGAGTTTGAGCACCGCCTAGGGCTCTCCGCGGTCAGTGTGGAGCCCACTTCAGATCCTTTGCCCCTCTCTCTCTGTCTCTCCCCCACTTGGGTGCATGCTCTCTCTCTCTCTCTCTCTCAAAAATAAATAATAAAAACATTTTTTAAAAATTAAAAAAAAGGGCAGCTGGGTGGCTCAGTTGATTAAGTGTCTGACTTCGGCTCAGGTCATGATCTCACGGTTTATGGGTTCGAGCCCTGCATAGGGCTCTGTATTGAGTTCTCAGAGCCTGGAGCCTGGTTCAGATTCTGGTCTCCCTCTTTCTCTGTCTGTCCCTCCCCTGTTCACACTCCATCTCTGTCTCTGAAAAATGAATATTAAATTTTTTAATTAAAGAAATAAGCACCCCAAATCTTTTATATGCTTGCTTTATATAAAGTCTTCAAAATGAAATGGCAAGTAATATGCCTTAGATAATTTTACTGAGAACTTGGAAATGGTGCGGCTTGTTGGTTTTCTGCAGATCGGCCACCATAGTTATAAAATTTATCAAATTTTATTTATTTAAATAAATATACATTTATATAAAATAGATATAAAATTTATCAAATTTATCAAAGACTTGTGAAAACCCAAAGTTATGAGGAATCGCTTCCTCCAGGGAAGAGAGGCCCCTCCTGTGTCACGTCTACCTGAGATCTAGGGACGCTTTTTGCTGCTGCCTCTCCCTGAGAGGACCCTCTGCCTGGCCGAGCCGGAGGGTGACCATCAGTGTCACTCAGCCCCAGAGAGACCTTCTCATGACAGGTGCCCGTCCAGGGGGCCACGGACCGAGAGTGGGGGCCTGATGACTTTGGGGCCTGCTTGCTGCTAACGTCTGTCCATTCAGTAGAATTTTGTGCTGAGGTGTGTCATCGGGAGGTCACAAGGGAAGGACACACAGCCCCTGCCCCCCGTCACTGGAGGGCCACCAACATTCGCCGAAAGAACTTCATCAAATTGCTGACGAGTCACAGTGCCTTGGGTCAGGACGGTAAACTTGGACAGAGTTTTATGAGACTGAGACTAGATGAATATCATCATGTGTGAACTCGCTGACGTGGACGGCTGAACTAAAAAATGTAGGTGGGATACTTTTTCAGCCTATCAGAAAATCATAAGGTATTAAGGGACTGAAGTAGGTGAGTGGGTAAATACACTCTGGTGCATGCAGACCCTGGGGTGTTACTCAGCTCTAAAAGATATGAGCTGTCGGGGCACCTGTGTGGCTCAGTCGGTGAAGTGTCTGACTTCGGCTCAGGTCATGATCTCACGGTTCATGGGTTCGAGCCCCGCGGGGCAAGGTCTGCTCTGGCAGCGTGGAGGCTGCTTGGGATTGTCTTTCTCCCTCTCTGCCCCTTCCCTGCTTGCACTTTAAATAAATAAGTAAATTAAGTAAGTAAGTAAATGAATGAATGAATAAATAAATAAAAGAAATGAGCTGTGAAGCCAGGAGAGCTGGAGGAGGTTTGAACGCATGCTTTGAGGTGAGCAAAGCCAGTCTGAAAGGCTACTTACTATACGATTCCAAGTGTACGACCTTCTGGAAAAGGCAGACTCTGAAGACACTGAGAAGCCGAGGCTCCCCGGGTGGGGAAACGAAGACGTTCAGCACAGCGGACCCCTCTGTATGGTACCGAAATGAGAGAGGCCCTGGACTGCAGAGTGCCAGGGGTGAGCTGTGGGGTGCGCTGTGCTCATCAGCTGTCTCAAGGGTCCCCCCCTGGCTGGCTGTTGATGGCACAGAAGGCGGTGCATATATGTGTGTGTCTGTGTGTGTGTGTGTCTGTGTGTCTGTGTGTCTGTGTGCGCGCACGCAGGGGGTATATAGAATAAAGGACTCATAACACCTGCCACCACATGGATGTAAGTAAACCAGCCCCCATCAGTGAACAGGGTCTGGTGTTTGTCCCTCACCTCAAAAGATGGGTCTTCACAACGACTTTGTCATCGAACGGGAAATGGCATTCCCTTAAAACAGTGTGCAGCCCCTCAAATTGCTTGGGTCTGATTCCATGCCTCACAAAGGCCCTCCGGTTCCAGCAAAGGGAACTGGGCACAGAAACGTGAACTTACCTTTGTTGAGTTGATACCACGTGACCGTACACGTCATCTCGGGGAACGACTAGAACGCATGTGCTGTTTCTGGGGATAAATGCACACTGGAACAGTCAGGCACAAGCGGGGTTTCCAGAATGTTCTTTAGAATGGACTCTGGGTCAGCAGAGTTGGAAGTGGTCGTCCAGCCCAATCTGGTCCCCTTAATGGTGGCCCTCCGGCCGTCGCAGCGAGGACTAAGAAAGTAGCCGGTTAGATCTGACCCCAGCCTGAGCTCTTGGGGCTCTGTTCCCGTCCCTGCCACAACCCAGAATGGGGTCTTCCTCTGGGTCACCCCTCGGCGTGCCTTCAGCCCCAGAAGCTGTCCCTCCATGGGGACTACCACCCCCGGGTTCCCAAGTGTCCAGAGAAAAAGGTGGAAAATGAACTAATTTTATTATTAACAAAGCATTAAGGGGAGGTACTTTTCTGTCTCACTTTTGCCGGAGAGCCTCCAGCACCTCGTTCTGGCACCTGATTAAGAGACCGCGCTGTGTGCCAAAACTGGATGGTTTGCTCTTCAATAACTGGACTCCTAATGTTCAGAAAGAAGACTTCGTCTCATTAAAAAGAACACTTTTCCTGTCCCCATGCCGGTCCCTTGCATCCTTGGATTCCCTTTATCCTTCTCCGTTCCCTGCGCTCACATCTTTTTACAACAGCCGTAGGAAGCTTGGCTTTCAATCGGATTGTTAACTGTCTTTGGGGGCTGACTCAAATGGTTTAATTAACAACGACAAGCTTGTTGCAAGTATCACTAATTAATGCCTTGGATAAAATAAACCATTCAAGTGACAGGAATGTTTGAGCAAAGTTGTCCTGGACGGAGACCAGCAAAAACACTCCTCGCTAGGGGTTCGGAACCGCGCTCTGCCCACACGCGGAGAGGAGGCAGATGGCCTCATCTGGATTGGTACCTTGGGAGACAAAAGAGATTTTTCCAATTAAAGTCACTTAAAAAAAACAGACTTCACAACGAGGGAGGCCAAGCATTAAAAAAATAAATAAATAAACCAAAATAATCCCTGACATTTGTATGGTATGGACTTGGAAAATATCTGCTATCCCTTCCTTACAGGGGAGTGGGTTTGGGGAAAGCCCAATTGGAAAAGTCACAAGGTGCACGTCAGCCGATGACAGCTTTGACCTTAGGAAGTGTCTGTCCCGCTGAAATGCACATCCAAAGCCCTGGCCCCTGCAGTGCAACCAGAATGATTTCGTCTTCTGCCTAATTCTCTCTGTCCGCTTCTGTATTTTTCATCTTTAGAGAAAGAGGTTTTGGTTGCTTGTTTGGTTTGGTGTTTGTGATGAGTAAGCAAGAGAAAAGGGGACGTAGAGACGGCTCTGGAAGCACACAATCACCACTCATGATGAGCTCTGAGGCGATTGGGCCGGGCCGTGATAATGCTCTGAAAATGATGTTAGCTACAAGCCGCTCACTTAACTTCCAAGTAGCTGTTATGTCTTGGGCGACCCCTGGCATCCTTGCGAATTCTTGTAACACCAGAAAACCTAGCTTTTCAAATGCTTTTCAAATGTAATGAGATTTTTATGTGTACTCGTTTTCACAATTAATGGAGAAGGAATATGTAAAGTAATCATTTATCGAGTTTCATGTTGCTATTTCCATACTCGGAGACCTCTAATTTTTTTCAAGTCTTAAACATTTCCAAAGCTCCTTGAAGACGCTCATAAGCCTGAAGCTAAAGAATAAAAGGGGTCAGACACTCTCTAGGGAAAATTCTAAGTCTTATGCAGAATTAGTTCTCCTTGATAGTCAAAGCACATTCTCACTGGAACCCCCTGAGGTGGGTGCAGAAGTATAATTAACCCCATTTTCTAGGGCCTGAACCAGAACTCAGAGCCAAGGGCGTTCCGGTTCTCCTGGCCCAGGGTTCAAGCCCACCCCTAACCTCACTTCCTTCCGCTTTGACTCCTTCTGCTTCCCACGTTTCTGGAATCTGCCCATTTCCCTGGTGCTGGCTCTCCCTGAGGTCGCAAGAGCCAACGGGAAAGGAAAGTCGAATGGGTGTTGATGCATTAATGCCCCGTCCTTCCCAGATGGGTCCTTCCCGGGAGCGTCACCTCAGGATGAGCCTGTCCCATGCGCAGATGGAGCCGGCTGACCTGGGACAGACAGTGGCCCCGTTCTGGGCATGGGCGCCACTTGGCCAACTCCCAACCCCCAGTCTCATGCTCGAATCAAGCGTGACGTGAACAGAGGCCTGACCAGAAGCCGGACAGCAGACGCTTGTGCCCCGGCAAACGCTGTCCAGTGGGGCCTCGGGGACGTCTGGGCTGGGAGAACACCCTGGCTTAGACGGAGAGGCATTTATCCAGCGTCCGTTAAGGCCTGTGTGAAGGTCTTACAGCTCATTGGATTCTCACAGCAGCCGCAGGAGGCTGGTACTCGCATTACCCGCATTTTACAGATGGACACACAAGTGTGGAGCGGGCCACCTGTTAGGGACACTGTGTCACAGAAGACTGTTAACCAAAGTGTGGCAAGGGGTAAGGGGAACCCAGGAGGGAAGGCACAGGGCCCTGGGGCAGCCATGGTGGGCGCTTCATGCCCCTAGGCCTGAAAGGTGGGGGCAGGGGCAGCTGTCACAGGGGTTTGGGGAAAGGGGCTGGAGCTGGAGAGAGGGGCCCAGGCAGGGACTACGGGTTCAGAGCCGCCGCCTGGGGATCCCACAGGGAGGCAGCCAGGGGAACACATACTCTCTCATTCACCCCTCCCCCCCTACACTTTGATCTTCTGCCAGGGCCTGGAGTTGGCCAAGAAAAACCCAGAAACCAGAGGCCAGGAAGCCTCATGACAGAGAGGCCAGAGGCCTCGCTTGGAGCGAGGAGGGGACTGCTCAGGACAAAGACGTGGGAAGTAACTGGCATTCAAGCATTTGCATGGACAGTGGGTGGAGGACATTCGTGCGTGTATCTCACCACGTCCATCTGCGCTCATAGACACATGAGTGATCCCCGGGGTGACTTGCGCACACTAGAAACTGGGAGAAACTTCTGAGATACGTTGTCTACTTTCCCTTGCGTAACTTGATCAACTGTTCGATTTTTCCCCTGTGCTCTTGTAGTTTCAATCCATCAATCAATCCACTAATCGTTAACAGGAATTGCTGTTTTCGAGCTTTTCGTGTCAGAACCGGAAGGACGGGGCCCTTTTTCTCTCCTGCAGTCAGGGAGCCGTCAGGATGTGGGTCCAGAGGCCTGTGTGGTACTAGCGGCTGACACTTCTTTGATGGTCACATTCCACTGAAGCATATCCGTGACTGGCAGACTTCATTTTTCACCCCCAAGTGGCAAGTTCGTCTGGTTCAAGCAAATACACACCAGGTGCTCAAGGAGAGGGGATCACGCAAGGTGTGCTCACCAGTGAGCGGGTGGGGGTTTGGGGGCCGTTTTAAAATTCTGCCTACTCTATGCACATTAAATCCCTTAAGCTCCAAAACAACCCCAAAGTGGTGTTATTGTAATTTATTTCATTCTACATGTGACTGCAGGGGAAGGGTCAGGTCAAGTGACTTCTCCAGCGTCGCGCAGTCGGGGACCAGATCCCTTCGGTGCTTACCTGACTCTTCGTCTGACCAGTACTCTCCGGTGCAGAGCCGCTCTGCATGAGGGGGGTGGTGACATGAGGGGCTGGGCTCCCGGCCCTCTCCTCTTGGATGGGAGCACCCCCTCAGCTTGATCCACACGGCAGTTACAACTCACCAGTCAAGGCCCTGACATGCTGAAGCACAGTGAAGGGAAACATCTGAGCTTTACAACAGACATAACTAGGTTTCTAAATCCATAGTTTCTTTATGTAATCAGTTGAACAGTGGCGCCCAGAAAGGTGTGTCTGAGTCTTGACCTGGAAACTATGGATGTGGCTTGATTGGAGAAGAGGCCTCTGTGCATGTAATTAAGTTGGGAATCTTGAGCTGCGACCATCCTGGGTTTAGGGTGTGCCCTAAATCCAATGACTGGTGTCCCTATAAGAGAAAGACAGAAGGGGGCTTGAGACACAGACACAGGGGGGAGGAGGTGTGAGGAGGGAGGCAGAGCTCAGAGCGATGCAGCCACAAAGCCAGGGAAGGCCTGGAGCCAGGAGACATGGAGGAAGCAAGGAAGGATCTTCAGCTAGAGCCTTCGGGGGGGCTCGGATTTAGCTCCTACACCTGGATTTCGGTCCTCTGGCCGCAGAACTGGGACAGAATAAACGGGTTGTTGAAGTCACCCAGTGTGCGGTCATTTGTTACAGCAGCGCGAGCAAACTCTCCACCCCGTCACCTACTTTCTTGCCAACTGTGCGCAGAGGGGTATCAGGAATGGAGCAGAGGCGTGGGTGGGTCCAAAAAAAGTCTAGACTTGGTTTTCTGTTGCTCCCAAAGAAGAAAGCCCTTTAGAGACTTCAGAGTGGGGAGGAAGGGGTCGAGGAGGTGGAAGTTGAAGGGCAGGAGGGTAATCTTGGCTCGTTTAGAAGATCAGAGAAGTTTCTGGAACGCGGAGAACACAGATAAACTTCCTGACTTTCACGCACTTTCTATGAGTTTCTGTGGCAGGCAGATCTCCAAGATGGCTTCCAGGACTCTGCCTGGCGGTGTACACGCCCCGTTGGATAGCCCGTCCTGGAGTGTGGGGGGCTCTGTGAATGAAAGGGTCACTCTCTTGATGGTGTTACACATGTGACGCTCCGTGGTGGTGGCAGACTGGCTGTTGTTGTGAGGGGGCCAGGTGTGGAGGACCCAAGGGTGGCCTCTCGGGGAGGACAGTGACCTCCAGCCGGCACCCGGCACGGATGTGGGCAGCTCAGCGGTTGGGCCGCAGGGGCTCAATTCTGCCAACTGCCTGGACGACTTGGAAGTGAAGTGGGAGCCTCAGATGAGGTCGCAGCCCCAGCCCCCTCCTTGCTGAGCCGCCTGATCCAAGGGGATCCGGCTGACAGGTGCCGAGCTGAGGGGCGACGGAGGGAGGCGGCTGGGAGCCGTGGAGTCCGTGGAGATGTGTCGTCCAGCGATGGAAAACAACTGCGGGGTATTTTTTTTGTTTCTTAAGTTTATTTATTTTGAGAGAAAGAGTGTGAGCAGGGGGAGGGGGAGGCTCTGAGAGGAGAGAGAATCCCAAGCAAGCTCCGTGCTGTCAGCCTGGAGCCCGACGTGGGGCTCCATCCCACGAGCCGTGAGATCATGATGTGACCCGAAATCAATAGTCGGACGCTTAACCGACTGAGCCACCCAGGCGCCCCAACAATTGCAGTTTCTTTTCTTTTCTCTTTTATTTATTTCTGAGAGAGAGAGAGACCGTGTGAGCAGGGGAGGGTCAGAGAGGGAGACACAGAATCCAAAAAGGCCCCAGGCTCTGAGCTGTCAGCACAGAGCCCAACGTGGGGCTTGAACCCACGAACTGCGAGATCATGACCTGAGCTGAAGTCAGATGCTTAACCCACTGAGCCAACCGACTGAGCCACTTCCCCCGTAAGCCCGTCAGGTGCATCCAGTGAGACATCTCCCCCATGAACTGCTGTCTCCAGCTCCCCAGACGGCATATTTCTGGCAAGTTCTGCTAGCACAGCACCACGGCTCTTGTCCACCATCCCATCCATCCCATCAGCCACAGCCATGACATTTCCAAGGACATTGCGATCTCTTCCTTGAGTTCCACCGTCCCGATGCTCGGGGGTCACGACTGCCCCTTAGTAGAGCTGCTATTCATTCATTCTTTAGTGTTCTCTACCAATCAGCCATGCCCCGAACCCCGGCCCTGTCCCCCTGTTTGAATTACTGCATCGTTTCTCTCTCCTGACTGGACCCCGACCGAGGCCCTGTTCTCCAGCGCCAGGTGGCATGGTGTGCTCAGGACGGGCTGGATTATCTCAGGGACCTGCGGTGGCCCAGGCCGGGCTCCAAAAGGTACACGTGCCGTCTGTGGTCAGTGGCAGAGCACGGGGCCGCGGGGTAAGAAAGGCGCTAGGCCCGGTTCGCAGCTGAGCGCGGGGGTGGGGACAGCCCCAGCAGCTGCCTTCCTTGCCTGTAACCTGAAGGTGGTGGCCGCCAGGGCTGTGTGCTTGTCCAGGTACAAGCTAAGCTCCGGGACGGTGACTTAACAGACGTGTAGTCTCTCAGACTGTCCTTTCACGATGCGTCCAGGGGGACAGGCCTCTCTGCTACACCTGCTCCCCCAGGGACAAGCTCTGTCTGCCTCGCTGTTTGGCTGTCACTTAGGGTATCCCTGTCATCTGTGTGGTCGCAGTTCAGGGGCACGTGGAGGGCAGGGCGGGGCACGGGCTCGATGCCCTAAGGCCGAGGAGCAGCGGCAGTGCCTGTCGCCTCCACTCACGTTCCAGCGCGGGTGCGTCAGGTCACATGTGCGGGACAAACCGCACAGGAGGTCAGGCAGGGGAGGATCCCGCGGGGCGGCCGGGAGCCCAAGCAGCACTCGGTCCTGGGAAGCAGTGGGAGGTGACGGGGGAACAGTACCCATGTCCCCCGACCCACGCCAGCTCTCCCAGACTCCTCCCCGCGTCGCCCCAGCCACCCCCGTGCTGGAAGGAACATGACCTTGTGGGAAAGCCGTGCTCCCTCATTCTGCTTTTGCTTTACAGCCGGGATTTGTCGAGCTGGCCGAGACGTCCTTTAATGCCGAAGAGTAAGGAGGTGGCTCTGTGACTCACAGGACAGCCCCGTGCACCTGCTAGGGAAGCGGATTTTTTCCCTCCGACGTAACAAATTAGACCCCATCTGGGATTTGAGAAGCCTGAGCTAAGGCTTCCTGCATCTGTTTGCACACGGAGCAATGACAGAAAGCAAAGAAAATGATATGTTTAAAGAACCCGTGTGTGTCAAGTAGAAAGAAGTCTTGAGAATTCTTACACGTTTCACTCTAGTATAGGACAGTGACAATTAAGGATCTGAAAATAATTTAAGCCATCCACAGTACTTTTTTTTCAAAAATTTCTTTATGTTTACTTATTTTGGGGGGAGAAAGAGAGACAGTGTGTGAATGGGCAAGGCGGCAGAGAGAGAGGAAGACACAGAATCCAAAGCAGGCTCCAGGTTCTGAGCTGTCAGCACAGAGCCTGATGCGGGGCTCAAACCCACAAACCACAAGATCATGACCTGAGCTGAAGTCAGCCATGTAACCGACTGAGCCACCTAGGCGCCCCTATCCACAGTATTTCTAAATGCCAGATGGAGTTCTAAGACCTTGGAAATGACAGTTCCTCTAATTCTTACAATGGTATTTTGAAATAAGGACTATTGTACCCATTTGAGAGATATGGACATGGAGGCAGAGAGGGAGACAGAACTCACCCCCAGTCATACAGCTGGTAAACAGTGGATCTGGGATTTGAAGTTAGACAACTGAACCCCAGAGTCTGTGCCCAGGGCCAGCAACCTCTCTCATGAACACCAGCTGGTATATATGTCAGGCTCTGCGGGTCATGTCGTCTGTCACAGCTACTCAGTTCTGGGGCTGAAAGGCTAAAGCAGCCACAGAGAATGTGGAAGCGAGTGAACATGGCCGTGTTCCATAAGACTTTGTCTACGGACGCCGAACTTCGAATTTCATAGACTTTTCACGTGTCACAAAATACTCTTCTTCTCTTATTTGTTTCTTTATTATTTTTTTTAACCTTTATTCATTTTTGAGAGACAGAACAGAGCATGAGCGGGGGAGGGGCAGAGAGAGGGAGACACGGAATCCAAAGCAGGCTCCAGGCTCTGAGCTGTCAGCACAGACCCCGACGCGGGGCTCGAACTCATAGAGTGAGAGATCATGACCTGAGCCGAGTTGGACACTCAACTGACTAAGCCACCCAGGCGCCTCCTCTTCTCTGATTTTTTTTTTTATTCAACTATTTAAAAACGTAAAAGCCATTCTTGGCTCTCAAGCGGTTTGCTGGCCCGTGGTCTTTGCAATTAACCTTGATGCCCCGAGGATTCCTGAAACTGTGAGTCCTTTCCTGAGCCTGACTATACTGTGCACTCTGAGAAGAGTGTCCTGTGTCCTGTGGATACAGCCACCTTCACCGCGAGGAAGGGACTCCACTGTCATTAGAACTTGGTAGAAGGAGAAAGCAAAGTGTCCCTGTGACCAGGTGCGACGCGGTCCCATGGCCGATGAGGACCGGGGCTGGGACCTGCGTGGACGGGCAGGAAGGATTTGGGTTGGCCATGGAGGCACTCAGCAGCTTAGAGAAATGGGGAAATGAAGGAAGGAGAAAACAGCGCAGGTGTGTGGTAAGAAGGACGAGTGGCACACACACTGAGCCTCGTCTCTGCAATTTCCCATCGAAAGGACTCGCGGGCAGGCAGCCTCTCAGAGAGCACCCTCCACAAAGCCCTTCCTCATCTGGGTCTCCCGTCAGTTTGGTGACAGCTGTGTGACAGCCAGGATGCTTGGGATGGACTGGGACAGGCACAGACACGGGGGACACGTTGGCCTGGCGGCCGCCCCTTGCTGAACCCCACTCCAACTGCTTCCTGCTGCGGGTCAGATGGCATCAGAGGGACCTGAGCCTTCTCCAGGTGACAAACTCCCAGCTCCTGGGTGTTCTTGAAGCCTCTGGGGCCTCCCTTTGGGGCCTTCTCGGTCCGGGGCCCTGACTCCCCTCTGTGTTAATTTCCAAGTGTCACGTGCTGGCAGGGATAGGGGCTTCCCGTAACAGAAGTGTGTTCTCACAGCTCTGGGGCAGGAAGTCCAGGCCACAGTGTCTTCGGGGCTCTAAGAAGAATGCACCTTCTGATTGCGAAGATCGACGGTGACAATGATGAGGATGGTGTTCTCACTCATACCAGCCACCTCCTGTCCCCACAGAGGCATGAAGAATGTTACCGCCTCGGAAATCTGTATCCCAGCACTGCATTATTAATTATTATGACTGTTCCGGTCTGTTTTTGAGGCGGCTGCTATAATCACGGTTCCTCATGTGGAGGCATTAGATCGATGTTGCAGAGTTTAAGCTAAAAATGAGTCGCTTGGAGCGTGCAACAGCTCTTTCGAGTTCCAAGAGTGTAACTGGGGAGAGGGGTCTATAGTCATTATTCCCCGGCACCCCCAGGGGAAGTCGAGACCCAGGGAATTCAGACCTGCCCAAGTTCTTCAGTGAGTCACAGCTAGAAAAATCTCCAGCCTAGAAACTCAGTTGCCCCAAGTACCCTCTTGCATATGTTTTTAAAATAGAGGCCAAGGGGGGGTTCACGGTTGGCTCACACACCCCACATTTTCCAGTGAGAGGCTTAGAAACTACCGTTTGGTTGGTTTCCCTTGGCCAAGCGGTCAATGCTGGAAGGAGACTCTAGAGAGATCTCCCGCCCCTTACTGCTCTCTGGGAACGGGCAGAGAATAGGGTGGGCAGAGATGGGCCCTTCAGACCGGGCTCCCTAGAAACCTGCCAGGAGCAGAGGATCAGCCTGGGTTGAAAGAGCTGGGCCTTCTCCTGGGGACCCTGCGCGGGGACCCGCTTTCGGCCGGTGAGTGTGTCCTGCGGCTGAGGGAGAGGGGGCGTCTTCTCCCGCTGCGTCCTCCTGTTGAATCATGCCATGACTTGGCAGTTTATAGGCTGGGAAATGTCAACTTTTTAAGAGAGCTGGAAGGAAAAAAAAATCCACGGTTAAGCCTGGGAGGTGCTAAAAATAGGGACTTCTTAGCTTCCAGAAGAGCAGATAAATGAACACACAAGCCATACGCAAAGGCGGTTATTTCTGCTAGGAGTTTACTTTCTTTCAGCCGCCCCCCGGAGCCACAAAACACACAAATACAGACTGATTGTTGTCGTGGATTCAGAAACCATTTCCAAGACCCCCGTCTGTGTGCCAGGCGACGGACAGGGCAACCGGATTTCTGAGAGGTCGGAGGTCCTCCCAGAGATGTGAGGAGGGGACTAGAGATCAGGCCCATTCTTTTTTTTTTTTTTTTTAAATTTTTTTTTAAAATTTATTTCTAGGAGAGAGATAGCATGAGCAGGGGAGGGTCAGAGAGAGAGGGGGATACAGACTCTGAAGCAGGCTCCAGGCTCTGAGCTGGCAGTCAGCACAGAGCCCGACGCGGGGCTCGAACCCACGAACCGCAAGATCATGACCTAAGCGAAAGTTGGACTCTTAACCGACTAAGCCACCCAGGCGCCCCAAGATCAGGCCCATTCTGAGAAGCCCTGGAAATGCCTAAGGTCCCCCCGGAAGTCATGGCTGCCAGGGCCCCGTTTTGGTAGCTGAATGAACGCACACCTGGGAATCGAGACTGTGCCCGTTAAGGTGGGGACAGGGCCATGGGACTCGATACGAGGCAGGGCGCGCGGGGGGCAGGCCCAAGGACGTTTCCGGCCGTCCTGCGGGCATGGGGTAACTGCGAGCCTGGTGTTGAGTGCGTCCCCAGGACCCTGCTCCAAGCGGGTCCAAGCCCAGCAGCATCGGCCTCCGCTGGGAATTTGCAGACCCGAATCCGTCGGCCTTCTCGCCAGCTCCCTGGGGAAAGGGCAGTGGGAGCCTCAGAACCTCGGGGGTCCCGCTCCAGACTCCACAGGCGTGGGGGCCCCTCTGACCCCACGCTCCCTCTCCTTTTTGGAAAAGCGGGAAAGCTTGTCTCCCAACCCTGCTCTTTCAGGAAGCTCTGCTTTCTCTCACTGCCAATTTGCCCAGGACGTGGTGGGGGAGGGGGAAGGCGTCTATCTTTGCTTCCAGACCTTCCACCGCTTTCTACAAATGCCACAGCTCTCATGAGACCCACGGAGGTGTCAGGCCCGGGCCTCGTTGGACTGTGAGCCGTCTGGGATTGGTCTGCCGGTCCTTCAGAGCCGCGGATGCTGCCAGGTGACACGCGGCTCCTGGGTCAGGGACAGAGGGCTTCGTTATAGTAGAACAAGCATCACAACCTTCGCTTTATCTTTGAAAAGATTTTTTTATAGTTTATTTATTTTTGAGACAGAGAGAGACAGAGCATGAGTGGGGTAAGGGCAGAGAGCGAGGGAGACACAGAATCCGAAACAAGTTCCAAGCTGTCAGCACAGAGCCCGACACGGGGCTCGAACCCACGAATGGCGAGATCACGACCTGAGCTGAAGTCGGATGCTTAACCGACCGAGCCCCCCAGGCGGCCCCACAATCTTTGCTTTAAAAGCAGTGTGGGGGGCGCCTGGGGGGCTTGGTCGGTTAAGCATCCGACTCTTGGTTTCAGCCCAGGTCAGGACCTCACAGCCGGTGAGCTCAAGCCCTGCGTCGTGGAGCCTCTTGGGATTCTCTCTCTCCTGCTCTCTCTCCACCCCTCCCGTGTATGCAAGCTCTCTCTCTCTCAAGATAAATAAACTTTAAAAAATTTTAATATATAGTGTATTACAAAATTAATTAGTTACCTTAAATATAGTGTATTAGAAGAAAACTTGAGGTACAGTAAGGCTAAGAGATCAGAAAGATGAGTTGTGACCCACATTTCCGAGGGGCTAAGGTGCCTCACCGTGGGGGCCACTTGGGGAAGCGCCAGGTTGGTCAGGGGCAAGAGGGAGCTGGGGGGAAATGTGCCAAGAGCCTGCGTCGTGGGCTCCGGGGTGGCAGGCTGAGGGCTGACGGAGCCAGGCAGGCTCTCCTCGGGTCCAGAGACCCTCAGAGTGTGTCCCCGCCGGGACCCCAGCAGTGTCGCGTTACCTAGGCATATATTCAAAATGCACGTTCCCAGGCCCACCCCAGACCAACTGAATCAGACTCAGGATGAGGCCCACAACCTGGGTTTAATCCCCTTCCAGAAGATTCTGAAACACTCCTGAGCTGAGAACCGCAGGGTACCAGCCATTCTCGAAGGGTGGGCTGCCTGGTGATGTTTCAAAGGCCTCATTCGCCAGCTCCTGGCTTCTGGGGGCTCCGGCCTCTTGCCGTCACCGTCCCCCTTCCCCGGGGACAGCCCTCCCCCACCCCGTTGCAATCAGGCCTCTCCAGGGCAACCTGTGGACCTCAGTTCCACGTCTCTCCCAGAGAGAGCTTCCCTGGCAACCCGTCTAACAGGCCTCCTCCAGGCTATGTCTGTGTCACCTGCATGTCTGTGTCACCTACCGTCCTCCCCTTGCTCTGTTCAATTCCTCACGCACACCTTACTGGCCACCTCCCCCAGGAAGCGCTGATGAGTCCCCGGCTGGCTCGTGCATGGTGGTCTCTCACATCAGGAATGGAGGTCAGCCGCCCAAATTTGCCAAAGAAACAAACAATACTTTGCCCCTCCTGTGATGCTCGCACCCGTCTGCTCACTGCCGGCGGCTCGGCCATCTGAGGCTGCAGGCGAGCACCAGGCCGGCTGAGCACCAATGGCCCACCCCTTGCTTTTGTAAATAAAGTTTTATTGACACACAGTCACGCCCACTCTTTCACATTGTCTGTGGTGGCAATCATACCATGGCTGTCGCAGAAATGGAATGGTTCTGAAAGGGGTTTCCTGTCCCCCTTCCTTGGGCTGTGAAGGTAGGGGGGAAGGGGGAGGGAAACCACTTCTTTCCTGCCCTGGCCTGGACGGTACCTACGACACTCTGTTCACATTCCGTGGGCCCCGTCTGCCCACAGGGAAATGTAATGCCCGGCTGAGAAGCACCTTGTCCATAACAGCCCTGCTCCACGGGGACCGAAACGTGACCTTTGGGTCACACCTCTGGTCTTTGTCACACCTTTGGTCTGTCCTCCAGGACTCAGTGAACTGTCTGTCCGTTCTGAGGCCTCAGAGCTAACTGCATGCGTTTCCAACAAATCAGGGCCACCTCTGGCTTTAAAAATGAAGAAGTAGGGGGGCGCCTGGGTGGCTCAGTCGGTTAAGTGTTTGACTTCAGCCCAGGTCATGATCTCATGGTTTGTGGGTTCGAGCCCCGCGTCGGGCTCTGTGCTGACTGCCAGCTCAGAGCCTGGAGCCTGTTTCAGATTCTGTGTCTCCCTCTCTCTCTCTGCTCCTCCCCTACTCATGCTCTGTCTCTCAACAAATGAATAAACATTTCAGAAATTGTTTTAAAGGGGCGCCTGGGTGGCTTAGTCCGTTAAGCATCCGACTTTCGCTTAGGTCATGATCTTGTGATTCATGGGTTCGGGCCCCGCGTCGGGCTCTGTGCTGACTGCCAGCTCGGAGCCTGGAGCCTGTTTCAGTCTGTGACTCCCTCTCTCTCTGACCCTCCCCTGCTCACGCTGTCTCTCTCTCTCTCTCCTAGAAATAAATTAAAAAAACATTTTAAAAAAAAGGAAAAAAAAGAAATTGTTTTAAAAACGAAGAAGCAGAGGCTCAGCGCAGTGAAGGCGGTCGAAAGGCCCTTCTGGAGTGCAGGCATTGGGTGTGGCGGGGGGTGGGGTGGGGGAGGGACAAGCATGTGGCCAGGAAGTCCTGTTTTCCATCCTGGAGTGAAGCTGAGGATGAAAAATGACATCCCAAGCTGATGCTTTCACTCGACAACTGTACTGTCTGTTGCCAAGATATTCCATCTCCTAATTTGGCAATTTGGGGCTCTGCTTGGGGAGCCAAGGGAGTTTTTGTTTTGTTTTGGGATGAGAGAAAGTTCTGGAGATGGATGGTGGGGGTGGTTACAAAACAATGTGAATGGACTTAATGCCACTGAATGAACTGTAGGCTTAAAGTGGTTAAAATGGTAAGTTTCTTGTAATGTGCATTTTACCATAATTAAGAATAAAAACAAGGGGAGCCTGGGTGCCTCGGTCAGCTAAGCATCCAACTCTTTCTTGACTTTGGTTCAGGTCATGATCCCAAAGTCATGGGATCGAACCCCAAGTCCAGCCCTCCGATGGTACCTGCTTGGGATTCCCTGTCTCTCTCTCTCTCTCTCTCTGCTCCACCCCCAACTCATTCCCTCTCTCTGCCAAAAAATAAAAACAGAAACAAAACAAACAAAACAAAAACTCATAAAAGACAGACCTTTTCTTTATTTTTAAAAAAATTTTTAAAAAAATTTTATTTATTTTTGAGAGAGAAAGAGACAGCGTGAGCAGGGGAGAGTCAGAGAGAGAGGGAGTCACACAATCTGAAACAGGTTCCAGGCTCCGAGTGTCAGCACAGAGCCCGACGTGGGGCTCGAACCCACAAACCGTGAGATCACGACCTGAGCCGAAGTCGGACGCTTAACTTACTGAGCCACCCAGGTGCCCAAAGATATACCTTTTCAAATTCTTGTGTCATTTGCCATAATAGTCCCTCACATCAGATCCTTTCTGGTATATTAAAGACCTGCTCCAGAGGGGAAAAAAAATAAAAAAAGCTAGTGCCATTTCATGGATTTTTTTATATCATCAGTGTTACATACCTTTCTTTCCCATCAATTCTGGAAAGTTTTAAGTGGTATGGGGGAGTTCCCGGAATGAGAGTTTGGGGAGGGGTCATTTGAATCCTGCACCAGGCCAGATTGAGGGCCAGGGTCTTTACGGGGTGTGGACGCAAAGTTGGGGGCCATGGGAGCGGGGTCCTGGCCGTAGAGGAAGGGATGGGGTTTTGCAGGGGGTTGAATAGCGTCCCCTCAAAATTAAGCCCACCTGGAGCCTGTGAATGGGAATGTGTTTGGAGACAGGGTCTTTGCAGATGCAATCACATGGGTCTCGACTTAAAATCCGGTCCTTGTAAGAGGAAAGAACACAGAGGGACAGGTAGCGATGGGGGCAGAGCTCCGAGTGACAGAGCCCGGAGCCGGGGAGCACTTGGAGCCACCCGGAGCCGCAGAGCAGCAGGGGTCGTCGCGGGCTTCAGAGGGAGCGCGGCCAGCGGACACCCTGACTGTGGTCCCCTGGCTCCGGAAGCGCAAGAGAGGACAGATTCCTGCTGTCGGAAGCCGCCCGAGCGCGCAGCCCTTGGACACTGATGCGGGGCTCTGGCAAAGGTGCGGACTGCCCGCCGGGGGGTGGGGGGCGACAGGAAGAGGCGTCAGGGCCCCGCTGCAGGGTCAGGAGTCCTCTCCTCGCAAAGGAGAACTTGCCGGTTCCCGGGCCCGAAACAGCCAGCGAGGGTCGGCGTCAGAAGGGCTGGATCTGGTGGCTCAGAAAACGTCATCTAAAACCTGCCTCTCTCCATCTCTCGGCTCAGCCTGAGGCGTTGGGAGGCTCAGGCGCGCCTCCGGGGTGGCTTTGGGAACCTGCCCGTGCGGGTTGGTCAGAGCCAGCAGGGAAGCAGGGCCGCCTGCGTGGCCGGACCCGGGTCCCGCTCACGCTCTGGGACCGACACAGGGACGGGAGGCCCCCTGACGGAAAATCGGGGCGTTATTACCAGAGAGCAGCAGAGAGACAAACAGGCGGAGACAAGGGAGGCCTGGGACCGGGGCGCACTCTGGGCCCCCGTCTCCCTGCAGACCTCAGCTCTTCCCCCACCAAGGGTCACCTTGAATGCGCTGAGCGGTGACATTCGCAGAAGGACCCAGCTGGGAGAAGCAGCTCCGCTCCGGATGTGCCGTCTGCCGCCGACCTGGGGGGCCCACCGGGGAGATGGGCTCCCGGCCCAGGGCCCTGGCTCGGGGGGCCACTGGATGACCCCTTCATGACGCGCCTGGCCCCTCAGAGAGTACATCCAGATGGTCAGCCCTGACTAGTCACATGCGAAAATGTCCTAAGTGAACCTGACGGGGGAGAACGGAGCAGTCTGAGCAAAAAGATACTGTGCAGGACAAAACAGGTCCTTCTTTCTTTGGAAAAGCTCTTCCTCAGGGGGCAGGGAGCTTCCTGGGGCCTGTGCTGGGGCCTCTGACGACACAGCGCCCAGCGTCTGCCATAGGGCCTGCCGGTCCCAGGGGATAAGCCGGGGATTACCGTTTAGAGGATAAGGACATCGGTGCCCAGGGTCATCTGGCTGGAAATAGGCTCTAAATCGGGGTGGGGTGGGGTGGGGGTGGAGGCGTCTGGGTGGTTCAGTCCGTTAAGTGTCCGACTTCAGCTCTCTCGTGGGGTGTGTGAGTTCGAGCCCCACATCGGGCTCTGTGCTGACAGCTCGGAGCCTGGAGCCTGCTTCAGATTCTGTGTCTCCCTCGGTCTCTGACCCACCCCTGCTCATGCTCTGTCTCTCTCTCTCTCCCGCCCCCCAAAAATAAACATTAAAAAAAATTAGAAAGAAAAAGAAAGTATTTGTCCGAACGGAATGGAGTATAGGTACAAATAGTATCTGAGGAGTACAGGTGAGCCTGCTTAACACCGTCCCAGTTGTGACAGAGACCGTGTCATGGGTTAAACTGTGTCCCTCCTAAAAGATATGGTGAAGCCTTACCCCTCAGTACCTCGAATGTGACCTTGTTTGAAAACTAGGTCATCGCAGGGGTCATTAGTTGAGAGGGGGTCCTGTGGGAGTCAGGTGGGCCTGAATCCGATAGGCTTGGTGTCCTGTAAGAAGATGGCCACATGGCCACAGGACACACGTCCATGAAGTCAGAAGCAGAGATTGGAGTGATATGTCCACAGGACGAGGGATGGTAAAGATTGCTGGCCAACCACCAGAAGGAAGGTGAAAAGCAAAAGCGGATTCTAACCAGAATCTCAGAGGGAGCGCGGCCCTGCCAGCACCTGATCTCGCACTTCTAGCCTCCAGAACACTGACAATACAATTCCGTCGTTTAAGCCACCTCATTTGCAGTACTTTGTTTTTGGGTTTTTTTTTTTTTAATGTTTTTTTATTTATTTCTGAGAGAGCAAGAGAGAGACAGAGTGTGAGCAGGGGAGGGTCAGAGAGAGAGGGAAACACAGAATCTGAAACAGGATCCAGGCTCCGAGCTGTCGGCACAGAGCCCAACACGGGGCTCAAACCCACAAACTGTGAGATCATGACCTGAGCTGAAATCAGACGTTTAACCTACTGAGACACCCAGGTGCCCCTCGTTTGTGGTACTTTGTGATGGCGGCCACAGGAGGTGAATCCAGGTAGTGTCTAGCCACTCCGCCTGCCCGTCTGCCACATTCCATGGCCAGCCCCCCGTGTTGACCCTCTTTGCCTCCTAGGCACCCACAACAACACCCTTATCCTGTGTCTGAACGTGGATGATGACTATTAGTGAATCAAAATGAGGGTGGGAGTCCAATAAAGGGAACATGACAATTAAGGGACCCGCTTTTTGACAGAACCCCATTTGCCCTTAGAATGAGGCACCTTCGGAAACTGCAAGCTTTCTTCAGTGCTGCTGTCCTTGCTCAAGCCGCGCTGGGACTTTTTTTTTTTTTTTTAATATTTTTTGAATTTATTTCTAGGAGAGAGAGAGAGAGACAGTGTGAGCAAGGGAGGGTCAGAGAGAGAGGGAGGCACAGACTGAAACAGGCTCCAGGCTCTGAGCTGGCAGTCAGCACAGGGCCCGACGCGGGGCTCGAACCCACGAACCGCGAGATCATGACCCAAGTGAAAGTCGGACGCTTAACCGACTAAGCCACCCAGGCGCCCCACACTGGGACTTTTATAAGGAAATGCCTTGAGAACCAGAGGACAACCCACACGAGGAAACCAGAAATGTCACGTTGTGGCCACACGTTGGCTTTGCCTCTTAAAATGGAACGGAGTTTGGTCACCCAGCTCAGTCGCCTGACTTGATTCTGAATAACTTCTGGCCATTTCCAAAAACCAGCTCCAGCCTGGAGAGGCGAAGGGCGCCCCGTTACAAGACATTAAAGTCACATTGCTCTGGCAGCTCACGTCAGGACCATGAGTGTGACTCAACAGCTCTGTTGTGTGCCAGTTCTGTGGTCTCAGAAATAGAGGAAACAACACTTCCTTTTGGTTGACGCCTTTCTCTTATTTCATTTTCTCACCACAAGGCTCAAACCAGCCCATCCCAAGAGGCAAAGGAAGCTTATATTTTCTTCCCTGGGCTGGGCTAAGTTCCTGACTATTCTTCCCCTGGGGAATGACCCCAAGTTTCCCAGAGAGCTCCCCTGCCTCAGTGTCCCCCCCACCCCCCCACAAAGCTTCCAGGGAACAGCTTTTTCAATCAAAGAGCAGGTGCAAAATGCATCTTGCTCCTGGCCTATTTTTATACTTTCCTTTTCCTTGTTTCTGCTCATTCCTTCCTACCTTTTTGGGCTTTGTTTGCTTTTGGTGCGTGAATTAAATGTTATTCGATCTGTGTTGTTGCACGAGGCTGGAGTTTACTCCTTTTTATTGCTGAGTAGAACTCTGCTTTTTGAACACGCACAGTAAACCAATACTTCCAGAAGCTGGAAGAAAGGCCTGGAATAAGTTCCGTCTTGCAGTCCTGGGGAGTAAGGGGACAACCCTGCTGAGACCTTGACCTTGGGCTTCCAGCGTTGACAACGGTGAGGCAATCAATTTCTGTTCTTTAAGCCGCTGGCTTGATGGTGCTTTATCGAGGTGGCCCTAGCAAACGGTACCCGGAGTGATTATCACTTCGAGAAAGATGTCTGTTCAGTGAAGAATGCTCATCAAATTAGCAAGTCTCGAGGTAGCCTGATTAGCTATTGTGCTTACAATCTATTTGCCTTTTAGCATTTGATTCAGGAAGCCATCTAACGCGTGATTTGTTATATTTCTGAAAGCTTGCAGTGAAGGTAAGACATGACTCGGGTGATAATGAGAAGCTAGTGGATTCTGGGGAGCACGTCTTCACAAGCAGGCAGCCCTGAGGGGTGGGGAAGGCGAGAGAAGGGCCCGCGTCCATTGGGTGGGGTTCTAGGGGTGGCCATAGCACAGAACAGCGCAGGGGTGCGTGTGGTGCGTCATGGTGTTCAGCCACCGTCGTTTCCTTTGCCTCCTTTCTGGAAGGGCAGGTGTCTCTCCCAGAGAGGTTTCCTCCACCCCGGTCTAGCGCCCGAAGTGGCCGCTCCAGCCGCTGTCTGAGTTACGGACCACTGTGAAGGCTGGGCCAAGCCATCTTCAAAGGTAGTTAGGCCTCGGTTGGTAGCCTGAAGATCTGGTATTTTTCTTGGCGGAGAGCTTGCTTGCTCTGGAAGCTTCCCAGCAACTCAACCCCTAGGGGATTTCTCTGGGAGACTGAGAGGAGGTGAGGTCTCTTCCCTGGGGGCTGCGCTCACATCCTCCAGCCGGAAACACAGATTTAAGATGCGCTCTTCCTAAGTAAGAGCACATGACCCAGTACGGAGCTAAAAATAGTGCAGTTCCTTAAAATTACCTGAGGCTTTGATCACGGACTATACTAGTGTCCTGTGGCTCCTCCAACAAAGCACCACCAGCTGGGGGCGAGGGTGGGGGCTCAAAACAAGAGAAAGCTATTCTGGTGCCGTCCTGGAGGTGAGGCACCCCCAGCGGAATCCTCCCTTCCCTCTGCTAATTCTGGTAGCCACCGCCAACCCTCAGTGTCCTGGATGTGAGCCACAGCACTCCAGGCTTTGTGTCTGCACACGGCTTTCTCCTCTGTGTGTCTGGGACTCTGTGTCCAAATCTCTGACCTCATACAGAGGCCAGTGGTAGTAGGTGTGGGGCCAGCCCTTATCAGAGATGACCTTATCTTAACTTGATTGTGTCTGCAAAGACCCTGTTTCCAAACAAGGTCCCATTCTGAGCTTCTGGGTGGGAATGCGCTTTGGGGACACCCCAGTGATCTGTTTGGAAGTAAATGTTTGGCCCCATTAAATTTGCTACATTTGAGAATCTCTTCCTCCACTGCCTTGAACTTGGATAGTGCAGACGTTTTCAGAGAACATTTGCGTCCGAGGATAATCTCTGCGTCTCAGTGGCTTTACTTCTCACACTAGTGAAGCTGAGAGGGAGATTCTGAAGAGCAGGCTGTCCACCTGAGCAGTGACTTGGGGACCCAAGGTCCTTCCACGGGGTTGCAAGGTCTCTGCGCTCGTCGGCATCAAGCCTCAGAGGGGACGAGCACACGGGCCGTGCTTGGGCAGGTTGGCGTCCTGCAGCCGCGGGCCACGCTGCAGAGCCAGGCCGCTGGACCGCAAGGAGCCGGGGGCCGGAAGAAGAGGAGCCTGAGGAGGGGAGAGCGGAGCCGGGGCTGCCCGATCGGGGTGGCACCGAGGGCAAGTTCATCCCAGAAGGAATTTTCCTTTAGTTTCTTCTCCCCTTAGCTCTTCCCTGCGTCTTGCTAAGCCTCCACTCGGACACCCCAGGAACGCTGGGGCACTGGTCACGCTCCCACTGCAGTGCCGGTCTCTTGGCCACCAAGAGGCAAACATCAAAGGAGCGTCCACCCTTTAGAAGGTGACGCTGACCGCATAAATCCTAAATCCGTGTTCCTGGACGCGGCCTAAGCCACCTGGACGGCCCAGACCAGCCGTTTCGTGAGCTTCAGGCCATACTTGCCTCCTGTTTTCACCTCGGGCTTCACAACCCTGCCTCTCAAGACTGGGGGAGGGGGGGGCCTCCTGGCGGGAGGGGCTGGTGCTGAGAGAGCTGGGCCCCAGGTAACCCCGAGGGGGCGCTCAGGGCCACACCTGGGCAGGGCTGTTCAGGAGACTGAACTCACTCCCTGGCTGACTGGTGGTTTTCAAACAGTCGCATGAGGCCCGGTTGAAACCAGTTTTCTTTAAGTTTATTCATTTTTGAGAGATAGAGAAAGAGCATGAGTAGGGGAGGGGCAGAGAGAGAGGAGACAGAGAATCCCAAGCAGGCTCCACACCGTCAGCACAGAGCCCAGTGCAGGGTTTGAACTCACAACCCGTGAGATCATGACCTGAGCTGAAATCAACAGTCAGATGCTTAACCTACTGAGCCACCCAAGCGCCCCGGGTTGAAGCCAGCTCTTAAAAATAAAATAGGGGCACCTGGGTGGCTTAGTCGGTTAAGCGTCCGACTTTCGCTTGGGTCATGATCTCGCGGTTCGTGGGTTCGAGCCCCGCGTCGGGCTCTGTGCTGACTGCCAGCTCAGAGCCTGGAGCCTGTTTCAGAGTCTGTGACTCCCTCTCTCTCTGACCCTCCCCTGCTCACGCTGTCTCTCTCTCTCTCCTAGAAATAAATAAAACATTAAAAAATAAAAATAAAAATAAAATAGAACCAAATAGAAAAACACCAGGGTACACAGAGCAATAGGACATAGTAAGAGAAAGTGTGTTTCAAGAAACGTTGGTTTCTCTTTGATCTGTTCTGGGCTGTGATGTAAAACATTTCTTACCAAGGGTTCCAATCGAAACCATTTGGAAGCTACCGGAACTTGAAAGCAGATGATAAGAAGAGACTAGGAGGATAATAAGAATGTTCTGGTTTTCTGGGGCGCCTGGGTGGCTTAGTCGGTTAAGCGTCCGACTTTCGCTTGGGTCATGATCTCGCGGTTCGTGGGTTCGAGCCCCGCATCGGGCTCTGTGCTGACTGCCAGCTCAGAGCCTGGAGCCTGTTTCAGTCTGTGACTCCCTCTCTCTCTGACCCTCCCTTGTTCACGCTGTCTCTCTCTCTCCTAGAAGTAAATACAAATATAAAAAAAAAGAAAGCAAAAGAAAAAAAAGAAACAAGAATGTTCTGGTTTTCACAAATGCTTTGTGCATCCCGGCAGGAGAGATGATGCCATGTTAAGGAGCAGCCTGGGCTGGGCACGGATCATGGCTGACCCACCTCTCCCCGGGAGGTCCTTGCGAGGATCACTTTATTCCCCTGAGCCTCCATTTTCTTGTCTGTAAAATGGGCTGAATAATTACCTTGACGATAAGGAGGAGGAGGAAATAGCTACTCACATTTACCGCGTGCACCTTGTCCCCTTGTCCACAAGGCTCCTCTGAGTAAGCCCCAGTCCCATTGCGTGTGTCCTCACAGACAGGGCAGGGGACACACGGGAGGGCGAGTAACTTGCCGCAGTGAATCGGTGCATGCGAATGCCTGTTTCAGTGCTTGGCACAGAGTACTGAACAAAGTCCAATTTTTTTACCATAATTTTGTTTCGAATGTGTTAAAAAATCCTTAAATATGAGCAGATGGTCAAGCTGCTGGAGGGTGGTGGGAGACGGTGGCTGGGAAGCTGCAGAAAAACGGCTTTAAGAAGGTCCTGGAGGGTCGCTTGGCTGGCCCCGGGGAGTAGCCTGTGACTCGATCTCGGAGTTGTGAGTTCGAGCCTCACATTGGCTGTAGCGATTACTGAAATAAATAAAACTTTTTAGTAAGTTAAGTATATAATATTTTTTAAAAAGAAAGAGGGCCCTGGAGGTGTGAAGTCAGATTCCCCACGGGAGGGCCCTATAGACAAGGGGAATTTTTAGCATGAGGGGACGTGTGAATTAGGAGGAAGGGAAGGAAAGATAATCATGGCTTTCTAGAAGGAGAGATAAGCATGGGCATGCACGTCAATAAACTGGTGTATTGCAGGGTTTTTTTTTAAAGTGTATTTATTTTGAGAGAGTGCGAGAGAGAAAGAGCAAAACTTTGAGCGGGGAGGGGCAGAGAGAGAGAGAGAGCTCACAAAACCTTGAGATCGTGACTGGAGCTGAAATCGAGTCAGATGCTTTGAGCCACCCAGGTGCCCCGTGGTGTGTTGCAGTTTTTAAAGACTAGATACCCAGGCTCCCCAGCCCTGTATCCCGGGAATCAACTCTGCCGCTGAGAAAAAGGCTGCAATACAAACTCAGCTTCAGAGCGGCCTCCGGACCCGATCCCCCCGCCTCAGCCTCAAGAGGGACTTCAGGTGTCCCCAGCGCGCTCCCAGCCACGCCCCCAACACCACCCAGGAGAGCAAAGTTGAACCCCCTTTGAGGGCATCAGACAAGTAATGAGACAAAACTGCAAGACGTAATTACTAATTATGACTTTGTTTCACAGAAATTATAAACAGAAAGCAAAGAGAGGATTGCGTCACACCGTCCCCGGGGCAGCGGGACTTCTGCTCTGAAAGGGAAAGCCGAGCCTGTAGAAGTCGGGAGGGACCTAGGCAAGCATTTCCTCCTCTGTCTGGGCTCAGAAAGAGGTCTCTCTGAGTGAAAGACTCAGAGATCTCTCACTGCTGTGTCCCTGCCCCGGCTTGTTCCCAATAGTCTTTTCTCTATCATCTTAATTGTGTAAGGCACTATGCTTTATGTTAGTACAGTCGCTTTAGTTTGAGAGCGAGAGAGAGAGAGCGAGAGAGAGCACAGGGGACGGGCAGAGAGAGAGATGGAGAGAAAATACCAAGCAGACTCTGCGCTTGGTGTGGGGACTTGAACTCCAACTGTGAGATCATGACCTGAGCCAAAATCAAGAGTAGGACGTTTAACCAAACGGATGAGCCACCCAGGTGCCCAATACAGTTTTTGTTTTGTTTTGTTTTGTTTTTTAAATCAAATCCATGACTTGCTTTGGCTTCATCAGCAAAACTCAGTAGCTTATGTTGCACAGTGCACGGCACGGGCTGCGCCCCAGGCACATAAGGAATAAAAAGATGGTGGTAGCTAAGCTGTTGGAGCATTTTCTGTGCCTCCCGTGATGCCTGTGGAAACATCCCAGCGGGCGAGCCCTGTCTTGTGAGGGCCGCACCCCTGCTTCACCTGGAAATGGCCTCACCGCTGCACACCGCTCGCCCTGCAAACCCAGGTAGGTGGAGGTGAAGGCTGGATCGGGGAGGGGAAATCCCAGAGCCTCCTGCGTGAGCCCTGAGCCTGCACCCCGGACCCCAGTTCCCACATCCCTCTCCCCGGCACCCCTGCCGAAGAAATGTGTTCCCCGGGCTGCCCTCCCACCCCCCCCCACCCAGTGCCCGGGGCTGCTCCAGCTGCACAGGACCCCAGGCTCCAGAGAGGGTCCCCAGAATGGGGGGTGGGGTGGACACAGTTATCCCTGGGGAGGGCATGGGCTCTTTGGGGAGGTCAGAGGGGCCCAGGCCGGGCCGGGGTCACGGGATGCGGGCCCTCCCTGTGTGCTGACGTCAGCCCGCAGCCTCATCTACCCTGGAGCAGAGCAGGAGCCTGGGCAAGAGGAGCTCCTCCCCAGTCCTGCTCCGAGACACATGGCCCTCCTGTGTGCGCGACCGGGCGCTGGAGTCACTACCGAAGGCCGCGTGTCACTACCGCAGGCACCCCCGCCAGCCAGCTCTGCAGGACCCCAGGGAGCAGAGTAAGAGCCAAGAGTGAGGCACCTGGGGTGCTCCATCGCTGGAGCGTCCGGCTTCAGCTCAGGCCACAATCCTGCGGATCGGGGGTTCGCGCCCCGTATTGGGCTCACTGCCGTCATCACGGAGCGGCTCTGGGTCCGCTGTCCTCCCTCCCTCTCTCTGCCCCTCCCCTGCTCGCGCCCTCTCTCTCAAAATAAACGAAGATTAAAAAAGAGAAGAAGAAAGGAGTGGGGCTCTGGGCCAAGCAAGTACCTGAGAAGAGCCTTTTGAATCCATTCCAGGGCTCTGTGAGGGTTGCCGTGCAGACACCACAGACGGCAAGGCGGCCGAGGGGCTTCAACGGCAGAAACTAGTGCTCTCGCGGTTCTGCAGGCTGAAGTCCAAGATCAAGGTGCTGGGGAAGTCGGCTTCTCCAGACGGCTCTGTCCTTGCCGTGTGGATGGCCGCTTCTCACTGCCTCCCCGCCTGGCCTTTCCTCTGGGGACGTGCATGCCTGGGGTCTCTTTATCTTTCAACAAGGACCCCAGTCATGCTGGGTCAGGGGTCTACCGTTTGGCCTCATTTAACCTCAGCCTCACAGGCCCCGTCTGCAAACACGGTCACCCTGTGGGCCAGAGCTGCAGCATATGAATTTCGAAGGGGCACAGTCCAGCCCATAACAAGAAGAAAATAACTTCTAAGTGGTTCCCGAAGGCTTACAGGCTGTGTTTTGGTTTTAGGCAAAATGCCCAAACTCTGCGGCCTCGTAGGGCATGTGACAGAGCCTCAGACGTACGGGAAACAGGTGCTCACCATAAATCCTGTGGCTAGCACAAACCATGTGGCCCAAATGCTCAGACCCACAAAGTCGCTGTCATCAGGAAGGATTCTCCAGGGGCTCAAAGGTCATGTCCCAGGAGCCAATCAAGGGCCACGGTTGGGGTTTGAGCTGCCCACACCTGCTGAGCTAACCCTTTAGGGGATGACCAGCATCCCTAAATGCCTCTGGCCAGGACATTTGGGGGCAGTGCCAGCGCCAGTGCCATCAGTCTGCTCTGTCTTTGTCAGTGTGATTTGAGAGAAATTATATGCTTTTTTAAAAAAGTTTATTTATTTTGAGAGAGAGAGAAAGCATGAGCGGGGGAGGGGCAGAGAGAGGAGAGAGAGAAAGAGACAGAGACCCCCAAGCAGGCTCTGCTGTCAGCACGGAGCCCGATGTGGGGCTCGAACCCACGAACCAAGAGATCATGACCTGAGGCGAAGTAGGATGCTTAACCGACTTAGCCACCCAGGCGCCCCAGAAATTATATGTCTTTATCCTGATTTTCATTTATTTATCAGTGAAACAGAAAAACTGCATATATTTCATTGCCGTTTGGATTTCTTCTGTATCTTGTCCAGTCATTGAATTTGTTTATGTTTATGTTGGGTCACTAATACTTTTTTCTAATTTATAGGAAGGAGCCTGTTATGCATTGCACATATTAGCTCTTTGTCACAAATTGCAAATGCTTTTCTTTTAGCTTTGCTATTTTTTTGTGAACTGTAATTTTGATGTAGTCAGCCAGCCAGTCTTTTCTTTTAGAATTTCAGACTTCAGTGATAGGATAAGAAAGACTTTCCTCTCCCCAAATTACACACCCTCCATTACGCTTCTCATCCTTTATTTTGAAACATTTACATACTTAAGCTTCTGGAATGTCTTGCTGTATATTGCATTAATGTCCTAGGCCTGCTGTGATAAATCACCACAGACTGGGTGGCGTAAAACAGCAAAAAATTTATTCGTTCACCATTCTGGAGGCTAAGGTTGGGGAGTCAGTAGGGCTGTGCTATTTCTGAAGGGTCTAGTAAAGGATCTCTCCCTTGCCCTTCTCTCAGCCTCTGTCGTCATTGGCAATCTTTGGGATTCCTTGGCTTGCACACACATGCTCTCATCTCTGCTTCTCATCATCACCTGCCTCACTGGATCTCCTCTCCTCTTGCTTTAAAGATCAGCCATATTGCCTGAGGGCTCGCCCCATTGATATCATCACCCCTTGATCTTACAGACTCCACCCACAGACCACCACTGATTGGTCAGAGCCGGGCACTAGACTCTAGCTGGGCCAATCAGAGCCCTTCCTTGGATATCTGAAGTTGGGTGGGAGCCTTGGATGGTATTGTCTGCAGGTAGTGAACCCCCAGGGTCCTTGCTGGTGGAAGAGCCTGGCATAGGGGCAGGAGAGAGTGAACTCACACAGACGCCCAGATAGTTCCTGGACAGAGTTTCTGCTCTGTCCCGGGTGTCTCTGAGGCCCAGCTACACCCTATGTCCTTTTTTGGATGATACGGACCTTCCGTTGGGTTTCAGCCAAAAGCCCTCACTGATAAAACGACAACATTTCATGTTCCCTGCATCTGCAACAGGTGCTAGGCGCTGGGGCACATGCTACGGCTCACACGATCGACTGAATGAAGTCGGAAAGTTTTAGGGACACGTTGTCCAATGTCACAGTCTTTGCCATCCCT
The DNA here is from genome assembly GCA_017311185.1 of Proteles cristata cristata. Lineage (NCBI taxonomy): Eukaryota > Metazoa > Chordata > Mammalia > Carnivora > Hyaenidae > Proteles > Proteles cristata. Next base: position 241,164 of record JAESUZ010003666.1, on the reverse strand, counting down.
GCCTTTCGATTCCCGTTTCCGAACTTGGTACATCAGAACCATGTCGCAATTTCTTCCTTGTGGGTCGTTTTGAACATGTTGAACAACATTCATGTTAAGCAGCACCTTCAAGACACGGTCTCGGTGATTTGCAAAGAACAGTCTGCTGGCCTAATGAAATCAGAACGGCCAGTGTTTTCCATCCTACACTCAGGGATTAAGGAGGAAAAGCCGGTGTAAGCAGGACGCCCGCGTGAGCACAGCTGTGCAGGCGTGCAGTGAGCACATTGCACGGCTCAGCACAACCGAGTCAGGAAGAGTCCACTAGGACGCAGCCCCAAATGACAAAGGTTAATTAATAAAAATAAATAAAGGAGGTCTCGACTGCACTTCTCAAACAGCTCGTCTTCAAAGAGGTCAATAATTCAACAACAATGAATTGGTTGGACATGTTATTTCTATTTTATGACCATGGCTGCAATAGTGACAGAAAGAGGAAACGGGTGTATATTTTGGCAAAATGGTACTGTCTTGTTTCCTTGTTTAAAGCAAAACTGTTCTGTTTTTCTGATTATAAAACATACAAGTCCATTTATAGGAATTATGCAAAATATCAGAAAATACGCTGCCCGGGGCTGGTCATGGGAGGAGGGTTAGAGCAGAAGTGGATGGGTGGTCAGGCATGGCTTGCACATGGCCCTCCCAGGGGGCCCTGGGGACCTCAGGGGGTATCGGTGGGGGGGGAGGCCTGGCAGGGTGGTCAGCTCCAGGGAGGGAACACAGCCCAGGGAAGAGAGCCTCACGCAAAAGCCTGGTGCTTGCCTTCTCTGCTACTGAAGCTACAAGGAACCTCCCTGAGTCTGTAGAGCAGAGGCAGCAAGACACCCCCCACCCCCACCCCATGAGATCAGGTTTCCACTTCTGGGTGCTGGAGGGGGTCCAGTGAGACCTTTCCAGGGATTAGAGGAGGTCTGGGCAGCACCCATGGTGACTGTGGCCTCAGTGGAGAGATTTGGGGGGTTGTTCTCGACTGTCACCTTGAGGCTCTGACCTTGACTCCAGCAGCGTCAGGGGCAGTAGGGCGGCTTGGGAGCACATTGCTGAGTGCACAGCCCTCTCTTAGAAGCATCCCCGCACCCCCCACACCCATACTCCCTCCTCCCAGCACTGACAACAATCCAAGTGAATAATTAACTGTGACGCTTATTGTTTAGCATCTGCCTCGGCAGTAGGGTAACCAGCTGTCTGGTGAACGGGGTGGCCAACTGTCTGGTGTGTCCAGAGTGTCCCCAACTTCAGCGCTGAATATACTGCATCCCAGGAGCACCTCCAGTCCTGGGCAAACCTAGGAGGACACTCAGCGACCCTACTTTGCAAACTGATGGAAAATTCCACTAGCAGGGCCCTCGCGCCCGTTATTTGTTGTATCTCGTATATCCCTACTCAGACGCAATGCCTCGCACAGAGTACGCATCCGATAAACATTTGCTGAATGGTAATTATTATTACGGGAAATTCTCAGTAAATATTTGCTGCATAAATGTCCCCCTGCCAACAAATGAATTGTTTTCCATATTATATTAACAAAAAATGGGACAAACTGGATTTACAGATTTGTCTGAAAAGGAAGAGAGATTTTTGCGTAAGTAGAGAGTGCCAAGCAGGATAAGTTTAGCAGGATAAATCCTCTAAAAAAGATCAGCCAATGGCCTCGAGGGGGGTGGTGCTGGCTTCTTGAATCAGCCTGTAAGTGGAGATTATGGATTTGCAGATCTTCTCAGATATGAGGACCCAAAGCAGGAAAGACAGATGTTTGACAAGCGTGGCCATCAGTAAGAGTGAGAACTTATATTGCATGTCACCACCCACAGCCGTCTCACACACTTGCCCTTGGTTGGGACGCATGAGACCTTAGTTGGCTGGGAGAGGTGACATGATTCTGGCAAGAACACGTCCAAAGTGGAGATTTGAAACCAGGCCGTGTGTGTGCTTTTTCACATTGACCAGGGCCATGGCGATGACACCCGGTGGCCAATAAATGGTCTCCCAAGGCTGTCCAAGCTGTGCAGATGCATCTGTAACTGTAGGCTGATGACCACTTAGAAAACATTAAAATGGGAGGAAAGAGCCAGCGCAGTAAGCCTGGTTACTTGCTCCTTGAGTGTTTCCAAGGAAACCTGGAGCCATGACTGACCCTTGGCCAACCCTTGGGAATGTGGGTCTCAGAAAGTTTTTGTGTCAGTGATTGATGGTTTTGTTGTGTACACCTGAAGCAACGGACCACGTCCTAAAAGCCTGTTGGGATGGCTTTGCACAAACGTTAAGATTGATGAGGTGTGCCTGGCCTCACTGCTGGAGTCCTGTTTTCAGTTGGTACGGCTGACAGAGAGCAGGGTAAGTCTATCTGACAAACGCCCCATGAACACCTTGGAGCCTGAGACCTACATGGGTTTCCTGGGACGGAAGACTTCACACAGTTCTTTGGCCGAGGAAAAGCACGTTCTGACGGGGCTCGGATGAGGAGGCACCACAGGGGAAGGCCGGACTTCTCTGGGCTCTGCTGATGTGCATCTCTTCCTGCGGCTGTCTCTCTCTGCTTCCTTTGCTGTAGTAAATCTTAGCTGAGTCCAACGTACTGTGGAGTCTTTTCAATCTTTCTCTTAAATCACCAAACGTAGGGAGATATGGAGTCCAGCTTCTTTTAATTCAGCGGAATTCCACCCAAGCAGGGGAGTTCACTGTCCACACACTTGCCCCCCTCCAGCTTTGAACTTGGGCTGTGAGAACCGCGGATCAGAATAGTTACAGGGAAACCAGGAGCTCAGTTATTATCCCCTTGGGAGGGGCTCCTCTTCCGCTCACGGCCCCAGGGCCCACCCCCCTGGAAAAATGTGGTAGGGAAGCGTGGTGTCTGGGCAGAAGGGGGTAAGGAGGGTGAAGGTCCCTGGAGAGCAAATTTCAGGGTTGATTGCTTTTTGGAATTCTGGGATTTGTAGACTCCAGTTAATATACATAACTGGAGTCAAAGCCGCAAGGGCTTCCTTAGACCTCTGTTACTTATTACTGGCTCAACCTGGCAAGTGCTTTGGGTCAGAGTATCCCCAGCCTTGCAAATTCTCCTCCATGTGTGCATATGTCTGTTTACAGTCCAGGAGCACATTGCAAATTCATTCTTTCCCTATCTAGCTAGCTAGCTAGCTTATCTATCATCTATGTATATCTATGTATATCTATTATATCTCTATCTATCTATCTATCTATCTATCTATCTATCTATCTACGTACTTATAATCTACCTCTCCTCTGTCTTCAATATTTTTATATGTATAAACTGAAGAGGCACATTGCAAATCCACTCTTCCTCTTTTAATCTATATATGCATCATCTATACATCTACCTATGTATTTATCTTGAAGATTTTTATATGTATAAACTGACGAGCACATAGACACAAATACAAATTAAACAATGAAAAAATAAGATATTTGAATAGTTACACATATGTTTGCTATTGAAAAAGGACAACACACAGAATAGCATGAAATATTTGTAAGCCATCTACCTGAGAAGAGTCTCATATCTAGAATATGTAAATAACTCTTAAAACCCAACAACAAGACAAAGAACCCAATTTAAAAGTGGGCAAAGGACTTGTGCAGGCATTTTCCCAAAGATGACGAACAAATGCCAACAAGTCCATGAAAACCTGTGATTTGAACTTCAGGCAACATTATCAATAAACGGACAAAATTGACATCGAGTGTCTCCATATGTGAGGCAATGACAGAGGCCCTTCAGTATATATTCTTACCAAAAACGCATAATCCAAATCTAGTGACAAGGAAACCTTAGATAAACCCAAATTTCACTGAAACCAGTACTACACTATATGCTAACTAACTTGAATTTAAAAAAAATAAATAAAAAATAACCACCCAAATTTTCGAAAATCTGGGTGAAGAATATATGAGTTTTTAACACTATTCCATTATACCTCTTTGGTAGCTACTTAGAGGCGTCCTTCAAAACTATCGCTGTCACACACATGTGTGCAACCACACACAGACACACAATAGCTAAAAATGGTGTCAGTTTAAAGGAGACCGAAGAGAATTGTAAACCAAATGTAATGTGTGCTTCTGGATCGGGTCCTGGACTGTTCTGGATCGGGTCCTGGAAAGGGAAAAAATGCTGTAGAGACATCATTGGAGCCTTAGGTAATCAGATGATAGTTCTCTATCACTGATGCATTTCCTGGCTTAGATTCTGCACTGTGGGGTGGGAAAGAAGGTTCTTGACCTGAGGAGATACACACGGGAAAATGTAGGGGTGAAGAGCCATGATGTCTACAAGGACCGGGGAAAAGTAATACAGATGCTTATCTAGAGAAAGAGGAATGATGTTGCAAAATAGGGCAAAATGTTAACAATGAGTGTCTCTGGGTGAGGGTATATGAAAACTGTTCATGCTATTGTTGCAACTCTTCTGTAAGTTTGCTATTATTTAAAAGTAAAAAGCTACAGGGGCGCCTAGGTGGCTTAGTCGGTTAAGCGTCTGACTTTCGCTTAGGTCATGATCTCGCGGTTCGTGGGTTCGAGCCCCGCGTCGGGCTCTATGCTGACTGCCAGCTCAGAGCCTGGAGCCTGTTTCAGTCTTTGACTCCCTCTCTCTCTGACCCTCCCCTGCTCACGCTGTCTCTCTCTCTCTCTCTCTCTCCTAGAAATAAATAAAAAAAAAAACATTTAAAAAATTAAAAAAATTTAAAAAAGTAAAAAAACTAAAAAGTTACAATCAATTAATATATTAGAGCATAAAATATATACAACTCTTAATGTAAAAGGAAAATATTTATAGCATAAAGTTAGATAAACAAAAGCCGTAAAAACTTTGGGGACAAAATACCCCAAGCCTCTAGGGGGCAGTGCAGCCTCCAGTCACGCAGGGCGGTTGTAAATGGAGCGAAGGTGAGCTTGTCACTGACAGCCTTCCCTGGAAGGGAAGAGCATCATTCCCTGGCATAAGATGAGGAGGAGGAGAAAATCACTTGTGGGACCAAGTGAGCTTCTAGAAGATTCCAAGGACCCAGAAGTGTGTGTGTCCTAAGCGTCTTCAAGGAAGCCAGGTGGGCTCCTTTCTGCCCGAGGTGAACAGAGCCACATTGTCTAAAGCCAAGATGCAAGGTTTGAGCCTCTACTCTGTGTAGGATCCTGTGGGAGAGAGGCGTCCCCCCGGAGAGGCGTGTGTGTGTGTGTGTGTGTGTGTGTGTGTGTGTGTGTGTGTGTGTGTGTTTCTGTGTGTGCGCACACGCATGTGTTCGAGGTGGGGAAGCCTTCAAAGCTTTGCGGCAATACAACCAGTTATTACTGAATTGGGGACAGCATGCAATCTCACGGGAGAAACCTACCTAGTGGCGCTGAGTATTTCAAACTGGTGGGATGATGGTTAATACTCCATGAACATCTACTCTGTGCCAAGGAACCCACATTAACTCCTCACAACAACATTTCACTCATATTAACTCCTCACAACAACCCCAGGGGGTATCACTGTTAACCTTATTTTGCACAGGAGAGGTTAAAATAACCTGCCCAAGGCCACACAGCCAGTGACGGCAGCAAACAATGATACCCAGGTTCTTGGCCAAAGTTAAGGTTGCCTCCCTAGTACTTCAACAGATACCTCATACCTTTTGATCTTGCCCTCCTGAAACACAGGTCGAATCGCCTATAGGAGCAGCTCTAAGGAACATTAACAGTGTTCTTAACACTCTGGGAGATAAGCCCACGGTTTTGCAATACTGTGGCCTGTTCCTCCACAGATGAGTGACGGCCCCATCCCCACCTGCACAGTGAGCTTCTCTTGCCGTGGTTTTATTGCTCAGTTATGAGTCGATTGCTTAAAATAGCATGCGTGTATCTCATACCCAATTGGAAAAAAAGATTGGTTCAGCCAGATGACATTTTAGGAGCATCTAAAATATTTAAATGTACTGGCTCAAGCTTTTGTGCATTCCCATTAAAAAAAAAAAAAAAAACCCAAAACAAAAAACAACCCCCAAAAAACAGATTGCTGCCAAACATATTTTGAGCATCATTAGTGAGGACGAATCGCCCTGCCCACACTGCCCAAGGCCAGGGAAAGAAAAGTCAGAGGGAGCTTCCTTCTTCTCCCTCTGGAGGGTCATTTAAAGGCAAGCAGTCCCTTGGAGAAATGCTCTTGGCCCCTTCTCCTGAGTTATTATAAAGATTTATAGCCACGCAATGAGTCTGCATTTCAGATTAGCATCTGCCGGCCACCACCACAGAACACAGTAGCTAAGCACGTTGCATCCGCCCCATATTTTTTCAGCATAAATAGCTACTTGGACTTGACCAATGGGCATGTGACAGCCCCGGATGCCCAGATTCTTTAAAAAGAGTATGTTGTGTCTGGGAGCTGGTGCTAAGAAGGCACCACACACCTACTTGGCCTCTGGAGATAAAAGGTGGCCTCACCTGATAGACCTAAAGGTCTTCATCTGACACAGGTGTTCTCCAGCTCAGGTACGCAACAGCATTACCTGCGGACCCTGTAAAAAAATACCAGAGCTGCCCAGCCCGAGACCACTCAAGCAGACTCTGTGGCTTGGCCCTGGCAGCTATGTTCTCAACATGTCCCCAGACGGTACAGGGGAGAAGAGATTTTGGGCAGGATGTACAGTAGTGACGAAAAGTAGTGCCACTGTTGTTCTCTAAGGTCCAAGTACCAGGTCAGATTCAGCGCAACGCGAAAACAGAGGCCACTGTCGGGAACAGCTGAGCCTTCTCTAGTGAGGTCGCCATCTTGGATAAACCAATCCACCTATAATCCTCACGTCACCCATCAAGGGTGGTTCTTCCGTCACAGGACACCCAAGGTGAGAAGTGAGTTTCTTAAGGCCTGAAGTCACTTAAATTGGGACAAAGAGGATTCTGCAGTAGGCAGGTCCAGGCTCGGCAAGCGGTGTTTTCCAAAGTGTTCTCTCCCCTCCCTCACACACTTCTGCAAGGTGACTTTGTCATTTCCTTGTTGACAAGTGGCGTCTCTTTCTTCCAGCCCCCGGAGACTGGGCTGCCTTGTAACTAATCGGCTGTGGCAGAAGAGATGCCCCGTGACTTCTGACGTTAGGTCAGAGCAGGTCCCAAGGCTTCTGCCTGGTTCTCTTGGGATATTCCCTCATGGGATGCTTGCTCCTACTCAGATCCCAGTCACCTCCCCGTGAGAAGCCCAAGCCACCAACATTGCAGCTGAACCTGGCCTTCAAGTCATCCCAGGCCAGGAACTGAGAGTCCAGAAGTCTCCAGATGACCCCAGGCCCCAAATTATGCACATCTTCCCCACCGAGGCTTCAATCCATCCCTATTCCACCCCACGCAAATTCTTGACTCACAGAATCCCTAAACATGATAAGATGGTTCTTACTGGATGCCTTTAAATTTGGGATGCTTTTTTTTTATTAAAAAAATTTCACAGTGATTTATTTTTGAGAGAGAGAGAGAACGCAAGAGGGGGAGGGCAGAGAGAGAGGGAGACACAGAGTCAGAAGCAGCTCCAGGCTCTGAGCTGTCAGCACAGAGCCTGATGCGGGGCTGGACCTCACGAGCCATGAGATCATGATCTGAGCCGAAGTTGGACATTCAACTAACTGAGCCACCCAGGCGCCCCTGGGATGCTTTTTCTACAGCATAGGTAGTGTCATGTGGATTTTTGGGTGATGGAGCCCTGGGGATAGGGACCCTTGGTGAGGCAAGACCGTCTAGGCTCTGGTTAAGAGCCCAGCTCTAGAAACTTACCAGCTCTGTGGCCTTGGGAAAGTTACTTAATCTCTGTGCGCCTCTCAGTTCATCTGTGTAGTGGTGAAAATAACAGCAACCACGAGTGGGTTGTTATGAGGATTAAATATATTAATGCATGCGGAGCACCTGGCTCATTGGAAGCCGCTAAGTGTTTGCAACATGTACAATCTGCACAGACCTTGGCCCCACTTTGGTCACTGAGGATTTAGTTCTGATGCAGAGGGATTCATACTGCAGGACAGTCCCCTTTCTTTGTGTCTCCGTCCTCGATGAGGGAGGCAAGACAGGTTATGTGTCTCTCGTTGTCTGTGAGCTGGGAAATTGGGGCATGAAGAAAGACACTGCATTCCCACAGGCAGCAGCTGGAGGGGTCCCCGGAGAAAGCGCGCCGGTGGAATCAAGAATGAAGTAAAGCAGGAGAGAACCAGGCGAGGAAGTTGGAGGGAAGGGAGCCTGGCCTGGGCAGGAGCGGCGGGGTTTTAGTGGTGCGTGTGCGTGTGTGTGAGTGCGCGCGTGCATGGTGTGTGTATATCTGTGTTGCACACATGGTGTGTATACACGCGCCGCATGTGATTATGTGTGTACGCATGTGTGTGCATGCATGGTGTGTACATGTGTTGTACGCAGGAGATATGTACATGTGTGTACCTGTGCATGCACGTGTTTGTGTATGTACACGTGTGCATATCTGTTGTGTGTGCCCACATACTTGGGTGTGTGCATGTTGTGTGCACATGTGTGTGCGTGTGTGTGTGTTGTGGGTGCACGTGCATGTGTGTGAGTGTATGTGCGTGGGGGGCAGTGGTGACCCCAGGACAGGAGGGGAGTTGCCTCCGGAGAAGGGAGCCAGGTGTAGCCACCCAAGGGGACCCGAGAGTGGTGACTGCACGCTGAAGCTTAGGAGGGAGGCGTCTGACGCGAGGCCACGCGGGGGGCGGCGATGAGAAGTCCCTCTGGCAGGGGCGAAGCAGGTGGGAAGGGGCCTGAGCCCCTACAAGGTTCCTTCCCGCCCCTCTGCTCACGTGGAGGACGACCCTGTCTGCTGTCTTCGGAGACAGAGGGATCGAATCTGACTCCCTGCACGCAGACAGACATGGATAGGTGACTGGGTTCCTGGGTTCCTTTTCCTTTCCGTCTCGCTCTTCCCGTTCCCGATAGCGGTGCTCTCCCGGCCAGGTTCCCCGTCACATCGGATGGCCGGCTGCGTCTGACGCCCAGCAAACGGCACTTATGCTGGTGAAACGCTGAACTTGGCGGGCGGTGGGAGTGGGGCTGCTGTAACAGTTTTAAAGACCTTGAAATTACTTTGATGAACGTGCTACTTATGCTTAACTATCGCGCCCACAAAGCCGCATGTGCCATCTGCCTTTGTTAGACAATCACATGGTGCTTTTCCTGCACAGGATTCCAGGCACTGCCTCCCCGGCTTGGCCAAAAACCCAGAGGCTGATGTTGTAATCACTTTGGCTCCCAAATGGTTAAGCGTCAGGGTGCCAGTACTTGGCACATAGTGGGTACTTAATAAACGTTTGTGGGAGGAGCGTGAATGAATAACGGAATAAAAAAGCACTGGCAGTGATGAGGCCCTAATTAAAATTGTTCTAATCTAAATCACTCAGCCTGGACCAGCTGCGCTTTCCAACGTCACCCAGGCAAGGCGCCCGCTCGCTCGGTACCTGGGTTTGATGAAAAGGAGGAAAAAGATCAGAATGAGGGACAGGCTAACGCTGCCCACCGGCCTTGGGCAGCTGGACGCGCCTGTCCTGGCCCCCGGGCATCCTCACCATCGTCATTGGCAGGCTCCCAACCTGCGGGCCAGAGGCTCGGAGGGTCTTACAATGAGGCTGTGGATAACAGTCAACTCCTGCCCCACCGTCCACCACCCAAACAGCCCCTGAGTGGCAGGTGTGGCCTCCCCGGGATGCTGTCTCGGTGACCTCACCTGGGCACGGCCCCACGCCAGGCAGCTTCCCACACCAGATGGGCCGGGCGCCCAGGCCGCGCACTGAGCGCTGCAGCTCCTCACTCCCACCCCTGCGACTTTCTGGCAACTCTCCTGCGCCTCCAGAAGCCGGCCCGTGCTCTGACGCCCATCCCCCAGGGGTGTGGCCTCCCCAGCGTGGCCAGCCTCCCGCAGGCACCATGACCGTGTCCCTGGCAGGAGAGGACACATCACGATTATGCAACTGACCCTTCACAACCTCCCGGTCCCCCACATCCTCAAAAGGAGTCACCGTGAGAAGCGAGATGCACATTTCAGCGTCCCTGATGCTTGAACTGCTTTCAAGCCGTGGGGCAAGTTGTTTTGAACACATTCCCATTAAAAAAAAAATCGAAAACCTTCAAACTCCAAGGGTTGATGTGACCGCTGGAAGAAGCTGAGTCATTCAGAGCGGAGTCCGGGGAATGAGTCCAATGCTCAAATTTGCATAAATAAGGCATTTTTAGGTGAAAACGGAGGGCTGCCTTTACAGAATCAAACTGGTTCTCACCTGAGTTTCGTGAGGACCACATAGGGGTCCCGGGCAAAGACGACTGTAAAACATAAAAGTATTTTTTCCCAAGATTGTCCACGATGACTTTCATGGAGATGAGCAAATGTAGGGGTGTTCGTTTGAAAAGCCAGTCATAGGCCTTTCTCGCCACAGCAAATACTATCTAAAAACAAACTTGAAGAAGCCAAAACGATCAAGGTAATGTGCCCCCCACACACACACACAGATATTGGGCCCCTCGCTCTGTAACCATGTCCTGGCTTTAGAAAGTAAGATTGCTCTGTGCTGTGCATAGACACGGACCATTTCCCACACCCTTTCCTTCCGGTTTTCACAAAACTAACAGGGGCCTCTGAGGGACAGGGCCTCCAGGGAGGACCCGGTGTTAGTCCCTAATATCTCATGGAGGCTCCACACCAGGCTGCTTCCAGCCTCTCTCCTAAGTGGCTACACTCGGGTCATTCGGTGTTTTTATGACAGACCCATTAGCAACCCACCCAACACCCATCCCTACCCTCTGCTTTAGTGGCCCCGATAAATACATCCTTCTTGCAGCCAGAGGCCCGCTGCATGACAACGGAAGTCACCTGGCTCTTGCAAAATGTTTAGCTCTCTCTCTCTCTTTTTTTTTTTTTTAATTTTTAATCCTTATTTATTTTTGAGAGAGACAGAGCATGAGCAAGGGAGGGGCAGAGACAGAGGGAGACACAGAATCCAAAGCAGGCTCCAGGCTCCAAGCTGTCAGCACAGAGCCCAATGCAGGGCTGGAACTCATCAACTGTGAGATCGTGACCTGAGCTGAAGTCGGGAACTTAACCGACTGAGCCACCCGAGCACCCCAAAGTATTTAGCTTTCCTGATGAAAGGCTTCGCCCCAGCCTCCTCTTGTTTCCCTTCTTTCTGTCTTGAAGGTAAACGTGATGTCTGGGGCTGCAGCAGCCCTTTTGAAACCAAGAGGAAATGAAGACTGAGGATGACAAGGCAACCTGACAAGGATGGGGATGAGCCCGGGGTCCCTGATGGCATTGTTCGGCAGTGAAAACAAGACCAGTGACCTCAGACCTCTGGGCTTCCTAGCATCCGGGAACCACACGACCATTTGCTATGGCAGCCAGGCTCTCTGTTCCAGGGAACAGACACAGCCTGACCTGCCACACCAGCCATCCCTTTATTCAACGAAAAACACGGCAAACACAGCTGTGCGGCAGGCCGGCAGGAAGGGTGGGAAGAGCCGTGGATGGAGCATTGAGGCTGATCATCTTGTCCTGACAGAATTCTGGAGTCTACAGTGGTAACACACTTTTGGTTTCTTATGTAAAGCGCCCTAAAGCAATTGCATATTAATAGTTTACATTTGCAAATGTTTCATGCACTTGGGAGGCCCTCAACAACATTAGTGGGTGGGGGGGGAGGGGATCAGATGCCGTTAAGACCCTTGTTGGGAGGGGAGTTGAAAGTAATCTGGTGTTTCGCGCGTGCCTGCTGTGTGCCCACGCTGTTCCAGAGAGCTCGCCTACAGCACTTCACTGAATTCCTACACCCACTTTGACAAGCCATGCTCTCTCCTGCGTACACTCTGAACACGAGACTCAGAGAGGTTGAGTAATTTGCTCACTGTCACACAGCCGGCAGAGCAGACCACAAGCACGCCTCATCATGCCCAGACTTGCGTCACAATTTCTTGATAGAGATCTATCGTTGAGTTGCTCCCTGGCGTGTTTAGACAGAATGCGAATTAGAACTGTTGAAAGAGACATTAATAGATGTGAAGTTTTCGTCAGGCTTTAGCCAATGCCGTGTTCATCAGAAACAGACTGAGGCACCCATCTGTGGAACTCTCCTCTCTTCTTGCGAGGATACAGCAGAACTGCGTCACCCAGAAGGAGTCACCCAGCCTTCTTCCTGTCACCCGTGCTGAAAGATAGCTCAAGGTCGGTGTCTTGGCTATTGTATGTAAATATCCCATGAGCTCACAGTCTTTTTTTCTTTAAAGTTTATTCATTTATTTTGAGAGAGAGAGAAAAGGCCGCACACAAGCGGGGTAAGGGCAGAGAGAGAGACAGAGGGAGAGAAAGAACCCCAAGCAGGCTCCACACTGTCAGCACAGAGCCCAATGCGGGGCTCGAACTCACCAACTGTGAGATCATGACCTGAGCCGAAATCAAGACTGGGACGCTTCACCGACTGAGCCGCCCAGGCGCCCCGCCTCCGCAGTCTTTCCAATCAGCTTCGTTTCTACAAACAAACAAAAATCCTCGATACTCCACACAACCGATCGTGTCAAAACTTATGTCTGCTCACACCGCCGTCCCAATAACCCAATCCAGAGGAAGCAGTGGGGTGGGGGCCACGGGAAGACCAGGCTGTTCCAAGTTATGGGCTGAATTGTGTCTCCCCCCCGCCCCCCCCATGCATCGGTTGAAATCCTAAGCCCCACGACCTCTGAAAGTGACCTTATTTGGAAACAGTGTTGTTGCAGATGCACTTAGTTGAGCTGAGGTCGTGAGGGTGGGGCCCCAACCCGGTAAGTCTGGTGTCTTTTAAAAAGGGGAAAATCGAGGGGCGCCTGGGTGGCTTAGTTGGTTAAGCGTCCGACTTTCACTTAGGTCATGATCTCGCGGTTCGTGGGTTCGAGCCCCGCGTCAGGCTCTGTGCTGACTGCCAGCTCAGAGCCTGGAGCCTGTTTCAGTCTGTGACTCCCCCCCTCTCTGACCCTCCCCTGCTCACGCTGTCTCTCTCTCTCTCCTAGAAATAAATAAAACATTTAAAAAAAAATAAAAAAAAAAATTAAAAACATAAATAAATAAATAAAAAGGGGAAAATCGGGACCCAGGCACAAGCCCTAGGGGCTGGCACATGAAGAAGAGGAAGATGGGGATTAGGGTGACGTGTCCACTAGCCAAGGAACGTTCAAGATTCCCAGCACGTCCCCAGAAGTAGGGGAGAGGCGGGCAACAGAATGAGGTGCATCCGTGTGTACCCGTGTGAGTATATACATGTATGTGTGTCTATGTGTGTGTGAGGGTGAGTGTGCATACGAATGTGTGTATATATGTGTAAGTATATGTATGCATACGTGTGTGTATATGTGTGAGTGTGGATGTGTGTGTATATATGGACATGTGTAGGGGTATAAATAGGTGTGTAAGTTTATGTGTGTGGGTGTGTGGCTGAGTGTGCCAGCAGATGACAATGGTGTGGATCTGCCTGTGTGTTTGTGAGTGTGTGTTAGCACGCATATTGCATGTACATTTATGTGCATATGTATGTGAGTGAGTGAGCGTGTGGGAGGCAATGAGTGCTGTGTGTGTGTGTGTACACATGTGCAGTTGTACATGTGGGAGTGAGTGGTGCGACAGATGTCCCAGTAAATCTGTCTGAGTGTTGGTCACCTGCCCGTCTCCTAGTAGAGTCTGAATTCACCACTAGAGAAAAGACCAGAGCCAACCCAGTGAGGTGATGTTAACGGGGCTCCTGATGCGAGGCACACACCCCGTTTGCGGCAATGCCGGCTTGTTTTGGTAATACAGGTTCCCCCCACTACCCAACAGGAGAGCTTTCCTATGAAAACTTTCATGAGCCAAAAAGCCAAACAAAGAAGCAATTACCATTAATCGATGTGAAAATTTGTGAGCCATCCCAGGCCCCCAAAATAACCTCTCGTAGGCTTTTCTGATACCTGGGGGCATGTTACTAACAGACGCAAAACACCTGGAGATCAGGTCCAGATGCTCACAGACACAGTCCACAGCTTTGGGGGCTGGGCACCGAGACGGGTGTGGTGCCGGGGAGGGGGCTGGGTGGTACCGACTTCGTGGCGCGGATGTACACCGCTTCTACACCAGCTCATCTGGCCGTGAAACCAATGCTGGCCGCTGTTGCTGCGTTTCAGCTGCTCTCCTGGAAGTGAAAATCCTCTTTGGGTATCTTTCAGGTACCGAAAACAGGCACTAATAGAGGTCTTTTATCAAAGTGAAGTGAGGTCTTTCGTAACAAATTTTCGGCAGGTGGGAGGCGCCTGTGCTCCCTTAATGGCCAATCTCAAGCTCCAGATGGTTCACAACTGACTCACGAAATTCTTGAGAACTTGAACTACCAACTTCGCAAGCCAGTCGAGGGGAAGCGGCGCTGAATCCAGCAAAGCACTGCCGGTGTTATTGTGGGGAAAAAATGCACGTGTATTAAATGCTTGCGGCAGCGCACAGCACGAAAGAAAAACCTAAGTCATCATTGCAATGCTATGATATTTTGAAACGCAGGACAAAATAAACCAGCAGAAAGTGCAATGTTCAGGTGACACTGGGTGATGGATTTAGGGTGATGATTAACCCAATTCTGTACATCTGAGGTCCAAAAAAAAGCTTTAGTTTTTTAAATGTTTATTTATTTATTTTGAGAGAGGGAGAGGGAGAGATTGTGCGCACAAGTAGAGAAAAGGCAGAGAGAGAGGGAGAGAGAATCCCAAGCAGGCTCTGCACTGTCAACATAGAGCCCGACATGGGGGCTCGAATCCACAAACCACACATGACCTGCGCCAAAATCAAGAATAGGATACTTAGCAAACTGAGTCACCCAGGTGCCCCACCCCCAATTTAAAAATACACATATGGCTAAAATGAAGGTCACCGGCATGCCAAGTGGTGGGATCGTTGGCAATACTCATAGGTTTGAGGATTTGCCCAAGGTTTGCACCATTTGCACATATGATGGTGCAATAATTTGATTTCATTGAAAGGTGAGAAAAATCCTGAAAGAGAAAACGTCACCTCTTGAGAGGAGGTTGTAGAAGCTCGGCCAGGGTAGAGAGCCATGGAGGGTTGTCTGGGTGCAGGGACCTCAGCTGCCGGAGGATGTGGCCCCTGTCACCTCCCAGCAAGTGGCTCCGTGTTCATGACACCTTCCTTCCTTCCTTCGGATCTAAAGGGCTGATGTTCCCTGCGCTGCTCCTACCTTTCAGATACAGTGAGAGAAAACTTTATATAGAGAGAGCCACCTTTCTATGTGCGGCTGCATGAGGTTGAACAGTGCCCCACCCCACCCACCGCCCATGTCTGGATGCTTACCCCACCTACCGCCTGGAACCTCAGGACCAGACCGCGGTTGGAAATAGTCTTTGCAGATGTAATCAAGATGAGAGCATTCCAAGTCCTAAACCAAGGTGACCAATGTCTTTCTAAGAAAGATGGTCATGTGATGTCAGGAGCAAATTGGGGTACGACAGCTGCCAAGGAACCCCAGGGATTGCCCACAGCCTGGGAGCCTGGGAGAGGGGCGGGGAACCGACCCTTCCAAGCCGGCTGACACCTTGGTTTTGGAATTCTGGCCTCCAGGACTGTGCGAGGATATATTTCCCTTCTTTCAAGCCAGCCGGTTTGTGGTACTTGGTTACAGAGGCGGCCCCAAAACCAATACACTGGGGCCAAGGTGGGGAAAGGTCGCACCATGGGCGCTTCTCCCTGCCCAGCCGCCAGGGCGGCGCTGGGGAGCAGCTGCCCCGGCCCAAGGCTGCCCCCGTCTCCCCTGGGAGCAAAGCAGCAACCGGATCCGTTTCGGAGGCCGTTTCTGCTTTCTTCACCATCTTTCCGATTGGTGTGGAGATGAATACCTTCCTGACCTTGAACAGGGCGCCATGGACCCAGGTGATGCCCTCTGCCCGCTGCGCAGGAGGGAAAGGGAAGGACGCCCCAGTGGGAGACGCAAGATGCTGGCTCGGCAGGTGTGTCCCTGCGCGGCCGGCAGGAGGGGCTGTGCTGGAGCAGGGGTGGGGTGGGGAGGGGGGCCCGGGTCACCCCCCCCCACTGGAGGCCACTTGCCTCTCCGAGCCTCACCCCCACCTCCCAACCCCTCTCCCCCAGCTCGTCCGGGAGCACCGAGGTGAAGTCCTAGCCCAGCAGTTTAATCGTCGCTGCCGAGCTAGGCCGGGGAAGATTAAGGGTTGCTAATTTGGAACCGGGACTGATGTTCTATAAAAAGCAGAGGCTTTGGGATCTGTTTAGTTTTTTGGTTTTTTTTTTATAAAAGTAAGCCATTTTAGAAACTCTTCCTACACAAAAATGATGAAGTCAGAGGGATGAGTCGGCTTTCCTCACCCGTTTCCTCCTCTGTTCTTCTCTTTTCCAGCTTCCTGTCCGGCCCCCCCACCCCACCCCCGCAGGTGGCCCCTGCCCCACCTCGGGGTGCAGAGGGGACCGCGGACGCACATCCGGGCCCCTCCCAACGGGGTGGGCGGCTGTAAAGAGAGGCTCGCATCCGTGGAGTCTAAGCACGGGGAGAAGGACTGGGGCCGCCGGGAGGTCCTGGGGTGAGGTGGGGTCCCCGCGGGAGTGGGGGGCTGGCCTGGGGCCCACGGGGCTCATGATGGCCCTGCCGGGAGTGCTGCGTTGCAGACAAGCGCCCGGGGGGAAGAACCCTTGGGGATGACCCGCCGGCTGGCTCAGGGGAGTGAGGCAGGAGTGCGCACCTGGCCATGACCTTGCGCACCTGGCCATGACCTTGCGCACCTGCGCGGCCGACGCCCACGGCCGGGCCTTCCTGATGCCCCGGCGGCGAGGTCCGCGAGGCGGCGCAGCCTTCTCTGCGGCCCGCAGGCAAAATCGGAAGAGGAGGCAGCTCCGCGTTGCAAGGGGCCAGAGCGCCAAGGCTGGCTCGGAAAAGGACCTTTGTGTCACCTCCTCTCTTTACCCACCAGACGGCAAGTTAGCAAGCCAAGGGACGTGGGGTCGCAGCCGTGTGAACACACACACACACACACACACACACACACACACACACACACACACATACACACATCGCGAAGAGAATGCGTCTCCAGTAAGCAAATTCTGTGGAATCCGGAGCCTTGAGTGAACCAATTTCGGCTCCTCTCAGGTGGCAGAAAACATGTACGGTTATTTTTTTGTTTCTCTTCTTTCTGAAATTCGCCCCAAAGGTGTTTTTCTGGCCCATCCAACGCGGAAGCCCAGCCGGCCCTCCCTGGAAAGCTCACTGGCTGGGAAGAGGCCTCTACCTTCTCAGGGGGAAACCCCAGGACATTTGTTTGGGGGACATAACATCTGCTGTGTGCAGCACTGGAGAGAAATGAATTAGGAAATTATGAAAAGCCCTCAGGGCAGCGTGAAATAGACACTGCATTTGGGAAGGGGGATGCTCAGAATTGCCCGTGGACCCCCGGATGATCTGTCACCCCCTGATTGGGAACAGGGACTCCTGGCTGGGAGGGGCGTCTTTGCTCACTGAGCGGACAAGGTGTGTTGGGAGCAGAGGCTGGGGAACTGCCCTGCCTCGGCTAGCGGGAGACGAGGCCACCTTGTCCCCTAGGACACAGGACTGGGAAGGTCCCCTTCAGAAGGCAGGGAAGGAGGTCACAGATCCACAATCGCAGGATGAGGGAGATGTTTGCCAGTTTCCTGCTATTCTTCTCAGGGAACAGGGAGCCGTGGAGCTTTTCCAGAGGCGAGTCAGTGCTAACCAGCCGCCCTGTGGGGGAAGGTGTTCGGCTCCCAGAAAAGGTACCCGCCCTCTCTCTGCCTGATGTCCTCTCTTTCTGAGCTGGCTCAGTGAAGTATAGCACCGTGTCTACTTTATACGGTGTAATTTATCCATTTTGTAACATGCATTCATTTTTGAGAGAGCGGGGGAGGGGCAGAGAGAGAGGGAGACACAGAATCCAAAGCAGATTCCAGGCTCCGAGCTGTCAGCACAGAGCCCGACACAGGGCTCCAACTCAAAAACCTCGAGATCACGACTTGAGCCCAGTTGAACACTCAGCCAACTAAGCCACCCAGACACTGTCATAGTGTGTAATTTATAGAATTATATAATGCTATAATAGAATATTCCCTATAGTATAAAAATTATACAGTACAACTTATATATTTATGTATAGTGTTATACAGTATAACTTATACAATATATAATACACATTTATATATAATAATTATATAATATACAACACGGTGTTATATGATTTATATCATATACTGGTCTATGATTTTTGTCAGATGTATACAGTTAGGAAATCACCATCATAATCAAGACACAGAACAGACCTAACACTTCGGAAACTCCCTGCATAATGATGCCCCTTTGGAGGCCGCCTTCCCCCCAACCCGGTCCTTTGGGACCCCGTCTGCATTCCACCCCTCCTGGAGGCCCCCCCCGGTCCCCTCCCCCGAGCCTCTCTCCAGCACTGGGTGCTGGATCTCAGGTGTGCAGCTTTCTCAGTGATCTCACTCCTCCCCTAGTGTTATTTTCAAGTTTAAACATTTTATCAGTAGCCAAATCAGACTTTATTGCCACTTTCCAGGCTCTAAGAGAAGCAAACCCAGCCCTAATATGTGAAAATATACCTCTTAACGTAGCTGTCTTTCAATTGAGAAAACTGCCATGTTTGACAGTGAATCACAACCTGGTGACGATCTTAATAATTTTTGATTCGTGTCAGCCTGCTGGCTTACTGGAATGTGTTTTGCGGACTTCCCCATGACTGGTATTATTAAAAAAAAAAAAAAAAGGCCTAAAACACGTAATCCCCTTCGAAACTTAGATCGGGTGGCAAATGAAAGTTCCTGAAAAGTCTCCTGTCTGCTCATCCTGGACCGGACAAGCCAGGCAGGAGTGGTACCTCGCTGGCTCCCTCCCGGGGGAGAGGGCCCTCGGCCAGCGGGGGTGCAGGAGTCCAAAAGAACATGAGATGTGTCACACGTCACACCAGATTGTAACCAAAAGGTCAAAAGATGCTCAGCACCCCCATCCCCGCTGAAGCGTCTCCTTCGTCCTTTTAAAGCAAACGTGTAGGACGCAGCCATCCATGGACCCTGCTCAGCCACAGGCCCGTCAGCCGGGCAGGGCCAGGGCCCAGCCAGGGCTCCGGGGCGACTGGACGGGCACCTGGCTGTGGCCTCCGCACCGCCCTCAGGCCTGGGGAACTCGCCCACAGTGGGGTCGGGGGTGGGGTGGGGGGGTGTGGAGGACTCTGAATCTGTCCTCTCAGGGAAGGCCCAGCCCCAGCCCCCCCTGGAGGGCTGGAAACCAGCGTGCACCCCAGGGCTGGGGGGCCTGGGGGCTGCTCTTGGTGTGGACACTCACTTCCCAGGGACTCTGGTCCCACCCGTCCCCAGCCCGCGGCCCAGCTGCTGGCCGGCCTTCCTGGAGCCCCTGCTGTCATTTGCAGGAAAACTGAGGCACGCTGAGCGCAGCCTCTTCCGTCCCCTCCATGCCTGTCCTAAGCCCCGCGGGGCTGAGAGGAGGGAGGTCCGGGTGGCAAAGCCCAGAAGGGGAGCGTTCCAGATGGAAGGGAAGTGTTCAGATGCTGGTGACTCAGGATGTCTGGAGCAGCAGCATGACGGACTGGGGAGGAGACGAGAGAGAAGGGAAGGGGAGAGAGGAGGGGAGGGGAGGCTGGGCCAATTTGGAGAGAGCTCTGGGGTCCAGCTGAAGGCTTCAGGCATCGCCCACCTCAGCCCCTATTCCTGACCCTTCTCTTCACTCTTCGTTGTCAAATGGCTAATGACGATTTCAGGAGGTAGAAGGTTTCAGGGGAAGAGTCCCAACCCTAGACGTCCAATGCAGAGGGCCTCAGACCAGGTGGTGGCCGTGAGAGTGTTCCAGAAGGAGCCTAAAGGAGAAGAAAGCACTGACTGACCTGTGGTCTTGCACAGAACATCCTGGAGGGGACGGCTCACCTGTGCATTGCAAGTGCTCGTGTGTGTGTGTGTGTGTGAGAGAGAGAGAGAGAGCGAGAGGGAGCGAGCGAGCCCGGCTGCGGACACGGCCCGGTCTGCTGCCCGGCGGCCCGCTGGGAGAGCCGGCCCCTCTCGGGCACCCCAGGCCGCTCTCGCACGAGGCAGCAGGTGGTGAGCACGCACCACGCCCGCAGCGAAGCCCGGCTCCTCAGACGAGAATAAACCGCCGCAGGAGAACATGCTGTGCGAGGTGGAAGCGAACAGACAGCAAGTGCCCACGCCGCCCACGCCTGCGGGGCTTCAGGCAGGAAGGAGGCTGCCGCCCGCCCCACGACCGCCCTGCCTCTGACTTGATTCGTGCCGTCGCATGTTACTTTTTGTGTCGTGCATCTTCCAAGGAGTCCCTGTAAGCCCTGTGAGCTCCGGGGCCACTCGGCGCAGCCCTCCCCCCACCACACGCTCATCTGCAGAGAGGCCGAGGCATCTGGTCTCGAAGGTGATTTTATAAAAGCGCCGTCTGGTGGAGCAGACTGAACCGAGTTAGCTTCTGCCCTGGGGAAACTGGGTGGGGACGGGACCCCAGTGGAAGCGTTTTCAGGCAAGACCCCACCATGTGCCACCACGCTGGCAGGAGGCCACCCTTCCCATTTCTCTAGATGATTCTGAAACCTCACTGGCTGTGTTGCAGCTGTAAATCAGGCAAGACTCCCCCCACCCCCCACGTCTTTGGGTTGACAGGAAACCCTGCTGTGCAGGCCACAGCCCCCTCTGGGGAACTTGCCCGTTCCCTGGACCTGCCGGCTGCCTCTGGGCAGCTGAGTTGGCCAGGGGTAGGGTGGACTGCGGATCCAGGAGAAAGCCGTATGGCAGCCTGGTGCCGAGCGTCTTGTCCAATAAGGAGAGGGCTGGGCCTGTTGGCTTCCTGGTTTCTAGAATCCATCAAATAGGAGCAAAGGGCAAAGCTGAAGTCATGCTCAGCAGCTGCAGCAGGGGTTATGGGCCATCACAGGCTCATCACAAGTGGAAGGTGCGATGGGGCAGGGAAAAGATGCGGGGTCTTGACTAAGGAAGCCAGTGGATGGCCAGGCAGAGAGACGAGGCAGAGATGGCCTGACTGGCGGAAGACATCCCGCGAGCCCGGATCACCATGCCTTGGGCCCTCGGGACGTCCACTTCCAGCATGCCAACGCCGGGCCCACACACGTCATGGCTTGGACCTTCAGAGATCCTGGACCCCATCACCCCTGTGACAATAAACTCCATCTCCTAACTTGCGGGGCCTGGGAGAGCCTCTGGGTGTTGAGGGGAAAAAGAAAAAGCCAGCCACTAAGTCAGCCTCTGCTACACAGGATTTTAAAATTCGGAATGAGTCAGGGGGTTATGATCAGAGCCCCAGGGCTTGGCCACTCGTGTGGGTGGAGGTCACCCAGCCAGGCCACTCTCTGCAGCCCATCCCCTCCCTCGCCCACCAGCATCTCAGGAGCTCTTTTATTAACTATCAGGTGAAATCCGATTCTGTTCTAAGTCTGTAGAGATTGATCAAACGGCCACCGTGTGCAGGGCAGTGTGGGGGGCCATGCAGGATGCACGGAGGGCGGGGATACGGTGCCAACCTTCCATCAAGAGAAGCACGGGAAGGAAGCAGGAGGAAACGAAGGTGACCAGGAGTCCCTGAGGTGGTGTCAGCGATCACCCATGTTGATCTCTTGCAGCTCTCTGGTCTGCTGCTCTGGAAATGCACCCAATAGAAGCCCGTCAGTGCGCAGTCGAAGTGGGGGAAGGGTAACGTTATATGAGAAAAGCCTGGCCAATGCCACCTTGGCCAAACAATCAAGGTCAACACCAGCAGTGACGAGTCCTGTGGGAAATATGGCCCCTCCATAGGATGTGATGAATATGGAATTGACCTCTATGGTCTTTCTGTCAACACCTATGATCTTTGTCTATTCGTGAGAAAAACACCAGGCAAATTCTGATAGAAGAGCATTTTACGATATTCCTGACATACTCCTCCACACTGTCAAGGTCATCAAAAACAAGGAAGCCCTGAGAAATTGTCACAGCCAAGAGGAGCCTAAGAAGACATGACAATTAAATGCGATATGGAGTCCTGGATGGGACCCTGTGACAGAAGAGGAATATTAGGCAAAAACTAAAGAAATCCGAATAATCTATGGGCTTCAGTTAATAATAATGTATCCCTATTGGTTCATTATTTGTAGCAAATGTACTGCACTGATGATAGCTATTAATAATAGCAGAAGCAAGTGCAGGGCACGTAGGAACTCTCTGTACTTACCTGCCCAATATTGTGAATTTAAAACTGTTCTAAAAACATAACACCTGGGGCGCCTGGGTGGCTTAGTCGGTTAAGCGTCCGGCTTTCGCTTAGGTCATGATCTCGCGGTTCGTGGGTTCGAGCCCGGCATTGGGCTCTGTGCTGACAGCCAGCTCAGAGCCTGGAGCCTGTTTCAGTCTGTGACTCCCTCTCTCTCTGACCCTCCCCTGCTGTCTCTCTCTCTCTCCTAGAAATAAATAAAAAATAAATAAATAAAAAAAATAAAAACATAACATCTGTTTAAAAATACATTGAAGAATCCACCTGCAGCAGTGAGATTTGAGATGCGGAGCCCAAGAACCAGAATCTCTAGTTCTCCATGTTGGTGAGCTATTCAATATCTTTATTAAATCCATTTTCTGCTTAAGTAGCTGCAGAGAGAGTTCTGCAGTTCCGTGCCTGGACCAGGACATGCATCTCCATATTTACATGCAACATGGACAAAAAAGAGCTGCAGGAGATCTGGTGTCATTTTTAATTTTGAGTTACAATCATTTTAGAAAGGCAGGATAACGTGTTTGAAGCATCTGGGGACAGAATCGGGGCTAATGAGATAAAATTTGAGAAGCGCTTTGAGCTCCCTGGAGCTATGGAAAGGCAAGGTACACGTATTATCATCATTAGAAAAAACATGCTTTGAAATCTTGGCAGGAAGGCGGATAGAAGTAGAAATCAGTTCAATTACTCTTGCCTTTCAAAATAGAAAAGTTCTATAAAAGTTCAAGTGATTTTCTTTTTTTTTTTGGTAAATCAAATTCCTCCTTCCTTCTTGTGTCAAACATTACTGTTCTGTGATCTTTCAATTATTTTTGGTTGGGCTCCCTTTGACAATATACCTAAGTAGCGGTAGTTTCTCTGCTTTCAGATTCTCTGGGAGGATATTCTCATACTTCAAAATCTATCCCATTTTGAGGAAAAAAAATCATATGCTTTCCTTTAATGTTATTTGAAATTTCAAAACAAAGAACATGATTAAAAATGAAGCAATGCAATGGTAATAATAGCAGAAAATGATTTTTTTTTTTTTTTTTTTGCCTTTAAAGATACATTTAGGGGCTCCTGGGTGGCTCAGTCAAATGTCTGACTTCAGCTCAGGTCATGATCTCATGGTTGGTGAGTTCGAGCCCTCATCAGGCTCTCTGCTATCAGCACAGAGCCTGGAGCCTGCTTCAGATCCTCTGTCCCCCCCTCCTCTCTGCTCCTCCTCTGCTCGTTTTCTCTCTCTCTCTCTTTCTCTCTCAAAAATAAATAAACATTAAAAAAGTAAATATACATTTAAAAATGTTGTCAGCTCGAAGAAACATTGGGTGAGCTTGGGGGTCACATTTGATCCCCTTATACTGGAGGATGGAGCTGGTCACCCTCCTCAACCTTAGCCTGATGTACTATTTGGTTTTCCAAGCCCATAGTGAGGAAAAAGCAAGTTGGATAACTTGAAGAATCCCTTCTCCTTCATTTGGCAGAGAGATATTTTACCCAGAAATTCTCCAAAGTGATTGTATCAGTTAAGCCTGTTTTGATTCACAGGAATTGTCGGTTCTCATTGCACTCGGACGCCTTCAACCCAAGCTAGGTTTCGGGGGTTTTGTTCTTAGCTTTTTGTTTTAAATCTTACACAAGATCACAAGAATGAGCTAACACATTCTGGAACATTTTGTACTAAGACCTAATACTATCTTGGCAGACACATGGCCTATTTCTTAAGATGTAACTGAAGACAATTTAATTAACCATTTTGCAAACATGTAGCGAGAGTCGCCAGTTTCAAAACTGTCCTAATGGTGTCCTCCCTGTTCTCCAGGCACTTCAGCATTTTAGGGTGGTTGTTTTTTTTTTTTCCACACCCACTCCCTGGCCTCAAATTCAGTTCAGCAAAGATACCTGATGTGGCAAGTAAGTAGAAATCCAATTTGAATGACAAAGGGGATTCTGGGGCTCCCATAATGGAAGCCAGAGGTGGGCAGATTTCCCAGAAGGTTGATGGATGGCTCAGTTTTGTGCTGTAGAAACTCAGGTTGTCTTCTTTGCTTTTCCTTTTGTGTAGATCGTTTAATTGTGGACCTGTAGAGGTCAAAGCCACCTGCTTCCTCCTTAACATCCAGCAGGAGACAGAGAGTGGGTCTGTCCGCAAATCCCCAAGGGTGAGGGTCACTTGTTTACACAGTTCCCATCACGTGATCATCCCTGGACCAATGATGTGAAGGGCACTGGGCGTCAGTCACCAGCAGCTCAGCCCCTAGAATGGGGAGGTGGTATCCCCTTTCCCTAAAACTCTGGGCTTCCCCAGGCAGAGGAGGGTGCACCCAGATGAAAATCTGGTTACCCTAAGGATGGGGGAAATGTCAATGGATGCTCCCAGCAGACCCCCTACAGGGAGGGACCTCTGCTCTGCAGTGATTTTCTGGAAGTTACCTTTGGGAAAAGCTCAAATTTCAAAATTTCTTCTTGGGCATGTTTTCTGGCACCGGTGGAATATTAGGGGGAAAGGAAGTTTATTTTTATATTTTTTATTTAAAAAATGTTTTTAAATGTTTTATTATTTCTGAGAGAGAGAGAGACAGCATGATCAGGGGAGAGTCAGAGACAGAGGGAGACACAGAATCTGAAACAGGTTCCAGGCTCTGAGCTGTCAGCACAGAGCCTGATGCGGGGCTCGAACCCATGAACCATGAGATCATGACCTGAGCCAAAGTCGGACGCTTAACCGACTGAGCCACCCAGGCTCCTTGGAAGTTTATTGATAAGCTCTGGAAAGAGATTTTTCAGTCATGACATCTAGAAAACAGTTCCTAAATTCAGCCTGTACACACACTAGATACAAATTTACTTTTTGAAATTCTTGAAATTCTTTTTTAAAAATATTTTTAATGTGTATTTACTTTTGAGAGAGAGAGAGAGACAGAGCGTGAGTGGGTGGGTGGGGGGACAGAGAGAGAGGGAGACACAGAATCCAAAGCAGGCTCCAGGCTCTGAGCTGTCAGCACAGAGCCCACGAGGGGCTTGCACTCATAAACTGTGAGATCATGACCTGAGCCAAAGTTGGACGCTTAACAGACAGGGCCACCCACATGCCCTGAAATTCATGAAATTCGTTTCAAGAACTTTGTCTTTGAAAGCTTCAATTAACAAAAAATTATAAAGCAACAATTTTAGCAAATGATTCCCCGCATTTGATTTGGGCACTAAATGTCTTCTTAATAAGGGACGTGTATATTCAACCTTCCAAATACAATTATCAGATAGGATAGGCTTTGCTGAAAGACATAATTTTAAGAAGTTCACAGCTGTATATCTTTTCTCCAGTATTTCAAAAATAGGACACCTGCCTCTTGCAACAAGTGTATTTCACTTTGTCCATCA
Organism: Proteles cristata cristata; assembly: GCA_017311185.1. Taxonomy (NCBI): domain Eukaryota; kingdom Metazoa; phylum Chordata; class Mammalia; order Carnivora; family Hyaenidae; genus Proteles; species Proteles cristata. The sequence goes on along the minus strand of JAESUZ010003666.1, from coordinate 215,494 downwards.
ACATACCTCGGCGGAGTGGAACCTTCTGATTGGCATTCGGATCTTCACGCAGAGCAGAGTGAATCATCTGGGGGCTGACGCACAGCTTTTTCATGAAATTGATTACCATTAGTTGAGGTTTTCTTATCAATTCCTGGACAGTGTGCTGGAAGGTAGTGCTGACGATGCAGGACACAGTGTGTTCCAGAAATGAGTCTTTTCCTGGATTTTCACTCGGTATCTGCAAAGCCCAGCATTTCTGGAGCATCACCAGGGCAGAACTCCATGATTACTTTTTTCCTAGTTGGCCAATCTACTTTGAAGAATTCTCACACTGCTTCAAAAATATCACCAGCTTTCTTTAAGACTTGAGAAAACCACATTTTTTCCCCAACAGTATCTTGAGCCATTGTGCTTGATCAGATTATGAAGCTCCATTTCCTCGACTGGTTTATTATTCATCACAAGCAATAGGGAAAAGAGGGGCATTAAATCAGCCTTTTGGAAATATGAAGTTTGATGTCCTAAGCAAATTCAGCTAATCATTATTTGATTGAAAAATTGGACTGGCTTCTTAAGAACAATATCTAGTTTTTTTTCCTCCCTTAGGTTCTTCTCCAGAGAAAACTTTGGCAGTTTTCTGAATGCCAATGTTCATGTAAGTTTCTCCACCGGGAAAGGCTGACTTGGAGGTTGCTGTTCGTCTGTCAGTGTTGGTGATGGAAAAGCAGAATCCTGCAAAACTTTCAGCACTTTGCAGATTCCTGTGTGTGTTCTAGTTCTGCTCAATCTTATGGACAGCCGAAAATTCTCTTTTGCAGGGGCGCCTGGGTGGCTTAGTCGGTTAAGCGTCCGACTTTCGCTTGGGTCATGATCTAGCAGTTCGTGGGTTCGAGCCCCGCGTCGGGCTCTGTGCTGACTCAGAGCCTGGAGCCTGTTTCAGAGTCTGACTCCCTCTCTCTCTGACCCTCCCCTGCTCATGCTGTCTCTCTCTCTCCTAGAAATAAATAAAAATATTAAAAAAAAAAAAAAGAAAATTCTCTTTTGCAGAAAAAGTGAGCGTATAAACATACAGAAAGTCCTCTTCAAATATTTTGGTCAAAGTATCATGTAAATCCAGAATTTCTGACATAATTACAGATTTATGGAACTCCAACACCCTGGGGGAAAAACACTCCATCTTTGTGCCTGGATCGTCGTGAGCCATTGTCAAACATTTGTGATGCCAGCGTCAACCGCCCAGAGGACACGAAATGTGAGTAAAAATGAAAGAGGGGTTTGGACGTTCACTCCTGGTCCTGCATGTGGGGAACGATGAAGGCTGTGGTGTGGTGGCTGGTCCAGACACCCGTGGTGCTGAGATGGCCTTCTGTGTCCCAGTCTGTCCCTGGCCTGAGCCCACACGTCTCATGGCCCCGTGGCAAGATGTAAATCCTCTCAATAATAATCTAATGTCACCCTTACAGGTCAGGACAGGTGCTAACCTGTACAGACCAAAGATACTCCCAGCGTCTCCTCTATACTCTATCACAGTATATAATTATATATAGTCCAATGTTATTTTAAAGATATATGTATATTTGTATTTAAACAGAAAGCTCAAACGCTGTGTAAGAGGGAACAGCAGAATGAATTAAATTTTATAGTCCAGGTGAACACATTATATTAATGAGCTTCTTCTAAAAGTTTTCTTGCCTTGTTTTCTGCTTATCTCCACCATTCAGGAATCTTATTATTACTCTCTGTACTTGGTACATAAAATAAATATGCATCTTTAGGGCACTTGGCTGGCTCAGTCATTTAAGCATCTGACTTTTGATTTCAGCTCAGGTCATGAGCCCAGGGTTGTGGGATCAAGCCCTGTGTCAAGCTCTGCACAGAGCATGCAGCCTGCTTAAGATTCTCTCTCTCAGGGCGCCTGGGTGGCTTAGCTGGTTAAGCGTCTGCCCCTGATTTTTGCTCAGGTCATGATCTTGAAGTTCGTGGGATCAAGCCCCAAGTCAGGCTTTGCACTGGTAGCTCAGAGCCTACTTTGGATTCCCTCCCTCCCTCTCTCTCTGCCCCTCCCCTATTCATTCCCTCTCTCTCTCTCTCTTTTTCAAAATAAATAAACTTAAAAGATTCTCTCTGCCCCTTTCCCCTATTTGTGCACTCTCTCAAATAAATAAATAAATAGCATTTTTAATCTTCCAAATATAACTTTCGATGAGGATATTTACCATCCTTCACTCCTTCCCTCCCTATTCTGACATCGTCTTCTACCAAGTCCTTCCACACGAAGTACTTACCGTAAAATGACCCAACGGTAAATCTCAGAGAAGCAAGAGTGATTTTGTGAATCTCAGTTACACTGAGTTGCTCAAGTGGGCGTAAAACCAAAACACTAAAGTAGGCAGTCCTCGGGTATGACCAGAGATGTGGATTAAAGTGCTGTTTGTCAGTCATTGATTTGGAATCTGGAATCACGTCTCCGTCAGACAAAATGTTCTAAATGGCGGCTCAGCCATGTTCTGTGTCTGTATACTGAATTGTGGTGATCCAGTGACTCATGTCGTATGCGGGCTCACGTGGATTGAGGCCAGCCCATCCTCAGGTTTGGACGCCCTGGGCAGGGAAGTCTCACGTGATCCCGGAGGAGTCCGCGCTTCGGTGAGCCACATGTCGTCCACCTTCAGCACAACTCAGGATGTCTGAGTCCTGCCTTGCGCTGCCCTTTGGTAATTTTCTATCTCAGTAAGTCGTTCGGAGCCGCCTTAGCTTCCTGCAGCTGCCATCACGAAGTGCCACTGGCCGAGTGGCTTAGAGCAACAACAATGTATTGTCCCTTAGTTGTAGCGGCCAGCAGTCTGGAATCAAGGGGACAGCGAGGCTGTGTTCTCTCTCTCAAAGCGTGAGAAGAGCTTCTGCCAGGTGCTGCCAATGCTTACGGTTCCTCAGTTCCTCGTAGCTGCGTCTGCTCCGCACTTACTGTTGGGCTTGTAGGTGCATCAGCCCATCCCCCGCCTCTGTCCGCATGTGGCCTTCTCCCCGTGTCCGGGCTTCTGTGTCCAAGTGTCCCTCTTCCTAGAGGGGCTCCAGTCACAGGGGGTCAGGGCCCACCCGCATCCAGGGTGGATGACCTCCTACCTGCATCCAGGGTGGATGCAAAGATCCTACTTCCACATTCGGTCACGTTCACAGCTTCTGGATAGACACGAATTTTTAGGTCACTGTTCAGCCCAGTACAATGACCAAGAACAGCACAAAATAATTCTGTCGTGTTTAGGAGAGGTTCCGTTGGCTTTCTTCCTCTGTGCTTGGAAAAACCACTGTGGCCTTTATTGGCACATTTATCTCAATCTCTCTTTTTTTTTTTTAATGTTTATTTTGAGAGGTGAGGAAGGGCGGAGAGAGGGAGGGACAGAAGATCTGAAGCAGGCTCCATGCTGACAGTTGCGAGCCTGATGTGGGGCTCATACTCAGGAACCACAGATCATGACCTGAGCTGAAGTTGGACGCTCAACCGACTGAGCCACCCAGGCGCCCCTCATTTCAATATTCTTGATCTATAAATGCATCTGCTCTTCAGATTCTCTTTTAAATGGGTTGAAACATCTGCCTGGTTCTTTCATGTGATAAAATCTTTAACAAGCGCTCATTTTTATATCTGTATGATCGTCATTATTTTACTTTAAGAAATAATTATCTTTTGACAGTGGAAAGGAGTACCCAGGGAAGGAAAAGGAATGCCCAGGGAAGTCCCTTCCCCTTCCACGGGCCTTGGGCGAGCCCTGAGCAAACCACTGAAGCAGGTCAAGGCTCCCTTGAACCAGCTGTGCCTTCCGCCCAGTACCTGCCCAGCCTCCCAGGAGATGTCTTCTTAGGTTTGTCCTGCACCCCAAGTGGTTGGGACCCTCACACGGGGCCTGACACCTGATACAAATGCTTCTCATGAACCCAACCCACCTTCCCCACCCAAAGGCCTACCGTCCTCAGTGGCTCCCGTGTGAGCTATCTCCCAAGGAGTAACTGACCCCTTGTGCCCCCGAGCACCTTCACCCTCTCCTGCTTCTTAATTTTTTTTTTATTAAAAAAAAATTTTTTTTAATGTTTTATTTATTTCTAGGAGAGAGAGAGAGAGAGACAGCGTGAGCAGGGGGGTCAGAGGTCAGAGAGAGAGGGGCAATAACATGACTCTCATGACCCAAGCGAAACTCGGACGCTTAACCGACTAAGCCACCTAGGCGCCCCTTCTTAATTTTTTAAATGTTTATTTATTTATTTATTTATTTTAATGTTTTTTTTATTTATTTCTAGGAGAGAGAGAGAGACAGCGTGAGCAGGGGAGGGTCAGAGAGAGAGGGAATAACAGACTCTGAAACAGGCTCCAGGCTCTGAGCTGGCAGTCAGCACAGAGCCCGACGCGGGGCTCGAACCCACGAACCGCGAGATCATGACCTAAGCGAAAGTCGGACGCTTAACCGACTAAGCCACCCAGGCGCCCCTAAATGTTTATTTATTTTCGAGAGAGAGAGAGAGAGAGAATCTGAAGCAGGCTCCAGGCTCTGAGCTGTCGGCACAGAGCCCGATGTGGGGCTCAAGCTCACGAACCGTGAGATCATGACCTGAGCTGAAGCTGGGTGCTTAACTGACTGAGCCACCCAGGCGCTGCCCCAAGCTATACTTCTTTTTTTTTTTCCAAGCTATACTTCTTAAGAACTGATTCTGACTGAAGAGGAAGGGTGAGCCTTTGAAAGTTAGATTTTCAATGTTTTGTGGCACTCCCCCAAAAGTGTTGAAGTCAGAGAAATGGATTTCAGGTTTGGCAGGTTTCAAAGATGTAAATACTCGAGACCAAGGAATATCCATGGTCGTACCTTGGGGGGGCTCTTTGCGCTTCAGGATTGGGAAGTAGCCCAGGAAAGATTAGGCCCGTCCCAGGAGGGGATTCGCAGGGGGTTTAGGAAGGTTCCCGGAGACCAAGTTGCCCTCCTAGAAGCCCAGGGTAAAAGTTCAATGAGGCTTTGACACGTCGTGGCGGAAAGGAGTTGGCAATTCCAGATCAGGAATGTGGTTGCCGAACGAAGGCTGTAAGTTTCTGGAAGCTTTTCTGTGTTTGTTATTCCCTTGAGAGAAGGCAGACAAATGGGTGGTGTTTCACTGTGTAACTAGGAGGCTGGGCGGGGGCCACGGGCTTCCTGGAGATGGCCCAGGAGGGGTCCACTAATGCCTCGGCTTTGTGGCCCCTAGTGGCCCTGGGGCTTCGAAGAGTGTGGTGATCGTCTCCCTGCCCACCCTCTTCCCTTCTTCACTGCTTTGCGTTTTAATCTTCCAGAATCACACCGGGTCTCAGGTGGCTGGTACTCTCCCACGCTCCACGCTCCTTCTCCGGCGCGTTTTTCTGGAACCTGGCAGAACTGGAGGCTAGGTAGAGCAGAGAGAGACCAGGGCTCGGCCCTGAGGACAGTGAAACTGAAGAAACAACGTTCTTGTGTTCTGAAGGACAACAGTAATGCCAATCCCAGCGCTTACATAATGCCTCTTATGTGCCAGGCTCTGTTTAAAGCATTTTACATAAATTAGCTCATTTAATCCTCATTAACAAAACTGAAGAAGGTATGATTACTCTTGCCGTCTTCATAGAGAAACTGGAGCACAAAGAGGTTAAACAAGACTTGAAAGACGATTCTACTCAGCAAGGAAAGCTCATTTCCTTCCTTGCCTGGGAATGTCGTTAATCATGTCGCCCAGAGAAGACTGATCTTGAAGCATAGTAGGCGTTCTGGTGAGCGAGCTGGGGATTGGGAGCTACTGGGAATCTTCTTGGTTGTCAATATCATTCTTTGGGTTAAAATGTGCGACAGCAGACCTGAGGGGCGCACTGGGTAGGCATTCCAGCCGGTGATCTGGCCATTGGGAATTTGGGGATAAACAATGATGTTAGTAATGGTTAATTAAGTTCCTGAGTCAACGAGAAATGTTTAAAACATGAGTAAGCCTAGAAAAGATCCCCAATTCCAGATCCTGAGGGGATCTGGAGCCTGGATAAGCCACTCCTCGCTCTACTCTCTACTCGGGTGGGGTGAGGATAGGAATTCCGCTCTCAGAGGGAGGTTGGAGGGGGTGGGTGTCTCTCCAGAGGATTTTCCTTTGTAGAGGCAGGGCCTCCAGCTACAGGGATTAGAAGAATTTTGGGGGTGGGGGAGACCTGGGCTCTTGTTTATCTTTCCTTCCAGGAAGGTTTACTGAGTATTAATGAATAAGAAGAGCTAATATTAATCGAGTGCTTATTCAGTTAGCTTCTGTGTTAAACCTCCTCCACATAAAGTTTTCCTCTGTCTTCTCTTACAACCTTGTAAGGCAGGTGTTATTATCCTTACCAACCGAATTTAGTCCTAGAGGGGTTAAATAACTTGCCCAAGCTAAAAAGAGTTTTAAGAAATGGATTGAAGTGTGGTAAACACTGGGCAAAATCATAAGGGTATAGATTCGCGAATTATCTGTGCAATCATCTCTCAGGATTATAAGTAGGACAGGACATTCCAAGTGCCCCAAACACCTCCCCGGCCCCTTTCCAATCCCTGCCCCTCCTCCTCCCCATAGGTAAACATTATTCAGATTTCCAGCAAAAGAGCTTAGTGTTCAAAAAACAAAATTCAACCAAGTAAATTTTAAGACCTAATTGGTTTTATTAAATGGTTCATGAATCCAGTGGAATTCCTTCGAGCAAGTAGAGGAGAGCTCTTAGTAGCTGCACAAAATGGAAGGCCTTTTGTGAGTGTGTGTGTGTGTGTGTGTGTGTGTGTGTTTTAAGTGTATTTATTTTGAGGTGGGGGAGGGACAAGAGAGAGAGGGAGAGAGAGAGAATCCCAAGCAGGGATGCAGGGCTCCAACCCATGAACTGTGAGATCATGACCTGAGCCAAACTGGGGTGTTCAATTGACTGAGAGCCACACATGCGGCCCCAAATGGAAGCTTTTTATAGAAGGTTATTAGCAAAAGAATAGAAAGGATTGGTTCAGTTAAGATCGCTTTACCTTAAGCGGAAGTGCACGGGTCTTCTTATGCAGATTATCTCATTTTCCTTGTGTTGGGGGGTGGGTTGGTGACCAGTGCAGAAGACCCAGGTGACATATTAGTCATGGGTGCTGATCACACAATTCGTAATTGACCCCGTAAGACTGGATTTCAAGGGGAGGTTGAAATTGCAAGTAGGATTAAGTCCAGATTTGGCGACTTGCCTTAAGTGACACCACTCTGGGCCTGTGTGTGTGTGTGTGTGTGTGTGTGTGTGTGTGTGTTTAAACTTAATCTTGCCCTATGTTCAACTTCCTATAAATGGAATCAGACACCATGTATTCTTTTGTGTTTGGCTTCTCTCGGCCCACATCCTGCGAGCCTTGGTCATGCATTTTCACAGCACTCTGGCGCTCACCGTGTGAGGGGAGTGCTGAATAAGCCGCAGCAAAGGGATCCAATCCCTTCTTGACCAACATTTGTTTTCTCTTCTTCTACTTCGTGCTTCCTCTTTCTCTTCCTCCTCCTCTTTCCCATGAGGAATGGGGCTTCTGTGAATGGCCCAGGCCGCGTGCTGTTGGACACACTGTGTGAATGACTGAGTCGTAAGGTTGGTGCCAAGTGGGATTTTGAGCCACAGGTGTCAACTTTAAACATAACAGTTGTCCCCTGCGCCCCCATGTGCCATGGTTAGGACCACGGTGGGGGGGGACACGGATGCGAAACCGCAGACCGGCATCCTGAGGCGATACCTGATGCGGCCCTGGAAGGGAGGGGGACTGGAGGGGAGGAGATCCGGAGGCGGGGCGTGAAGGGGAGGGTCCCCTGTCAGGTTTGGTGCTGATGTCATTCAACTTAAGGAGGGCAGAGGGGGGAGCCAATTTGTGGGACAAAGAGTGATCTCCGTCTGGCCCAGGAAGAGTCCCAAGATGCTGGGGGGAGGGGACCTCCAGGTGGCGCCATCCAGGGCGCCGTAGGGCTGGGCTCTAAATGCTCCCTCAGGAGCCCTCGGTGTGGGGACACCCTGGGAGGTGAGCTTGCCAGGGAGGATGGTCACAGGGCGAAGAGCCTTGTGGCCCCAGACACTGGAGGGTCAGGTGGCCTGCTATGACCACGTGTGGTCGGGGAGGAGAAAGTGGTAAGCGACTAGAGCGCAAGAACCGAGAATGGGCCCAAGAATGGGCCAGTGGCTCCGAGAACCCCCAGGGGGGTGACCACACCCGCTTTTTTAGGACCCTTGTCTCTGAGTCGGGTGGGCTGGAGGAGGGTGTGTGAGAGAGCGCCCACAGCACACAGCCCTAGGAGTGCGGTTTGGGGAAAACAGAAACGCAGTTCAGAGTGAGGTATGGGGGGGGGTGTTCAGAAATGGTGCTATTCCCCTGACAGCCTAGAGAAGGGCCAGAGCGCTGGGCCTCAGAGCGGAGACGGCCAGGGCGAGCGGCGACAAACCGTTGGTAACAGAGAGCCGGAGAATTCGGTGAGGTCAAAAATGCTGGGATGCTGCGTCCCCTGTGGTGCGCGTTGGAGGTCCCGATCCCGCCGGGGACAGTGGGACCACCGGAGCCCCTTGGCCGCGCGTGACAGTGACCCAGGTAACCTCGCTGCGCCTCTCGCCGCAGCCCCCCACCCCCCATGGTGGCTCTCAGGGACACGGACTGCCTGTCTGGTGAGCACGTGGGCCAGAGCGGGACCAAGCTGGAGCGCTGTTCTATCCCTCCCGTTAAATCCACGCGTCACTTATAAATACCGGCGAGGATGCCTGCCGACGGGTCGGAGGTCTGTGCCAATAAAGAAGCAGCCAGAAGCCAGGCCTCAGAGGGGAGCTGCTCCCTGAAACGTCCTTGCAGCGAGTGGGGGAGGGGACTCAGAAGCCAGCTGCCAGGCAGGGAATGTGGGCATGAGTCACTGGGGTGGGGGTGGGGGCTCCGGGGAAGAAATCTCGGATGAAATGTGCATATTGAGACATTGCTTGTACATCTGCTTTGCTCCTTAAACCGGTTGAGTGAATAACTCCAGATTGGGGGGAGGGGGGAGGAATAGAACTTCGCGATTTTATCCCCGTACACTGGGGATAGTTTTGGTCTGAGAATAAAATACCGAAGTGCTCTGGTGAATTACGGAGGGCACCTCCACGCTTCCAGCCGAGGACCCGGAGCCAGCTGGATTCAAGTGTAAAGAATGTGCCCCCCCGCCCGGCAGTCAAGGTCATCGAGGAGCCAATATGGTTCCTGCAAACTCTATGCCAGGATAGGATCTTCCCGTCTGGGCGGATGGTCAGGGGCTTCAGATTTAGGGTCCTGAGACAGGGGGGTGGCTCCGCTGTCTCCTTGTTTACCCAGCAGTGTTTCCGGAGCATAGTCTGGACCGCTGCTGCTGTAGGATACCTCCAGGCCAGGATGGTCTCTGTGCTGAACTTGGGAAGTCAGTTCACAGGCCTTCAGCCTCGCCCTTCACCACCGCCTTCCCCTTCCTGGAGCCCTGGGGGCGCACAGGCCCAGGATTCCCTACTTCTCAGCTCGGCCTGGGGAGCCGCAGGGACTACCCTGCAGCAGACCCTGTTTGTGTCTCCCCTCGGTGGTCACTGTTCAGGCAGACAGCCGTGTGGTGACATTGACTTTGGGTCAGAGCTGGAAATGTCTATTGAATTTAATAGAAAAGAAGCCTCTGCGGGAGGCTTGGGGAAGGAGGTGAGGGAAGAAGCAGATGACAGACATTCCAACATTAACAATGGCAACAGACAGGGGAAAAGTCTTCCCACTTTGGACTCGAGTGCTTGGAGGCTTTTCCAAAAAGCACGTACTACTTTTGCAATCTTTAAAAACACATTCTTAGGGGCGCCTGGGTGGCTCAGCCAGTTGAGCTTCCAAGTCTGACTCTTGACTTTGGCTCAGGTCATGATCCCAGGGTCGTGGGATGGGGCTCCTTGTTGGGCTCGGTGCTGAGCATGGAGCTTGCTTAGGATTTTCTCTCTCTCCTTCTCCCTCTCTCTCAAAAACAAAACAATCCTCCCCCCCTTTTTTTAAATGAGTAACTAAAACACGAACACTGAGGCTTGTTGGAGAAGACTTATCTTGCAGAAGGTTCAGTTGAGAAGGCACAGTGGGGTGGGGGAGGTGGAGGGGGGGCAGAATCTGTTTTTTTTTTAACGTTTATTTATTTTTGAGAGAGAGAGACAGAGAGACAGAGTGTGAGCGGGGGAGGGTCAGAGAGAGACAGGGAGACACAGAATCCGAAGCAGGGTCCAGGCTCCGAGCTGTCAGCACAGAGCCCAACATGGGGCTCGAATTCACAAACCGCCAGATGATGACTTGAGCCGAAGTCGGAAGCTTAATGGACTGAGCCACCCAGGCGCCCCCAGAGTCTGTTTTAAGATGCACATCTGAAGGGGGTTGTTGACGGCCGGCCCGCCCGAGGACAGGTGCCATGTGATGATGTGACCCTGGGTTGGGTATTAGGAATCCCCAGGGAGGAGGGCTCTGGGTTTGGCCGTAGAGGAGGGAGCCTCTTCCACTGGAGCTGGACACAGAGGTGACAAAGGCCAGAGAGGCAGATGAGTGTCCGCTAAGGGCGCTCACTCCAGAGGAGATTGGTTCCATCTTCTCTGTGGAGCAGGAAGTGAGGGCTCTGAGGAGGTGGTGGGTTGGGCTTGAGGGCGGTGGGGACAGTTTGAGAAGGCCCCTGTGGACGCTGGAAGACAGACAGGGGGGCAGGTCCCAGCCTCTGGTAGGCCCACAACCCTGGAGCCAAGAGCCAGGGCTGGGGCAGGGTTGGGACCAGAAGTTTGCGCCCCCGGGGCTCCTTGGACATGAAGTATGAGATACTCTCCTGCTGGGGATGGACGAGAGGACGGGAGGCAGGGGTGGATCGGGACCCCACGACCAGCATCTCTCACTCCGCAACTTCCTTCAGGTCTTAATTCAAAAGCCCCTTCCTCAGTGGGAACTTCTCCAGCAATCTCATCCACAGCTTGAACCCCTGCACCCTTTCCCTTGTCTTTCCCTGCCTTAGTGGTAAATAGTCTATACTATTTAACATACTAGGGGCGCCTGGGTGGCTCAGTCGGTTAAGCATCTTGCTTTTGGCTCAGGTCAGGATCTTACAGTTTGTAAGTTTGGGCCCGCATTGGGCTCTACGCTAATAGTGCTGAGCCTGCTTGGGATTCTCTCTCTCCCTCTCTCCCTGTCCCTCCCCTTTCTCTCTCTCAAAATAAATAAATAAAAACATAAAAAAGGTTAATGTTAAAAAATACTATTTAACACACTGTATATTTCATGTATTTATGTTGTGTATTATACATCCCCCCAGCAGAAAGAAAGCACCCCAAGGGCAGGGGTTATGGGCCGAATCGGGTCCCCCTAAAATTCATACACTGAAGTCCTAACCTCCAGGACCTCCGAAGGTGACCTTATTTGGAAATACGGCTGCTGCAGATTTACTTAGTTAACATGAGGTTCTTAGGGTGGGTTCTAATCCAGTATGACCAGTGTTCTTAAAAAAAGGGGGGGGCGGTTTGGACACAGAGTCACAGACACACAGAACACATTGTGAAGATGTGGCTGGAGACGGGGTGATGCTTCTACAAACCGGAAGCCGGGGAGAGCCCCAGACCAGACTCCTCCTCACAAGTGCTTGGAAGAAAGTAGCCCTTCTGACACCTTGCCTCACCCCCCACCCCCACTGTGATGTTCTACTGCAGCAGCCCTATCAACTAACACGACAGGGGAGTAGAATGTTTCGTGTCATGTTTTCTGTATGTGCATGGTGATTATTCCATCATGCATTGCATGTTCAGCCCGAACACTCCTCGCCCTTAACTTTGCCCCCATGGGTACATTTCAACCTGAAATCCACAAGAGATGAGGCCAAGCGATATGCATAATCCAAACTGTATGATTCGCGGTGGCAATTTAAAAATTCTGATTTGGGGCACCTGGATGGCTCAGTCGGTTAAGCGTCTGACTCCTGATTCTGGCTCAGGTCATGGTCTTACGGTTTGAGCCCCACATAGGGCTCTGTGCTGACGGCATGGAGCCTGCTTGGGATTCTCTCTTGCTCTGTCTTTCTGCCTCTCCACCATTTGTGTTCTCTCTCTCACACACAAAATAAATAAATAAACTTAACAAAAATTCCGCTTTAGTCTTGGCTTTGATTACTGAATTTATGCTCAGTGACGGAGAGTGGCAGGGAGGTACAGTGGGGCCCAGGCCTAGACCCTTGTGTGATGCCCGTCCATCCTGTTTTACCAGATGCGCCTCTGCCAGCCTGGGGTGAGCCCCCAGCCTCCTTGGTTTGTGCTCCCACCTGAGCACAGTAGTTACCCACCAGTGGATATTAACCTAGCTTTAAGGGAAACCACACAAGGTCAGAAGCTGGTACATCTCCTTGGACGTTGCTCAGGGGCCTAAGTCTTCCCACTCTGGGGGGGAATCCCAAGTGCACTGGTTTCTTGTTTGTTTTTGTTTTTTTAAATTCCTGAAGATGCAAAGACTTGGAAGCACAAGTGGCTATAGAAACGTTCAGGTTCCTGTGCTTGATCGTATATAAATCTAGAAGTTTCCTGCCACAGCTGGCCTAGCAGCCCGATTGAGCATCACTCAGGATGGTGAGGTACCGTCTTACCTGCCAGGCATCAAAAACACTAGACTTGATTTGGGATTTGGTGAATCCTCGGATATAAGGAGGATAGTTCTGCAAAAATTACCAGAGAACAGGGCTGTAAGAGCTATTCCAGGGGTGTGGATGAAGCAGCGTTGTGGGGAGGGGAGGATGGCAGGCATTTCCCTGTCCTCGGGGTGGGAGACCAGGGGTCATAGGGAAGCCTGTTGTGTAAGTTGTTTAACAGCTTTTGACATCAGATTTCGCTCCTCTATTTGCCCTTCAGAATCATAACCTTGATCTTAAAAAAGAACCAACTTTATTCAGATGAAGACCCAAGGCCTTTCGTCCTTGAGTAATCATGGGGTCCCCAGCTATGCCCTGTTATTGCTAATTCCCATTAAGAGCAGGAAAAAGGAAGAACTGGCATTAGGTGCACATGCACATACATCTTCCAAATATTTAACCGCAACGGCAGAAATCCTCCCTAAAAGCAAATGAGGTTAAATGGCTGGGCCCACCCAGATCACAGTGAGAGAAGGCTCTGGTGTCCGTGGATTGAAAGGAGTGGGGGCTAAACAGCAGCTAATCTCTTCAATAAGGAGATCCAGAAATACACTCAGAGACTCTTCTATTTCTAAGCAGATCAGGAGCGTAAGCGGGTCTCGTCATTCTATAGATTGGCTTCAGGATACTTTAGGTTGCTTCCTTCTACTCATTGTCATTAACCCGGGGCAATTTGCAAAAACTCCAAATAACTTTGTTTTGCTTAAGCTGTTTTCAAAAAACCCGTGACTGAAAGGTGTCGTATCTCCAGTCACTTCTCACACAGGCAGAGGGGATCTTGCCCAAGCCCTTGTAGACCTCAGAAGGCTCCGGGCTTCTGCAAGCTCAGGTCTGGAAGCTGCATTCTGAGGGGAAGGTGGGGGCAAGAACATGGAGCTTTTTGCAAAGCCACGGCTTTGGGCCCCTGCAGGGCCCCAGACCCACCCCAAGACCCCGTTTTCGTCCTTCGACACCTACCACAGGGACTGGTCATTTCCCTTTTAACTGTCGCTGTCGTTCAGTCCAGACCCCAAGAAAGCAAGACCCAGGCCAGCCCGGGAGGCTCCCTCTGCTCCCCCCCAGGCCCCAAAGGCAAGCAAAGAGCCGTTTTCATGTTAATGAGCTTTACGGCTACCGGCTGACGGCCGACCGGGCTAACAAAACAGATGAACACACAGCTTTTTCTTCTTGATTTGCAAGCAATCTCTCTCAATTCTAGCCGGGAATCATTTGTAACAGGCAGCACAACTAATGTGTTTCCTATAATAGTGTTTTTCTCCCATTTGGCTTAAATTATTTTTTCCCCTGAATTAAGGTTATACCTGCAGTATACCTGGGTGTATCCACAGTAATAGACATTCAAAATCTAGGACCTTTGGCTTCCAACTCAACAGTGGTGGGATCACAACAAGAAGCCGGGTCTGTCTGATACCACAATCCACTCTTTACCTCAATGCCTTTCCTACCAGAAAATAGAAAGCATTTTCCATTCACCTCACATGGACTAGTTCTCTCCGCACACGGGGCAGCATATTTGGAGAAGCACATCTTTCAGAGCCGTTTATATCATCAAGACTTATGGATATCTTAGTTTTAATAACAGGGTAAGTTAACACTGATTGTGTGAATTCCAGGCGGACGTGCGAAGGTTTAAAACCACTCTCCCATCCCATCTTCCCTCACGCCCTGGTTCTGCACAGTGGGCTGGGCTTGGGTTTACTCCACCCCCAACACTCTGCTTTCCAATCAGAGTTGGGGGTGGGGCGCCATACGGGTGCCTTGTTTTCAGTCTGTAAGTCCAGTTTGTAATTTTGACAGCTTCTCCCCTCCTAGGTGTCAGAGTTAGGTGGCCTAGTCCAGAAAAATAAGTGAAGTAGTGAATATTTTTATATTTTTGCAGTCCATATTTTTATGGTCTGAAGACAAATTATTCAACGAAATCAACAAATTGTGTAACTGACATATATATGTACATATATATATACATCCACACCCACCCACACCCACACTTTTTAAAGGCTCACAAATTAAATTAGTTAATTGGAACTGAAGTCTTGGATAGGATACAGTTTCTGGAAACGTGGATTAGCGTTCCCTTGAGTGTGTTGGCAGTTTTCATAAGTTGCTTTCTCCTTGCTATGCAGATCTTGTACACATAACAGTGTAAGTGTTGTCTTTATTAAAAATATACACATGACTCATTTTTTGGTCTTTTGGCGACACTGAAAATCCATTGTCCTTGTGGTAAAAAGGGGTGCGTTTCTAAAAGGGGAAAATGATCAGTCTGGATTTGGAGTCTGGTCCCTGCACTTGGGCAGCTAGTCCCTATATGGAGCAGACGGCTCCAGAAATTTATCTTTCAAGGGAAAACCCCATTCTGGTGCCATTTGGATCCAAATTTCTAAGAAAGGAAAGGAGGAAGTGGTGAACTCTGAACACAGGGTCTAAATTATGTTGCTTCGTAATGGGGTCATGAAGACCACGGGGCTCCCCGACTCCAGAAAAGGGTGCGTGTGGGTCGGTTCCAGGGCTGTGGCCCCGCGAAGGACCCGGCCCCATCCACCAGGGACCCTGCAGCAGCCGTTGGAGCTCTTTCTTGAAAACCACACGGAGCCCTACAAGGTTGGGAAGGGCGGTCTGGCAACCTCAACCCCGCCCTCAGGGGGCCATTTCAACTACTAAATCCCCTGACTCCATTTAAGGGCCCCAGGAAACGCTCAAACCACTGGCGATCACGTAAGGGGGAAATTCCCAGTGGGAATTTATGTAAATTTGGCCGGTTCCACAGAAAGGTGTGGAGCAAACCATGACTTGGGTATTTTTGGTTTCGGAAAGCAAGCCCCGGGTACAGAAGGACGCCAAGGGCACCTGAGTTCACGGCCGGCTCCGGGAGCGCTCAAGCATGGATGCGACCGCACTGGAGATCGCTGTCCCCCCCCTGCCTCCCCGTGAGCCCCGCGGACGCGGGTTCTGAGCCGGCTGCGATCTCCCTTGGCGGTCCGCGTAGACGCCGCGGAGGGTCTCGCCCAGGGCGTTTTTGACCGTGGTCCCCGCTGAGCCCCTCGGCCTGTGCTCCCTCCCGGGTCAGGGGTGTTTCGTCCGCCCGGTCGTGGGCACCTTGGGGCCCCGAGGCCCTTGCACGGCTGGCCCCGGGGGGCCCCGCCAGCAACAGCGGTGGAAAGGGAAAGGGAGGAGAGGGGCCCAGAGAGGCGCGGCGGTGTTCCTCGTGGTCTCCGCGCTCGCCTCGCGACCCAAGCCGCTTGTTCCGTGACTCTTCCGCCCCGCGCGCGCCACGCGCAGCCTTTTCCGCGAGGCGTGGGCCCGCCGACCCTGGCTTCCCGCGGTCAGGGGCACCCCGAGGCCGGAACCACTCTCCCATCCCATCTGCCCTCGGAGAAGGAAGGCGACACCGGCCGGGGGGGAGGGGGGGACGAGGGAAGCCCCCCAGCCCTGGCCTGGAGCCTCCCGTTTTCACCCAACGTTCCTGCGGAGGCGCCGAGACACCCGCCTAGGGCGGCTCTTCTAGGAGCTGCCTGCGAGCCACAGTTGGCCCGGGTCGTGCGCGCCCGGGACCCTGCCCTCCGCGAGCTCCCCGGTCCGAGGGCACGGCCGCAGCGCCCAGCCCCGGCCCCCACCAGTCCCCCGTGGCCCCCGGCGATCCCCCACTTTAAGCTCCGGGTCGAGTTGCCCCCCCCGAACCCCGTCTCCCGGGGAGGCGGAAAAGCGAGCTCAGCGGCTCCCAGAAACTTCCAACCCCGAAGCGGGAGGCCTGACGCCCTGAGCCGTGCCGGGCCACGGGGCGGGGCGGTGGGGGGTTGGAGGCTCCCGCGGCGGGAGCAGGCTCACCTCCGGGGCCCCGGCCCCACCTGCGCCCTGCTCCCGCGGGGCCGCCGGAGAAGAGGGCGGGGCCGCCGGGCGCCCGAGGCGCCGGCCGTCGCGTTCCCGGGGCTCCGCCGGTGCTCGCCGGGCGCGTGCGTGCGTTTCCGCGCTCCGGCGCCGGGGAGCCCGCGCGCCGCTCCGAACTTTTGCGGGGCGCGGGCCGCGGGGGCGGGGGCCCGGGGCGCGCGCCTCCCCCGCGCGGCCGCCCCGCCCTCCCCGCCGCGCCCGGAAAGCCCCCGCGGCTCCTCCCACCCCCGAGGGGCTTTTCTCCCGCCTCCGGCGACCTCAGTCGGCGAGCGCAGCCGCCGGGGGCTCGTTTCCGCCGGGCTGGAGCCGCGGGCGCCGAGGGGCGGTGACCCCGGTGCACGCCCCGGTCTCCCGGCCCGCGCGCCCCGGCCGCCAGCATGGTGTTGCTGGCCGGGCCCGGGCCGGAGGGCGGCGGGGCGCGCCGCGTGTCTCCGCAGCCGGCGTCCCCGCCCCGGGACGCTCAGGCCGGGGACGACCCTGCCGACTACGAGGAGTACGAGGACTTCTCGTGTCTGCCCGACACCCGCAGCGTCGCCTCGGACGACTCCTTCTACCCTCTCGGCGGCGAGCAGGAATACGGCGCCGCGAGCGCGGAGAACGTCCCGGAGGGCGTCCCGGAGGAGGCGACCCTCCTGCGCGCCGCCTGCGCCAACGACGTGGGGCTGCTGAGGGCGCTGGTGCGGCGGGGCCCGAGCGCCGAGGAGGTGCAGGAGACCGACCGCAACGGCCGGGTAAGCTGGCTTCTCCGCCGGGTGCGGACCCCTCCCTCCCGCGCCGCGCCGCCCGGGGCCCGCGGAGACTCTGCCGCTGCCCGGAGCGCCTCTCCGTCGCCGTCCGGGCGTGCGGCGCGGGCGGAGCCTGGGGTGGCCGGCGCACCCCAGCCCGGGGGTCCCGGCGGGGGCGGGGGGCGCCGCCCGAGGTCGCAGCGCCGCGGGGGACGCCGCTGGCCTCGCGTCCTCACCGCCTCCGAGTCGCTGCCCGCCCCCGGAGTCCTCCTGCCCTTGAATTCCCCCGCCCCCGCCCCCACCGCCTGGGGCCCGCGCTCGGATCCGGGTTGGAGACCTCGCGTCGGGCCTCTTCAGTCTGGGCTCCCTTCGACCGTTACCCTCCCGCGCTTGCGGGGAACGCGTTTCTGTCCGGAGCCCCGATTGCCCCGCTCGGTGACCTTGCCCTTTCGCTTCCACGCGCGAACACGGACGGGCTGCTCCAGGCCCCGGGGATTCGGAGCTGCTTCCCGGAGCGCCCCCGCCGCGCCCGGTGACCCGCGTGGCGACCTGCGAGCGTGACCTGCGACTTGGCCGTGTGCACGGCCACGGTCACGAGCCAGGGCAGCCGGGGGCCCCGGAGGCAGGTCCCGGGAGGGCAGTGGAGGGGCAGAGACGCCCACCCAGTAGGGCCGGCCGAGGCGAGGCGGAGGGGCGCACGGGGTGCCCGTTCCTCGTGTCGAGACTCCGGGGGGGCAGGGCGCATTTAGAAAAGGAAAGAAAAAGCTGGCTTTCGAAGACTTGAGAAGGACGAGGACAGCCCGGCGAGCGGACGGAAAAACCGCAGAGTGACCACAGCGGCCAAGCGCGCGCCCGGCCTGCGCTGGGTGGACGGCGGCAGCTGCTCGCCCCGGGCGCGCGGCCTCCAGGGCCCCGTGGGGTGCAGCCTGCGCCGGGCGCGCGTGTGGGGTGCAGGCGCGTTGTCCTCCGGCCCCAGCGGACAGGAAGGACCTGCTTTTGCTTGGGAGCCGTGACCCCGGGCCTCCGGCTTATCTGTCTCTGCCTGGGTTTGGGGCTGGGCTTCGTCAAGTTGGAACCTGCTAGTGTCACGTTCCGCCACTCGGGAGGCTCCCTGGACACAGCGTGTGAAATGGGCGGAAGGGACTGGGCTTCCCCGGCCCCAGGGCCCCCCTCTCTGGGCTTGTGACTCAGTCCAGTGCCTGCAGCCCACCTTCCCTTCGCCGTCTCTGGGAAGGTGGGTGGGCGGCCGGGGCCCCTTCTGTCCCTCCACTTGGGCCGTTTCTAAGGTGAGTTTTCACACCGGGGTGTGCACAGGACACCCCTCTTTTCTGGCGGAGCCATCCGGGCCCACAGAGGTCTGGACGAACCCGGGGGTGGGTGGCGGCAGGTCCCATGTCCTGGGCAGCCTGGGTGGGCCGGGTGGGCAGGGGCCCAGTCTGGCCTGCCCAGCCCCCACTTCGAGGCTCCCCTGGGCTCAGCTTGATGTTCCCTTTGGGGGCAAAGAGTAAAAGTTTGGGAACAGCCGCATTCAAGCCACTGAGAGCAAAGTAAACAAACCATCGCCGGGGGGTTGGGCCTCATCAGCCAGGTTTCTGGGCTGCTTTTGAAAGCCACCCCTCAGCGTAGAGTCTGGGGAGGGCAGCGGAACTGGACACCAAACAGGGCCCAGCCTCTCTGCCTCGGTTTCCTAGCTGCAGCTCCTGGGGCTGCGAGCAGGAAGGCCCTCGTGCACACGGCCCTCCGACCCAGCCCGCCTTTACCATCTTGCCCTGTTTCTCGCCAGCCTCCGCCGGGCTGGGAAGAAGGCCGCCTCCAGCCCTTTCCTCTTCTGCCCGGCACCGCTCTCCGCTTTCCCCTGTGGTGACAGAGTCTCTCTTTGTTCCTCCGCCTTGAGTCTCCTCCTCCCTGTCGTCTCCCCCCCTACCCCGCAGCGTGATGGAGAAATGGTACACGTCTGACAAGCTGCAGGGACCCCTGGGCGCTTTTATCTTCTGATCAGAAGGAGCAAGCCCTTCGTTAGGTGCTTTGGGGGAGGAGGGAGGCCAGCGCTTCTGTTCTTCCCAGTGGCTCCTACATGCTGTTGATCAAACAGCCTCCCTCTTCCTGTGAAAACTGAGAATAACGTGTTGTGCAAATACACGACCGACGGCAAATGGGGTCGCGAGCCGCTGCCTTGCGTTTCTTGCAGACATACTGTGTTCAAGGCAATGGCTACGCCCTGGCGGACACTTGAGGGAACATGAAACCGTCCTTGCGTTGAGAGCCCGCCTTTTCTTTGAGGAGAGGAGTGGTACCCGGTGCTCAGAGCCAGGGGCGGGGCCCCCGAAGGCAGGCTGCGGAGATGCGGGGCAGGGTCTTCAATGCGAGCAGCTGGGACCCTCCTGGGAGCCCAGGGGAGACTTGGGGGGGACAGCGGAGGGAGGATGTTCTGCTCAGGCTGACCCGGCCAAGGGGGGGTTGGGGGGCAGCATGGTTGGCTGCAGCGTGGTATGGGGCAGGGATGTAGGGGCCAGAGCTGGGGGGCTAGCCTGGGTCAGGTGGGAAGGGGCCGGCCCGGGGCAGCTGGCTAAGAAGCAGGAGACTGGGAATCAAAGAGCTGGTTGCAGCCTGTCAGCGTTCAACCTTGGGGCTGAGGTGTGCCTCTCCAGATGGGCGCGTGACTCGCTCACCCACTGCCTCCAAGTTGTCATCTCAGGGGCACCTTGACGGGGATCTAGCCAGCAGCACCTGGAGCTGGGTAGTCACAGTCTGGGGGTTCAGGGATTGGGAATGGTCATGTGAGAGAGCAGGTGAGCTCTGACTAAGATGTAGCGAAGATAGATGGGGGAAAGCATTCTGGGCAGAAGACACAGTAAGTGCAAAGGCCCTGAGGCATGAGCCTTTTGGGCCCGATCTGCACGCTTATCACAACGAGTCACGAGTCACGCAAAAACCTTACAGAAAGGTTTGGGAGTACAGGGGTAATTGCACCAACAGCAGAATGCATAGCTCACAGAAGAGAAATGTTGGCTTCTTAGAAGAGAAATGTCTCTGAAGGCTCTGAGAGGGTTTCTGGGTACACTTGTGGAGCTGACGATCTCTGATCAGTTAAGAAGGGCATTCTGCCTGAGCTGACAGATGTTTCCTTCAGTTTGTGTAACCAAGGATCAGACGTGTCTTGTTTAAAAACGTACTCTCATCTGGCCCCTGAGATGGGTTTCATCTTGGATGTGGGTCAGCGTGCAGTTTTCTTCTAAAATATTTATTGCTCTAAAAGGATTGCATGCTTTGATACGCAGCACGTAAATATTTGGCAAATAATTCTCCAGTAACATTCAAAGTGTGCTCTTGCTGTCATTTAGATTTATGGTGGCTTTGTTCCCTCTGACTTGGGGACACTGCAGGCTGCCATGATTCTCTTTCTTCATTCTTCTCTTCCACTATGGCTGTGTCGGCTCTGGAGACCCTGGGCCGTGTCTGTGCTCCTTTCCTTTTTTGCAAAAGAGCACTTTGCATCTCAGACAGCTCTTGAACCAAATTAGGTCCAGTTATGCTAAATTGAAAATATTGCACTCCTTTTTAAAATTTTTTTTTTAAAAAAATGTGATGTTTCTTTTTTGAGAGAGAGAGACAGGGAGCGAGCAGGGGAGAGGCAGAGAGAGAAGGAGACACAGGATCTGAAGCAGCTCCGGGCTCCGAGCTGTCAGCACAGAGCCCGACGTGGGGCTCGAACTCACAAACCGTGAGATCATGACCTGAGCTGAAGTCGGCCGCTTAACCGACTGAGCCACATAGGTGCTCCTTTTTTAATGTTTTAAAAAATGTTTATTTTATTTTTGAGAGAGAGGAAGAGAGCACCAGCAGGGGAGGGTCAGAGAGAGAGAGAGAGAGCGACGGAGGATCCAAAGCAGGCTCCGCTCTAACAGCAGAGAGCCCCATGCTGGCTTGAACTCACAGACGGTGAGATCAGGACCTGAGCTGAAGTCAGATGCTTAGCCTGTCTAGCCACCCTCTTGATGTAACTCTTCTCCTGCATGTTTCAATTCTAGGGACTCTCCAAAGGCCTCTCTGCGCTTTGTCTCTTGCCTCAGCAGAGCCCACACCACACTCCCCACACGGGGGTCCCTTCCTTTACCCTTGAGGGGCTCCCCGTTTTATAGATTTGCAGCAGTGATGGGCACCTTTATCTTGACACACACATAAGGAAAAATTGGGGTTCGATTTTTGTGTTCTCTTTGTTTTTCAAATGCCCCAGAAAGATTCATAAACTTCGGAATCCCCTTTCCCTAAACCGAGAATCAGGTGGTGTGGACTTCACCCCCAGCCCTTCTGCGGCTGCCAGGCCTCTGTGTCCGTGCGAAGAATGGCCTCGTCTTGATGGAAGGCGACTTTTGGCCTCCGAGGATTTGAGAGCTTGTGGGCAGGGAGCTTGCCTTTGCTGGTGGGGATGTGTGCTGGTGTGTCCCGCCGAGTCTGAAGTGTGGGGGAGGGCTGGGAAGGGAGGACAGCAGATTAGACGGGAGCCCCAGGGGCGGGTGGGAGCAGGGAGGCGATCTGCTGAAGCGGACACGCGCGTGTGACAGACAGGTGGGGGCGGGCGCTGCCCTGGGCCCGGCCTCAGTAGCGTAGTCCATCCACTTCCTTGTATCTTTGTTTTTATTTTATTTTATTTTTTTTATTTGATTCTATTTTATTTTATTATTTTAAAGTTTATTTAGTTATTTTTAGAGAGAGATCGAGAACACAACCAGGGGAGGGGCAGAGAGAGAGGAGAGAGAGAATCCCAAGCAGGCTCCACACCATCAGTGCAGAGCCCGAGGGGGGACTCAAACTCATAAACTGTGAAGATCATGACCAGAGCCAAAATCGAGTCGGACTCTTAACCGACGAAGCCACCCAGGTGCCCCATCTCTGATTTTTTTTTTTAAGGACGTAAGTTTTTAAGAACAGTTTTTAGAGTCACAGCAGAATTAAAGGGAAGGTACAGAGATTTCCCATGTGCCTCCTGCTCCCCCGTCGGCAACATCCGCGAGCAGACTTGTGTATTTGTTAACAACCGATGAAGCTCGGTTGACCCATCATGATTCCCTGAAGTCCATGGTTGACATTTAGGGGTCACTCTTGGCGTTATGCGTTCTGAGGGTTTGGACAAATATATAATAATATGTATCCATCATTAGAATGCCATTAAGAATCTCCTGTGTGTTTTTGATAACAAATGTATCAGTTCTCAGACACAAGAATGTGGAATAACGAATAGCTGTGATACCCCAGGGTGTGTGGGACAGTAAACATTTTGCTAAGGATGGCCCAGCTCAGCTGATCTTGGCTGGACTTGTGTTCCGCGGGGGGCGGGGGTGGGTGGGTGGGGGTGGGGACTTGGATGGCAGGTCCAGGGAGGTCTTATCTGGGGGGCACTCTGCCCGGTGGGTTTTCTCATCCTTCGGCTCGCTGGCCTGGGCCTGGGCTTGTTGTCCGGGGCAGGAGGGTGAATAAGGCTCAGTGTCACTTCTGCTGACGCAAGTCACAAGGCCAAGCCCAGATATACCCCCTTAAGGGTGAATTTGCTTTTGTTTGTAAAGGATGTTATTCACCAACCCTGAGCATTTATTTGCTTATTTTAGGTTTCCTTTTTCTTTTTTTTTTTAAATGTTTTATTTATTTGTGTGTGTGAGAGAGATATAGCATGAGCAGGGGAGAGTCAGAGAGAGAGGGAGACACAGAATCTGAAACAAGCTCCAGGCTCCGAGCTGGCAGTCAGCACAGAGCCTGACGCAGGTCTCGAACCCACGAACCGCGAGATCATGACCTGATCCGAAGTTGGACGCTTAACCAACTGAGCCACCCAGGCACCTCTATTTGCTTATTTTACGAGGGTAAATTTCAGACAGGTACCCAAATAGAGGGCACTAAGCCACCCCGTATCAAGAAGCATCAGCTCCCTGGGCGCCTGGGTGGCTCAGTCGGCTAAGCGTCTGACTCTTGACTTCAGCTCAGGTCACGATTTCACGGTTCATGAGTCTGAGCCCTGCATCAGGCTCTGCACTGACAGGGCAGATTTCTCTCTCTCTCTTTTCTCTTGCCCCTCCCTTGCTAGCCCTCTCTCTCAAAATGAATAAATATTTTTAAAAAATAAGCATCAGCTCCCAAAGGCCTGTTTTAATTTAATTTTCCAGAAATGGTTTTTCTTTCATTGTTTTAGGTTTTTTATTTTTTATTAAAAAATAAGACCAGTGTTTATGGTCTTTGACTTTATTTATTTATTTATTAGTTATTTATTGTTTTTTATAAAAAATAAGATCATTCTTTACCGTCTTATTTTATATATTTATTTTAAAATATAGTTTGTTGTCAAATTAGCTCACATACAGTATATACAGTGTGCCCTTGGCTTTGGGATTAGATTCCCATGATTCGTTGCTGATATACAACACCCAGTGCT
Organism: Proteles cristata cristata; assembly: GCA_017311185.1. NCBI lineage: Eukaryota > Metazoa > Chordata > Mammalia > Carnivora > Hyaenidae > Proteles > Proteles cristata. The sequence continues at coordinate 191,827 of JAESUZ010003666.1, read as the reverse complement.
CATCCTGACAAGTGCCCTCCTCATTGCCATCACCCATTTTCCCCTCCCTCCCCATCGGCCCTCAGTTTATTCTCTGTATTTAAGAGTCTCTTATGGTTTGCCTCCCTCTCTGTTTGAAACGAATTTTTCCCCCCTTCCCTCCCCCATGGTCTTTTGTTAAGTTTCTCAAATTCCACGTATGAGTGAGAACATATATTTGTCTTTCTTTGACTGACTTATTTCACCCAGCATCATACTCTCCACTTCCATCCACATTTTTGCAAATGGCGGGATTTCATTCCTTCTCATTGCTGAGTACAGTTCCATTGTGCATATAAACCACATCTTTATTCATTCATCAGTCGATGGACATTTGGGCTCTTTCCATAATTTGGCTATTGTTGAAAGTGCTGCTATAAACATTGGGGTGCTTGTGACCCTGTGCATCAGCACTCCTGTGTCCTTTGGATAAATTCCTAGTAGTGCTGTTGCTGGGTCATAGCGTGGGTGAAGATTTCAGAAATTTGGAAAGACCACTGTCCTGAGATTTTGGAGCTGGAAGAGATTTTATTTTATTTATTTATTTATTTTTTAATATTTTTATTTATTTCTAGGAGAGAGAGAGAGAGAGAGAGAGAGAGAGAGAACGTGAGCAGGGGAGGGTCAGAGAGAGAGGGAGACACAGACTCTGAAACAGGCTCCAGACTCTGAGCTGGCAGTCAGCACAGAGCCCGACCCAGGGCTCGAACCCACGAACCGCGAGATCATGATCTTAGCGAAAGTCGGACGCTTAACCGACTAAGCCACCCTGGTGCCCCATGGAGCTGGAAGAGATTCTAGAGGTTATTCGTGTCCACCTTTTTTGTAGTTGAAGAAAGTGAGGCTCGGGGAGGGGGCGTCTAGTATGTCAGGGGAGCCAGGTTCTGGAAGGCTCCCAAGCTGCTCCCGCTGCTCCATCGAACCCCCCTGGGTCTCTCCGCTGTCCCCTCGCCTCCTCTGGGTGTACATGAGGAATGGGGTGGTGCTTGGGGTGATTTTGAACATCTGATTTCTTTTCCGTCCTATACTTGTAAAGGAAGACTAAGGGAGAGGCGTTCTAGAAATATGAAATAATAACAAGGTATGTAAACTCTGGGAATATCATTTACTCGTCTGACAGTTACATCACTATAACATGCAAGCGATTCAAAGGGATTTTGCATGACCGCTGCTGCTGCATATGGCTCTGGTGTAGGAAACGCTCGAAGTATTTAACCGTAAGTTACCTAAAAATGCAAGCCGTGGGGCGCCTGGGTGGCTTAGTCGGTTAAGCGTCCGACTTTCACTTAGGTCATGATCTCGCGGTTCGTGGGTTCGAGCCCCGCGTCGGGCTCTGTGCTGACTGCCAGCTCAGAGCCTGGAGCCTGTTTCAGTCTGTGACTCCCTCTCTCTCTGACCCTCCCCTGCTCACGCTGTCTCTCTCTCTCTCCTGAAAATAAATAAAACGCTAAAAAAAAAATCTTTAAAATCCAAGCCGTCCTATGGGATGCTTAGGTCAGTAACTTTTTAATAGTTATGGGATAATTCAGATGTTCTCTTCTTCCTGAGCCCATTATGGAATGTTCGCTTTTCTACGGAAGTGTCCTATTTTTTCTAAGTTTTGAAGGTCAATGGTCTGAAGTTGTTACAGAGTTCTCTTTTTTAATGTTTGTTCTCCTGTCTCATAGCCTGTTTTGGTATATTTTTAAATTTGTGCTGTTTCTCTTTTGTGACAAATGTTAGACAAAATAGCTATCCAATTACTTCTTTCAGAGAGTCAGCCTTTGTTCTCTGTTCTTTTTTTAAGTAGGGCTTCTGACTCAGTGCAGAGACCACTGTGCAACTTGAACTCACGACCCTGAGATCAAGACCTGAGCTGAGATCAAGGGTGGGGTGCTTACCCAGTTGAGCCGTGCAGGCTCCCCTCTGGATCTCTTCCCTCACTGTGCCATCAGGTTCTGTCTGTAAAAAACAAACAAACTTTTCCCCTTTAGGTTTATAAAAGGAACAGTTTTACTTTTCCCACAAGTTTGATATGCAGTATTTTCTTATTGTCCTGTTCTAATTTACATTTGGACTTCTTTTCTTCTTCTTCTTTTTATTTGAGAGAGAGCACATGGGAGAGGGGCAGAGGAGAGGAAGAGAGAGAATCTTAAGCAGGCTCCACGTTCAGCACAGAGCCTAACGTGGGGCCTGATCTCACGACCCTGGGATCATGACCTGAGCCAAAATCAAGAGTCAGATGCTCAGTTGACTGAGCCACCCAGGCGCCCCTCTTCTTTTTTTGATCTAGAAGTTATTATGATTGTGTTTAATATTTTTAAAATATATTTTTTTAAGCTTTATTAAATGAATTTTTTTAACCTGATTCAGAGAATGTGGTCTTTTTTTTTTTTTTAATGTTTATTTATTTTAAGAGAGAGTGCAAGCAGTGGAGGGGCAAAGAGAGAGGGAGAGTGAGAATCCGAAGCAGGCTCTACGCTGTCAGCATAGCGCATATAGACCGTACAGAGAATAAGGTCTATATGATACTTACTTGAAACTTCTTGACACTAACCTTACAGCCGATTGGGCCAGTCATTCTAAATGATAACCAAGTGATAGTCTATGATTTCTCCAAATTAAACAGTTCTGAAATGCATAAAATAATATGCAATTCCTTTTTTCTAAAATTTGTAATGTTTGTTTTTGAGAGAGAGCGAATGAGAGAATGGGAAAGGGGCAGGGAGAGAGAGAGAGAGAGAGAGAGAGAGAGAGACAGAGAGAGAGAGACAGAGAGAGAGAGAGAGAGAGAGAGAGGCAGACACAGAATCCAAAGCAGGCTCCAGGCTCTGAGCTGCCAGTGCAGAGTCCGACTTGGGGCTCAAATTCATGGACCATGAGATCATGATCTGAGCTGAAGTCAGGTGCTTAAGTGACTGAGCCACCCAGGTGCCCTCAAGTGATGTTCTTAAATTTGAAAGACAATTGAAGGTGAGTTTTACTTATTTCTACCAAGTCAGAGATAGGAAATTAAGGTAGATGTGAAATCTCGAGTGACAATTGGCTCAGTGACAAATTGGACTGGACTTGTGGGACTGAGAGCAATTTCAGAGTAGCAGAAACAGATGCCGGCTTCCCAAGGTGTATTCATGTCAGCTGTGCGGAAGTTCGGTCTGAAGTCGGCAGGCGATGGGATGTGGAGTCAAGTGTTTCTCTCTTGCTTCTGCTTCTGGGATTTAACAGCCTCCTGGATCAGATACAACACCCGCCGAGCGAGGGCCGTTCCAGGGGAGAGAGGCCAGGCAGGAGGCGCAGACATGAGCCCATTGAAGAGTCAGGAGCAGGGTGTTACATAAATTCAGTGTAGCACCTTCTCTGGAACAAGGGAATATCCCTGAGGTTGATTTAAACATAGAGGAAGACAGGGAATTAGGCTGATTGACAAAAGTCCATCTCAGAGGGTAAGATGCTGAGTGGTTCCATTTGGTAACGTTCCTGAAACGATGCGGTTGTAGTGATGAAGTCCAGCTCACGGTTGCCGGGGCTATGGTGTCTGAGAGGGGACGAATGAGCGCCTCCCTCATGGGTAGTGGGGGCGGAGGGTTGTGGGGACGGCCAGCCCTGCATCTGGATGGTGGTGGTCTACACGTGGGTTGAAATGACAGAGAGTCACCCCTCCCACCCCACACCTGAGCAAGCCCTGCGGGTTGTAGTGATGTGCATTTCATGGTGGTGTCCTTGCTCTGTAATTCTATCTGGTGTCAACACGGGGGGTGGGAGGTAGCTTCCTGTGAATCTATCATTCTTTTTTAAGTTTTTACTTATTTTGATAGAGAGAGAATAATAGAAGAGAGGCAGAGAGAGAGAGAGAATAAGCAGAAGAGAGGCAGAGAGAGAGAGAGAATAAGCAGAAGAGAGGCAGAGAGATAGAATAAGCAGAAGAGAGGCAGAGAGAGAAAGAGAAAGGGAGAGACAGAATCTCAAGCACTGTCAGCATAGAGCCTGGCATGGGGTGTGAACCCATGAACCATGAGATCATGACCTGAGTCAAAATCAAGAGTCAGATGCTTAACCGACCAAGCCCCTCAGGTGCCCCCATCATTATTTCAAAATCACAAGGGGGCGTCGGGCTCTGTGCTGACTGCCGGCTCAGAGCCTGGAGCCTGTTTCACCCTGTGACTCCCTCTCTCTCTGACCCTCCCCTGCTCATGCTGTCTCTTTCTTTCCTAGAAATAAATAAAACATTAAAAAAAAAATTAAAAAAAAATCACAAGTATAATAATGAAGGAAGGCAACCCTTAAGAATGGTTAAGATGGAAGAATTTTATGTCAGCTTTACCACCATAAAAAATTGGAAAATCAAATGAAGGCATGTATCACCTGTTATCTGTAGACCTCACCACCAGGAATAGATCAACTTTTAGAAGACTAAAGGAGGGTCAGACCTGGTTAACGTGTGGAACGGCACCCACTGGGAATATTAGATATGCGAGCCATTGCTACCCTGATGCATTGGCCTCACATGAGAACTTTTCCCCAGGACAGGATCCCAAGGCCCTTCCCTGGACCTACTGGACCAGACTCTGTACTTTACTCAGATCTTGATGTGATTGGCATGCACGCCTGTTTGAAGAACTCTGGGGCTTTCCTTAGAGCGGATTGGTGGCCAAAGATGGCGGCCTCAGGTTGCTTATGTGACCCTGGACAAGTTACATGATATTTTGGTCTTGAGTTACCTCTACATCCCCAGCTGTAAAATGGGGACGCTTCTTATGGGGTTAACAACATGTCATAGGGGCTCCGGGCAGAACACATTAGTGACTTTCAAGGGGCCACATCACAGGCGCTCAGTAACTAGAACTATTGTTTCCATGGTAAGTTAATCCCAAGGTGGTTTCCAGTACTGCGGTTTCACTTTTAGCCAAGGGAAAAGGTGGAAGCAAGAGAATGGTGCGTCCGCTTGGTAAGGACTCTCGTGTAACCACAAGGATTTGCTGAGGGTGGAGCTCATGTTGAGTGTGTATCCTCAGTGAGTGGCATTTGGCGTCACTTGGCACCATGGGTGCAAATGAGGCAAGGTGTCAGGGTAGATGGGGGGGAGAGAAGGGTATGGAGCCCCCTCTTGGTGCATCTTGGGAGCACCTTTGATTTCAGATGGGAGGAGACCAGGACGCTCCCTTGGGAAGTGGAGATGAAGCCATCTGAGGCTTGGAGGAGAACGAGAAGGGTCTAGACTCATGAATGATGAGGAAGGAGAGCGCTTCAAGGAGGGGAAAGATGGTGTATACAAGCCGGGGATCATGACAAGCCTTTTTCGTTCTTCAGCATTTTCTTTGAGTACAGATGGAGCCAGACCTCTGGTCCATCCGGAGACTTTCACAATCTGATGCCCCTGCAGTGAGCCCGGGACTTTCCTTCCATTGCTACTTTTCCTTGACTTTGTCGAGCCAGGCATTCCAAAGGGCCTGGCCCTGCCCCTTGTGTCGGCTTGGTCAGTCTGTACGGCTTCCATCCAGACCTTCCAGCTTTTGTATTTGAGAACACGAGGGACAGTAGTCATGTGCTAAAAACAGTGGCGGCGGTGACTCAACTCCTAGGTCAGTTTTACCAGTGCTGTGAGTTCGGTCTTTTCTCTCCCGGGTTAGGAAACGAGTGGGCTTCTAGGAAATCACTTCCATTTATATCAGTGCCGGGCTACCCTGGACTCAGCGAGGGAGAGTTGGAAGCCACGCTGCTGCACCATGGAGCCCCTTTTGTTACCAGGAGATGCGTCTCCCTGCTGTCTGTCCTTCCTCGAGGATCCAGATCCTTTGGGGACCTGTTTTGTGCACAGCGGAAAGGGCCGGAGGAGGCACTGAGGAGTAGGGGAAGGGACCGCTCTCCGGTGCACCTTGTCACCCGCACACCCGCCTTAGTTGAAGGGCAGGCTGGGACAGGCCACCTCTGAGGTCTCGGGCCCATCCTCCGTGCGCTGGGATGGAGGGGGAGGCCACTATTGGCGGGTGCAGACTGGCCCTGGACGGTTATCAGCCCACCCTGTCGCACCTCGGGTTTACCCACAGGGGCACTGAAAGCCCTGCCTCCTGGGAAACCCCTGTGTCCTGGGCGGATGGAGACGGTTGGTCACCCCAGCTGTGAAGAAGGCACTGGTGTGTCGGGCCCATATATGAAGTGTCACCAAAGAGAAGCCCAAAGATCTGCTGACCACAGATTTCCTCCTTTAGCCGTATCTGGAATTCTTCCTTTGGAGGAAAGCTGTGTGTTAATTTATATTTGGGGGGTGGGGTGGGGAGGTGGATTGTCACTGGGAGGGAAGCATTTGCCTAAGTTAAGTTGCTTACGCTGTTTTTGTTTTGTGTTTTATTTTTGTTTTACATTTATTTACTTTTTTTATAGTTTATTTTTGAGACAGAGAGAGGCAGAGCATGAGTGGGGGAGGGGTAGAGAGAGAGGGAGACACAGAATCTGAAACAGGCTCAGAGCTGTCAGCACAGAGCCTGATGTGGGGCTCGAACCCACGAACCGTGAGATCTGACCTGAGCCAAAGTCGGACGCTCAACCGACTGAGCCACCCAGGCGCCCGTTTTTTTTTTTTTTTTTTTTTTTAAATAAGTTCACTGTGGGGCTTGAACTCATGACCTCAGGTCAAGAGTTGTATGCTCTGCAGACTGAGACAGCCAGGCACCTCTGGACTGTTTTTGTTGTTTTTTAATCATGGCAGGGAGCTGTCACCCATGTGGGACACATGACAGCTGTGTCTTCTTGAGGGTACTTGTGGGAGACAGGGGAGCCCTTGATCAAGAAGGGCTGTCGGATAGGTCCCAGAGAGGGGGGTTGAGTCTCCATTGCCACACATGAAAAGTAGGATAAATGCGTTTCCTTAAAATGCACCAGGAACTCTCTGGTGAATTTGACATTTTCTTTTGTGTCAGCAGATCGTGGATTTAGAATGAGGTACCAGTGAATTGAGTTATTTAGGAAAAAAATAAAACAAAACAAAACTGGGGCACCTGGGTGGCTCAGTCAGTTGAGTGTCTGGCTCTAGATTTCCACTCAAGATGTGAGTCATGGGGTCCAGCCCCGTGTGGGGCTCTTCGCTGAGCATGGGGCCTGCTTGAGATTCTCTCTCTCTCTTTCTCTCTCTCTCTCTGCCTCCCTGTTACTCGTGTTTGCTCTTGCTCTCTCTCTGTCTCTCAAATGAATGAACATTTTAAAAATAAAAAAATAGAGGATTCCTAGTGTTAATTCAATGGAGGAGCCTTTAAAAAGAACTCAAAACTACTGTCAACCATTTGTTTGCATCCGGCACCTTCCATCTACCATTTTGCAAATAGTTGGATGGTGACATAAGAGCTTTGACAAATACATAGAGGCTGTATTTCCTAATTGGCAACATGCGTGCTTTAGAAAAAAGTTTCCGTGAACAAGAAAAAAGCTCTTTTTTCAAAGGAGTGGCTATTCCTGAATGTTTGCTGTTAAAACATGTTTTCCTCCATTCCAGAGTCCTCTTGGGTCTCTTGTATCAGGGAACTAATCTCATCAGGCACCTCCACCCTCCTGATCTAATCACACCCCAAAGGCCCCACCTCCTAATACATCAAGTGCTGAAGAAATTTTTAAAAATGCATTTAAAACAGTTTCCTACTTGCAGAAGAGGTAGTAGTTTATTTGGACGACATGTGGAGAGAACCGCAGATGCATGACCTTCAGAAACCCTGGAGGATTGGATGTGTTCCCATGAAGACGGCCTCTATCTCCAAATGGGTAGAATCCTATTATTCTGTGATTTAAAAAAAATGTTTACATGAGTGAAGTTAATCAAATTGTCATAGGATATCCAGGAATAGAAAAAAAATCCTTCAAAGGAAAGCTAATTTAAGTCTTTAAAGTTCAAAGTGATGGGCAGTTCCCAAAAGGCAAACTAGAAGGAAGTCATGTGAAGGGGAAAGTGAAGGAAAATGAGTAGCTGCCTTGGTACCGAACTCACAGAGCTTGCAAGTCACCCACTTACGGCGGACACTAGAGCGGGCTTGGGGACACGCACGTGTGCGTCGGCATCCCCTCTGAGAAGACCTTGTACCTCCAGCGGTGACCCTCTGTCCCACCCGCCCCTTCAGCCATAGGCAACCTCTAATCCATTTTCACCATTCACATTATTTATGAAGGAGGAAATCCTTGCCACTTTATGATGACACATCTTTTTTAAAAAAATTTTAAAACGTTTTTATTATTGAGAGACAGAGAGAGACAGAGCAGGAGCAGAGGAGGGGCAGAGAGAGGGGGAGGCCCAGAATCTGAAGCAGGCTCCGGGCTCTGAGCTGTCAGCACAGAGCCTGACGCAGGGCTCGAACCCACAAACCACAAGATCATGACCCGACTGAAGTCAGACGCTTAACCGCCTGAGCCACCCAGGCGCCCCTGTGATGACACGTCTTGACGTTTGACTCAAGAACCCTGGCTGCGGGCACAATGCAGAACATGGGCTGGTTCCGCCATTAATTTCCCAGATGTTATGACAGAGGATGGGACTGATGTGTTTACAAAAGGGGTGCCAAGCCCCAAACCTGACCCAGTTCACACAGAGCATCAGGCAGCCTCCGTGGTTTCGCTGGCCGTCACTGCTGTCCTCAAGCGTCAGCAGCGTCAGCAGCAGCTGGGGACTGGCTCCAGGCTCCTGGCATCTGAAATTCTGGGGTGGGCTCGGCGCTCTGTGGTCAGCACGGCCTCCGGGAGGTTCTGACCTCCGTTCTGAGGACCGCTCATGGGTCGCCTGTGTGTGTCCTGGTCAGTGTCTCAGCTCAGCCTGGGAGCCCCCAACCCCCGCCCCAGGCGCATCCCGGCTTTCTGTTTAGCAGAGAAGAGGGAGGTAGTGTTCCTCAGGCTTGTTCCCCTCGCCCCCTGTCCTTGCTCCTGACCAGGGAGAGCCTGTTTCCCTAGGGGCTGGCCAGGATGGTTTTGCCCTCGGCCCCTCTGGCGACGGGGACTGGGGGGTGATGGGGCAGGGAAAGTTCTCAGTCAAGGCCAAGGACGTACAGCTGCACTGCCTGCACCCCCTACCCTCTGAGCTCGAAGCCCCTCCCCGAGTGCGTCTGGACACCTCCAGCCCCCCGCTCCTGTCCATTGCTGTCTGCCCGCCTCTTCCAGGCTGCCCTCTCTGCTAGCTCTTTCCCTTCTTGTTACAGAATATTTGGAGCCCTTCTCATAAACAAGGGGAAAAAACCCCAAACCAAACAACCCCCAAACTCCCTTGTCCCAGTGGGTTGGCTCAGACGGGCTCCTGAAGTCTGCTACTTTCCAAGGCCAAAGGCATGTGGGGCGGGGGGAGGAGTAGGGAGGGGGGCCTTTGCCCGGTGCCTGGTGTGCAGTCGTGACCCTGGGGGCACTTCCAGGTCCCAGGCTGTGGGACCTCCTCGCGACTCTGCAGGTGGGCGTTAGGAAAGCATCCGTTCTGGGGGCCCAGACTGACTATTGCCAGTATTGAGAGGCGACATCCCTTCTGGAAGGAAGACGGGGGATGACCCGGCTTGGCTGGGGGTGCGGAGCCCCTTCCTTACCCTTCGGCTGGGTGCCCCTGGTCTGAACACTCTGCTGCATGATCCTAACAGTGGCCTGGCCTCGGGGTGCCCCAATCCCCTAAGCCCCCATGAAAGGCTCTGCAGCTGGGGTCACACACCCTGAAGCCACCTCCTTGGACCCCAAAAGCTTCTTGTCTTCTGCTCACTTTCTGGTTTCACCTGGACTTTTTTTTTTTTAATTTTTTTTTTTTAATGTTTTTTATTTATTTCTAGGAGAGAGAGAGAGAGAGACAGTGTAAGCAGGGGAGGGTCAGAGAGAGAGGGAGTCACAGACTGAAACAGGCTCCAGGCTCTGAGCCGGCAGTCAGCACAGAGCCCGACGCGGGGCCCGAACCCACGAACCGCGAGATCATGACCTAAGCGAAAGTCGGACGCTTAACCGACTAGGCCACCCAAGCGCCCCTGGTTTCACCTGGACTTTCTGGTGTCCATTTCTTTGCCCATGTCCTGAGCCTCTTTCCATGGGTCTCCACTCCCTGCGGTGGTGATTTTTATGCATCAGCTTGGCGAGGCTATAGCACCAGGTTACTCGGTCACACGCTAGTCTCTGTGTGCTGCCAAGGTACTTCGTGGATGTCGTTACAGACACAGTGACCTAAGTCAAGAAGATTGCCACCGCTAACATGGGTGGGCCTAGTCTAATCAGTCGAAGACCTTAAGAACCCACATTAACGTTTCTGGGCGAAGGAGGAATTCTGCATCAAGACTCGCATCAGCTGCTGCCTGAGTTTCCAGCCTACGCGCTCTGCTCGTATGACCTGTTCCTTAAAATATGTCTCTGTCTACGTCTCCTGCTGCTTGCGTCTCTCTGGGGAGCCCTGACTCACACACTCCCTTAGGAAGACGGCCTGCTGGCGGAGCCCCTCCAGGCCTGCTCTGCTCTCCCGGGGTCATCCCCGCACTCAGATCAGCCGCGGGATTCCTCGTGCCAACCCTTCTGGCGTCTCCTACTTCACATGAAAGTAACATCACATGAAAGTAACATCACATGAAAGTAACATCACATGAATGTACATTGAAACCCAGCTCATTACCTCCCTCCAACATTTGGCATTATTATTGCCTCTGCCTCCGGGGCTGGTTTCGTGGGTGTGCAGCCTGTGCAACAGGCAAGGCCTGGTGCTTAAATAAAGCCTCCCTGGTAGGTGTAATGCTTTCTGGAAACCCTTCATGATTTTGAACCAGGGCCCGGCATTTTCATTTTGCACGGAGGCTGCAAGTCACAGAGCAGCCCTGGCGGTCTGCACCCGGGGCAGGCCCGTCCGAGCCCGTCACGCCGCTTGCTAAGCACTGGGCAGTCCTGGGATGGCCTCGCACTTTCCTCTGGGGTCGCACCGCTGCTCTAACTTGGGGCTCTGCGACGTCTCCCTGAAATAGATGCTGTACTTCCTCTCTGGTCCACATCCTTGCCGCTTTCCACTCGGTTCTGCCGCTGCTTCTGGGTTTGTTTCCATACAAGTGTCTTTATTTCAGCAGCAGCATTTCCTGCAAAGCAGGAAGGCTCCAAATGCCTGATTTTCTACTGCTGCCCTTTGTGTCGTAAGGTGACAGGTCCGGGTGACCTACCGTCTCCCCCAGCCACGTGCTGAGCCCCCTCCACCCTGTGGCACATCCTCAGTGTCCCTGGACCCACGCCTGTCCCCTCTCTCTATTGCAGGGCAGTCTCAGATGTCACTTTTTTTTAAAAAACACTTTTATTCATATTTGAGAGACAGAAAGCGTGTGTGAGCAGGGGAGGGGCAGAGAGAGAGACACAGAATCTGAAACAGGCTCCACGCTCTGAGCTGTCAGCACAGATCCCAACGCGGGGCTTGAACTCACAAACCACGAGATTGTGACCTGAGCCGAAGTCGGACTGAGCCACCCAGGTGCCCTCAGGTGTCCCTCTCGCTGGGATCTTTCTCCCACGCCTCCTCACAGGCCGGCTTCTCTCTGGGTTCCCAGCACCGTTAGTAACTTGTTTATGAAACTCTTTTCTTTTGGGCTTTACTTGATAATGCCGGGTCAATATTTTCTGTGTAGGCTTGGTCAGCTCCGTGACGGAGTGCATCAGCACCATTCAGTTTATGTCCCCTTCAGTCTGGCAGAGCTGGCCGCACATAGTCGGTGGTTTGTATCTGCTTGTTGAATAAAACTGGGGTGCCGTGTCTGGCTGTCAGTTACATACCTTGATTTTGAAATACTTAAACCTGAGGTTTCAGGGTCATATATTTCAGTTCTTTAATCCACTTTGAATTGATTTTTGTGGCTGGTGTAGGATAAGGATCTGATGTTATTCTTTGCAGGTGGATATGCAATTTTCCTGGCACCATTCACCAGAAAGACCATTCTTTCCCCGCTGTGTGTTCTCAGAGCCCTTGTCAAAGATCAGTTGACTTTATGTGGTTGAATTTTTTTCCGGGCTCTATTCTGGTCCGTTGATCTGTGTGTGTGCTTTCGTGCTGGTACTGTCCTGTTTTCGTGAGTATGGAATCTGGGAGGGTGATGTCTTCAGCATTGTTCTTCTTCCTCAAGATTGCTTCAGTTATTTGTGTTTTTTTCTTTGGTTCCATACAAATTTAAAATTTTTATTTTCCTATTTTTGTTAAAAATGCCATTGGAGGGGCGCCTGGGTGGCTGTCCGTTAAGGTCCGACTTCGGCTCAGGTCATGATCTCATCGCTTGTGGGTTCAAGCCCTGTATCAGGCTCTGTACTGACAGCTCAGAGCCTGGAGCTGCTTCAGATTTTGTGTCTGCCTCACCCTCTTTTGGGGTGCTTGTGGCTTCCTCTGTCAGCCCCATGGCCTGGCTGCCCAGGGACCCACGGCCAGCAGGTGTGATGGCCCCCTTCCCACGGAGAGGTGCTGGGCTGTAATGTTTGATGGGTTTCCACGTGGGGTTGGGGGTATCATGCGGGACATGCACGAAGCAGAGCCAGGGTTCTGGGGCGAAAGATCATGGACTGCCCCTCCTAGTCTCATTGTCACGGCCAGCACGGAGCCCCACGCAAGGGCTCCATCATACGAACTGTGAGATCATGGCCTGAGCCGAAAGCAAGAGTTGGATGCTTAACTGACTGAGCCACCCAGGCGCCCCTGGACATTATCTTAATGTGTAATTTAGGAAGTTGCTGTAAGCCTCCCAACATTACAGCAGATTCAGATGATGAAAGATCTTTCTAGTGCAAATGCGGGCCTTTTGCAATACATTTACATTTACCAGGCCTTTATTCTTGTGTTTCCTGGGTCTCAGGAGCAGTTTATACTCTGAGTCAGGAGAATCTTTTGCTTTGCTGACATTCCAGGTGCAATGAAGTTGGAGCACATGAATTTTCGTTGTGGCAGAAGATTTCTGATTTTAGTGATTCGGGAAGATCCTTCTGGGTAGAGTTTGACTTTCCCTGTGAATATCACACCACCTTATTCCGATACTCTGGCGTGTGACAGTAATACTTATTAGACATTCCTTCTGCTTCCAGTGTAAGTACTTAGGTGCAGAAAATGAAAACAAAACAAAAGCAAGACAAGGAAAAGCCATGTACGGGGCACCTGGGTGGCTCAGTTGGTTAAGTGTCCGGCTCCTGGTTTTGGCTCCGGTCATGAACTTGCAGTTTCATGAATTGGCAGTGTAGAGCCTGCTTGGGATTCTGTCTCTCTCCCTCTCTTTCTGCCTCTCCCCTGCTCATGCTGTCTTTGTCTCTCTCAAAATGTATAAATAAACTTAAAAAAAAAAAAAGAATAAAGAGTATGAGCCTTTTAAAGGCCATTTTGCTCTCTAGGAAGACTACTGATTTCCCCTTCCACCGGCAAGCTTATGAAATTGCCCGTTTTGCTGGATCCTCATGACATTGAACATTTGTTGTTAAAAATACTGAAAGGAGTTTGTTGGTTTCTGAAAGACTAAAGTCATGCAGTCTTACTGTAAAATGTCCAGATAACACAGAAGGGCAGGATGCCAAATCTGAAAATCTCTGATCTAGAAATGATTCAGTGTTTTGGGTTTAACTTCAGAGTCATTTAGTATAATATGGGACATATTATCTCCTTCTTTCCTTAGCAACTTGTTGAGGACATCTTTTCATCTCAGCAGATACACATCATTATTTTATTATTATTTTTTTACAAGTAGGCTTCCCACCCAGCCCAGGGCCCAGCTCAGGGCCTGAATTCATGACCCTGAGATCAAGAGCCAGGCACTTAACCAACCCACTGAGCCACCCAGGCACCCTACACATCATTATTTTTAGTTCTATTTTTTTTACACATCATTTTTAACTACTGCAATACATTCTATTTTCTATATATTTTCAGTGATTTAGCTTATGACTTCCTGATGGACACTGAGATCATGTCTAGTTTGAACTTTATGAGTGACATGGCAGTTTACACAGATGTTTGCATTTTGGTCTAATTTTTTTTTTCCAGGAAATTGTTGGGTCTTGAGTGTGGATTCACATAGTGGGTCCTATTATTTTCATGAAAAATTCTGCCTCACCTTGAAGCATGAGTAGGCTTCCCTCTCCATAGCATTACGGTGGGCCATTCCTTTTCCTCTGGCAAAATCAGTGTAACCTTTGGACCATCCACTTAAGACCCATGGCATATGGTTTGCCCCTTGTCTGTCTGCAGTGAGACTTGAAATATTCTAGGTAGAGCCTCCTCCATGACCCTGAGTCCTACAGGGAAGACAGCATCGAAGAGTCCTGGCCCACCTACACCGATGTGTCATGTCAGCAAGCAGACATTTGTCACAAGCCACCGAAATGTTGGGATTACTTGTTACTGCCACACAACCTACCTTATCCTGACTGATGGGATACATACTAACAACCTGCCCACCAGAAAGATTGAATTTCCTCTCACTCTTCTTAATCTTTTCTTACTCGTGGTCAGAAAATGACACCTCACTTTAACACGCGTGTCTGATGATTAGTGGGGTTGAAGCATGTTTCATATAACATCTACTTCTTCATATCTATCCTCTGCCCATTTTTTTATGAGTCTGTGTTTTCTTCTTGAGTTCTAAGAATTTTTAAAAATATGCTAAAGATGTTATTTGTCTAGCATATGTTCCACCTTCTTCCAGTTTGTATTTATTTTTAAACTATTTTTTAAAATTTATTTATTTTGAGAGAGAGTGGGAAAGAGAGAATCCCAAACAGGCCCTGTGCTGTCAGTGGACAGCCTGACATGGAGCTCAATCCCATGAACCGTGAGATTGTGACCTGAGCTGCGACCAAGAGCCAGACACTTAACCAACTGAGCCACCCAGGGGCCTTTGTGTTTATTTATTTAAAAATTTTTTTAAAAAATATTTATTTATTTATTTTTTTGAGAGAGAGAGACAGAGACAGACAGACAGAATGAATGTGAGCAGGGTAGGGGCAGAGACAGAGGGAGACACAGAATCTTAAGCAGGCTCCAGGCTCTGAGATGTCAACAAAGAGTCTGACGTGGGGCTTGAATGCATGAACTGTGAGAGCATGACCTGAGCTGAAGGTGGGTGCTTAACCGCCTGAGCCACCCAGGTGCCCTTCCAGCCCACTTATTGATTTTTTTAAAATGTTCTTTGGAGTTTATAGAATTTCTTCAATTTATGGCTTCATATCTTTGGTCAGTTTGGGAAAATCTTCAGCCACTATTTTGTCACATACTGTTTTGTCCCATTCTCTTCTTCTTCCCATTGTGTGACACCAGATTCACATTTATGAGACCTTTTCTGCCATCCTCCATGGGATTCTTATGATGTGGTTTTTTGTTATATTTTCCTTCCTTTTTTTTTTTTATCCTCCTGTCTGGGCATTTCTGATTCACCCATCTTTCAGTTCACTAATTCTCTATGTAGCCTAATCTGCTTCTTAACTCCTTTTTAAATTCTTAGTCTCAGTTACTTTGTATTTTATTGCCAAAGTTTTAATCTGAATCTTTTTTACAGGTTCTAGTTCTCTGCTGAAGCTCCCCATTTGTCCTTGTTTTCTGTTACATATGAATCATACGGTTACTGTAAAGTCTGGTAACTCGAATATCTGCATCTCCCCTGAGATTTTTTTGGGGTCTCTTTTTCTTTTGGTCCTGTCTCCTGATAACTGGGTAAGTTTTTATTTTTTTTATTTACAATTTTTTAAATTTTATTTTAGAGAGAGAACGGCAGAGAGAGGCAGAAGGAGAGAGAGAGAGAGAAGAGAATCCCAATCCCAAGCAGGCTTCATGCTCAGTGGGGAGCCTGACGTGAGGCTCGATCCCACAGTCATGAGATCATGACTTGAGTGGAAACCAAAAGTTGAATGCTCAACCAACCGAGCCACCCCAGCGTCCCAGTAATTTTCTTTTTAAATGGTAGACACAGTATGTGAAAAATGGAAGTGGTGGTATCTTCCTGCAGAGAAGATTTAATCTACTTCCGGCACCATGGGGCCGACATGAGAGCAGAGGCTAGGTTGTGGCCTTCGTAAGGTCTGGTTGCCTTCCTCCAGGGGCCAGTCTTTGGACTTGCTGCAGAAGATGTGGCTTGTGTAACAGGCCTGCCATCCTGCGCAGCCCATGCACTCTAGCTTTGTCTCCTTAACGCCCGAGACTGATAGACTTTGTCTCATGCCTCTCACTTTAGCTACCGTTCCCTCCTTGGCTTCCCAGCCTTAAAATCAGCAGATACACGGGGGACACAGTGAGAACGGAAGCTTGTCTCTGGGCTTTTACGTTCTTTCTGGGATACCGAGCCTGCAAGTTGTGGTTGTTTTGGAGGTCTGATGCTTCCAAATAGATTTTTTTTTTTAAATTCAATTTCACTCATGTTCTCTGGCAGAGTAGATGCGATTGAATCTAGCTTTTCGTTGCTGAAGGTGGACGTTCCCATTGTTTGTCCTTTTATTTCGTTTATTCTGTTGTTTTCCTGAAGAGGTGGAGATTTTTATAAAGTCAGACTTATCTGTCTTTTTCTTTATGGTCTCTGGCTTTGCTGTGATGCTTCAAAATGCTTTTTTAAAGCCAAGTTTATAGAAATTGTCATCTCAATTTTCCTCCAGTATCTTTTTGGTTGTATATTTAATGATTCATTTTGGCATAAGCCGTGAGGTAAAGCTCCAATCTTATTTTTTCCCATATGGCCAGGGCATTTGTCCAACACCATTATCTGAGTGATCCATCTTCTGTGAATAACTGAAATATAATCTTTTTTGTTAAGGGCATGGTGTCTCATTAATATTTTAGTATTTGCTACTTTGCTTATTAGTGAGGTTATATGTATTTCTCATATATTTATTGATTCCTTGTTTGTCTTTTGATTTTTCTCTTCTTTATCAATTTAAAAATTGTACTGTTGGTGTATGTAATGCTGATATTTAAAATATTTCTGTTGATATTTAAATAATCCTGTCATTAAATTTTGGTTGTCGTTTTTATATTTCTGTTTAATTTTGCTTATGATTTTTTAAATGTAAACGAATATTGTGTTTTCATGTAAAGTAAATTCATATTTTTATTTGTTATTTTATCCGTTATAATTATGCTTTTGAAGCCCTTCCTTGTCTGATGATCAGTTGGCTTTCTTAGGACATAAGTATGTATATATATATATTTTTTGCTCTTAATTTTTTTAGTCCTTTTGATCTGTATTTTGATATATGGTGCATATGTATAAACTTTACTGCTTAATAATCATCTTTCACAGCAATGTTGGTTAACTGATCCATCCACTTGCCATATTATTCCTTTAACACGCCTTAGCCTTTAAAGACAAGAATCTGATTCTGTACCATCTGTTATACTTTTTCACATTAGTGTACTTTTTAATTCTTGTTAGTATTCTGTTCCTCCTGTTTTTTCTAAACGGAGGTGTAACTGACATGTCATATTATGTTAGTTTCAGTGTAGAGAGTTGATATTTACGTATTTTGCCACGTGATCACCATAGTAACTCAGGCAACATCCACCATCTCCATCATCCATCACACGACTTAACAGCTTTTTCCCTTGTGATGAGAACTTTTAAAATCGACTCTTAACAACTCCCAACTTTTGAATACGCAGCAGGGTATCCTTAACTGTAGTCACTGCGCTGGACACAACACCCCCCTGGCTCATTTTATGACGAAGTTTGTACCTTTTAACCCCCTTCACCCATTTTTGTTAAAGCAAAGCAGTGCACCTACTTACATGCTAGAGGACAGATTCTTGCCGGGGAGCCTGTAGTGAACACACCCCAGACCTTTTCCTCTCTGTCTGCTTTCCAGAAGGGGTTGCTTTGAATCATTCCCGCTTTCTTGTCGTCCAGTGCTCACCTGCCGGCTTGCTTACAATGGGTGTCTTGACTTACCTGTTTGGGACAATACTAGTGACTCCTGCAATGACAGACGGATGCTGAGAAGACAACCCCCCCCTCCAGTCTGCATTTCGTATTTACTGTTCCAATGCCTAATGGTGCTGTGCCCTTTCAGCCTATCGGAGGTGACGCTCCCAGCTAGGACAGCCTGGGGCTCACACCTGGGCATTCCCCCAACCAGAGCCAGTGCTGTGGCTGGGTTGGCTCCTGTGGTTCTTATTAGGACTGCAGGATGCCCTCAGCCATAGTCGTCAGGAAACTTTGAGAAAACAGGATTTGTTACTGACAGATCGGGAGAATACACAGCCTGTCCGAAGCCATGGGACTGGGTGGGGGGAGGGAGGGAGGGAGGGAAGAAAGGAAGAGAGAGGCAGAGAGAGAGAACACTCATGGGCCTGGGGTTCTGCCTTTATTGGGGTTGAAGCCTAGGGTTTTAGGGGTTCACTCTTTTGGTGACTTTAAAACCTTAAGTGGGAATTAACGTGCAGGAAGAGGAAAGCAATTGGTCCATCCGTGAGTCAAGCGTGAGTTGTCTAGGTCACGCAGGGCCTTCTAGAAAGGGGAACATCAGGTGTGGGGCTCCCTGGCTCCTTATCCAGTTGAATAGCTGACCCTGTGTCTGTTCATTCAAGATGCAGGTCTCTGAAGTGGAGGCCTCAGGAATCAAGAGCTTCATGTCAGGCGCTTAACGATTGTATAAGCTAATCGTTGGGCACCTACGCTACACTATATATTATATTTCAGCCTTGATTTCTTTTCCATAGTTATGGTCAGTATTTCCGGACTTCTTTGTTAGAGAAGGGCATTCCTGACTTTTCCCTGCTTCCTCTCCCCATACCCCCCTCTCATTTTTTTTCTCGTTGTGTTTTCACTGACAAGATGAACATTTTCTGTCATCTGTGATTATTCCTGTGTATATCTCGACTTTATCTCTTGTTTGATTCCAGCAGTTGAAAACAATAACTTTGGCTATTACTCTAACAAGATGGCTGCGGTCAGTTGAAGAGTTAGCCAGTCGGCTGGCCCACCTTTCCTTTTCTATGCAGTAACACATTTTTAAGTATTATGACATATATTTACTCTGTATTCTCTTTTTTTAAATTAGTTTTTTAAATAAATTTTTATTTTAGAGAGAGAGTGTGCAAGTGGGGGAGAGGGAGACAGAGAATGTTAAGCAGGCTCCATGCTGTCAGTGCAGAGCCGGATGTGGGGCTCGGTCCCATGAACCATGAGGTCATGACCTGAGCTGAAATGAAGTAGATGCTCAACCGACTGAGCCCCGCAAATGTCCCCTTTTCGTTTTCATAAAGCTTTAGCTATTAACCCAGTAAGTACGCTCTTGAAAAAAAGGATGGGCCTTAGGTCTTATTGCTTCACTGTTGAAATGTGAATATAGCAAACTGTCCTGGTCATCATTTCAGGCATTAAAACTCTGCAGGTGAAGGAACCTCTGAGCCTTCCATTCAGTTTTGCTGTGAACCTGAAACCACTCTAGGAAAGAAGCTCTGCTAAAACAGCAACAGCGGCATTTTGCAGTGGGATGTTTGGATCACTCGGTCAGCCTGCGAGCTGCTGACCTGGGAAAGACTGAGAGGCGCACGTGACTCTACATGATAGACTGGAAAAGACAAGGGACCATTAAAAAAAAAAAAAAAAGAAAAGTTAAATCTAAAAAAAAGGGGCGCCTGTGGCTTAGTCTGCTGTCCACTTTCGCTTAGGTCATGATCTCGCGGTTCGTGGGTTCGAGCCCCGCATCGGGCTCTGTGCTGACTGCCAGCTCAGAGCCTGGAGCCTGTTTCAGAGTCTGTGTCTCCTTCTCTCTGACCCTCCCCTGCTCACACTGTCTCTCTCTCTCTCTCTCCTAGAAATAAATAAAACATTAAATGGAGAGGACAAGGGACTAGTGGTAGCTGTGGTACAAGCAGTGGCCCGAGCCACGGCCCCAGCGCCCCGTGGGCTCAGGAATACCCTGTGTTCCTGATATTCCTGTGGGGAATTAGATGAGTGGATGAAGGCTCAGAACTCGCATGTCAGGGAACGAACCGGAAGCCTAGACTCCCCTGTTACTGGTACGGGATGGCCTCTGATGGCGTCAGCTGCCCAGATTGTTTCTTTTGGAGGACGAACATTTATGTCACAAGGCTCTGTTTGCACAGTATTTGTCCTGTTCGTTTTCTGAATCGGCCATATTTGGCCTTTATTAAATGTTGAGGTTGCTGGTGGCTGGAGACCCTGCATTTCATGCATTTGGGTGCGTGGCACGGTGGGATCTTACTTTTGCAAATGCACCAAGCGATTCCTGTTACTGTGGTGACAGGAGGGCCGGACACGATGCCCGCTGAGGCCGGGGACGGGGGCAGGGCCAGCCCCCGGCTTTTCCCCCTGAGGACAGCTGGGAATTGCGGGAGTGGACACCTCTAAGCAGGGAGAACAGAACACACAAGCAGGGGAGGGTGGAGGGGAGTCAAGCCAGGAGGCAGGTGACCGGAGGGGGACTTTCGCCGCCTTTGCAGAGGATCGAGGGCCTTATCCAAGGGTGGTGTCCGAGCAGGAGAGGAGGGGAAGGCCAGAGGAGGAGGCGCTTGCAGGACCAGGCCAGATGCGGTGCCGGAGTGCTGAGGTGTTGGCTTCCTCGGGCCGCAGGAACAAATTAGCACAAAGCTGGTGGCTTAATCAACGGAAACTTTTCCTCTCGCGGTTCCAAAGGCTAGAAGTCCCAAATCTGGATGGCGGCGGGCCTGTGCTCTCTCTGAAGACCCTAGAAGGGTCCGCCCTGCCTCTTCCAGCCTCTGGCGGCCCCGGACCTCGCTGGTTTTGTGTCTGTCCCACTGCACTCTCTGCCTCCGTTTTTACGTGTCCCCTCCCCAGGGTGACCTCATCTCAGCATCCTCGAGTATGTCTGTGAAGACTGTTTCCAAATAAGGTCATCTTCACAGGTCCCTGGGGTTGGGGGAGCACAGTTCATCCCCGGACAGGTGGTTAGCGGGTAGGTGAGGGACAGAGGGTCGTGACTCAGAGGCCTGAGTAGAGGGAGCCTTCTCAGAAGTGGGCTCTGGGGAGGCAGGGCGCGGTAGGGACAGGCCCCGAGCGCCCCTGCAGAGAGGAAACGGGTCCTCAGAGATTCATCATTGCCTACGATGCTGTCTTTCTGGGCTCATCCCTGCACCCCAGCTGGACATTTTTGTCCCATCTTTTTTAGTCACCACCATCTGGATGGTTTTTTTGACTCTGGAAATCTTCTTCTTCTTCCTTTTTTTTTTTTTTAATGTCTTAGTGAACAGGCAGGTGTGATGGTATGAACGGAAGAGGGGGACACTTCTGTAATGCTGTTATTTGGACAAAAAGTACCAATTCACCGACTCGGGGGATCATTTGAAGACATGCTGTGTTGCCTGTGCTCTGGGGGTATATTGTTTTCCACTTTAGCCAGGCAAACTCTGGCCAGCCAGAAAAAAACATAACAAAACAACAAATGACTTAGATACCCTTTAAAATAGCTGTGCTTTCCACTATGAACCTGTGATTCAAGTTGACTATATCTTGTACGTACGAAGATTCTTCTTTCAGTTGGTGTTGGATTTCTGGGCCATCGTTTGTTTACCAAGAGCACTGGATTTTTCTTGGTGTCTTTCTTTCCTTGGCAGATAGATGACTTTGATATTTTCTTAGGGGCCCAGAGAAGCCAGTCACCTCTTCTTACCTCTCATCCCACGTCTCCATGTTGGTTTCTCTGCCCCACAACTTCTGGCTTTGCTTCCTTTAGCGTCCGCCAGGTCGCCTCTGCATTCGGTGACACCGTCTCCTTCCGACAGGACGCCTCTAATTGTGTTCCCGCCTCTGGCCCTGCTCATCCCTGTGCTCTCCATTGCACTGTCAATGCCATATTTTATACTAATCGTGGTTCATTGAGGTGTAATTTACATACAGTAAAGCGCCCCAGTTCTACATGAACAGCGACGTGATTTTCGACACACGCATGCACCCGTGCCTCATTCCCCAGATCAAGATAGAATTTTCTCTATTTTCTGCTCAACCCCCGCCCGTCAGAGGCCACCACTGCTCAGATTTCTGTCACCACGGGTTAGTTCAGGCAGCACTGGGACTTGGATGGAATTCCACAGTGCGTGCCCCACTGCCTGGCTTCTTTCCTGAGACGTAACGGTTTTGAGATCTGTCCATGTTGTGTATGTGTCTCGAAGTTGGTTTTATTTCTTTTTTTTTCATTTTTAACAGCTTTATTGAGATATAGTTCAATATACATATGCCATATTCTTTGTCCATTTAAGGTGTAGATGTAAATGGTTTTGGGTGCACCTGTTATGACTTTTTTTTAGCGTGGTCAATATATATAAATACACACACACACATAAACACACACACACAGATAAAATAAAATTTCCCTTTTTAGCCATTGTAACCAGCGTGCAGTTCAGTAGCATGACTTACACTCACACTGTTTTGCAACCAGCGCTGTGGCTATTTTTATCACCCCAAACAGAAACCCTGTAACCATGAAGCAATAACTGCCCTTTCCTTCCCCATTGCTACACCCCCGCCCTTGGTTCTGGGAACCTCTAACCTACTTTCTGTCTCTGAGTTTGCCCATTCCACGTATGTTACATGGATAGACTCGTACAGTGTCTGTCTGTCTGTGTCTGGCTCCTTGAACTCTGCTTCGTGCCTCCATGGTTCATCCGTGTTTCGACATGGGCCAGCATGTCATTCCTTCACTTAAATAATGCCCCATTGTGTGAGGCTACACTTCGCCCATCCACTCATCTGTTGATGGACACTGGGTTGCCCCTTTTAGCTCTCGTGAATAGTGTCACGAGGAACAGGGCTGAACAAGTATCTGCTTGAGTCCCTACGTTAAATTCCTTTGGGTACATCCCTAGGAGTGGAATTGTTGGGTCGTATGGTCGTTCTATGTTTAGCTTCCCGAGAAGCTACCGAACTTCTCCACAGTGGTGGCACTGTTTTACCTTTCCACCAGTGGTGCCCATGGGGTCATGCCACGTCCTCGCCAACACTTGATGTTTTCTGTTTTTTCCTGATTATAGACAGCCTACCAAATATGGTGAGATATCTCACTGTGGTTTTGGCCATTCGTATATCTTTGGCTCAGTATTTTTTGTGTGCCATCAATCCTTGATGAGATATAATTTACACACAGAGAAATGCATAACTCTTAAAGGTACAGCTGAGGGAATTTTGACAAATGAATATACTCATATAAATATTACCCCGATCAAGATATAGGACGTTTCCATTACCCTAGAAAGTTCTCTCCTACTCCTTCCGATAATCCCCTTTCCTGTTTTTTTTTTTTTATCACCATCGATTAATTTTGCCTGTCCTTGGGTTTCATTAAATGGAATCAAATGGCCTGTATTTTTGTTACATCCGACTTATTTCATTGAATGCAATGTGTTTGAGACCTGTTGGTGGTGCTGCATATATCAGGATTTTGTTCTTTTTTGCTGAGTATTTTTTCCTCAACTTGAGTATAGCAGAGTTTCCTTATCCAGTCTTTTGAGGATGAATATTTGGGTTGTTTGCAATTTTTGGCTGTCATGAATAAAACTGCTCTAAACATTCTTATGCACGTCTTTATGTGGATATAGACTTTCTTCCTCCCAGGAACAAACCTGTGAGTGGAATTGCTAGGTCATAACGTAGGCGTGTGGTGAATTTTATTAGAAACTGCCAGTTTTCAAATATGGTCGTTCCATTTTACACGCCCACCTGCTGGGAACATGAGAGTTCCACACCCTCACCAGCATTTGGTATTGTGTTTTTAATTTTAGCCATGCTGTTGGGTGTATGGTGGTGTTTCAGTGTGGGTTTAATTTGCATTTCCCTGATGACTAAGGATATCAAGAACCTTCACATTTGGAAAAGGTTATAATTTAAATTTTTACATTAAAAAAAAGTCAAGTTAGAAGACATTAATGAACACCTGGAGAACAGGCATCCCGGAGCCCGGAATGTTCTGTGGAAGCCGGCAGCTCTGACAGGTATGAGTCAGACAGCCAGATGTCAGTTTCAGTTACATCTTAAATCATGAAGGAGTTGCCAAATCAGTTTGAAAAGTTGGGGTGGGGGGGGCGCACGTATGTAACGCATATTTTGAAAATAGAAGAAAATGGCAAAGCTCTCCCCTTCCCCTTCCACCCTACCTCCCACTTGGGGGGCAGGTTTTCGGAGGGAACATCTGATCCTGAGGCACGTTGCTTGGTTCGCCCAGGCTTCCGGCATGACTCCGACTCCTTAGCGCTCTACGCCAGCCCTTCGTGATTCCCCGAATTCCCCGGGAGCTGCCTGCTCCTAGCCTTTTCCACATGCTTGTCCGGCACTTGGGACACCATCCCCATCCTCCCTGGCACCACCGGCCCTCCCCCCTCCCCCCACCTTTGTTTGGCTGAGTCGGATGGATGCCCGCCTCCTTCAACCAACCGATTCTGGTCCCTTGTCCTCTGCAGCTTCTGGGCAGGCCCCAGAGCTGTTGTTTACTTCCCTGCCTGCAGACTGGATCTCCCCTGGGGAAGGGCGGTCTGAGTTCAGAGTTCACCTTTGCCTCCCTGGCACCCAGCCAGGCAAATGTGATCATCAGTACCAGCTTGTCAGATGGTGACCAAATATTCACGGGGCGACGGAAGAGTGTTCTGAAGGCAGGGGGGCCCAGAGGATCGCAGGGCTCATTCCCCTGGATCTCTAAGATTTCACACACCGTGAAATCTTGCGATCTCAGCTTCCGTCTGTGACCCCTCCCTCTCCGCCTGTGACCAGGATGACTCAGGGTGAAGGATCGGACCGATTAGGTGCGTGCGCGCGCGTGTGTGTGTGTGTGTGTGTGTGTGTGTATGTGTGGGCGGGGGTGCTGGAGACACCTGGGCCAGGAGGAGGTAAAATCAGGTAAAATCAAAATTAAAAAAAAAAAAAATCAGAATCAAGTCCATCAAAGTTAAATAAAAAAATAAGATAAAAATTAATGGGAAATCAGAATAAAATAAAATCAATCAAAATAAAACCTCATGGGAAGGGCAAGCTGAGTTTTATTTCCAGCCTCCCCGGAGGGCTGACAGAAGTCTGAACCTTGGGCCCCCAGGTGCAGTGACGGCCGTCACGTCCATCTGAGAGCCGCACACTGTTCTCAGGAGCGCCTCGCGTTTTTGTCCTGCAGACCAGTTGGGGGCTTGTGAGATGCACGCGATGCTTCACCAGGTCTGGACTGGGGCCCCAGGACCTGCGCTCCCGCCCCGCCCTCGGGATGCTGCCGCTGCTGCTGGCCCCGGGACCCCCCCTGAGTGGCCAGGGTTGAATCTAAACCGGTCAGAACACAGTAAATAGGGTGTTTGGGGAAATAATTAGCCAAGTTGTTCATTCCCTGTGGGTTGGTTGGGACCATACCGTGTTATGTATGCCACACTCTGTGTGACACAAGCCAGTGTGTGTATCTGTACATTATAGACTCGTATTTGTGAAAAAACATTGCCCCCCCCAAAAGTGTAGAGTCTTAATTACCGCGAGGAGAACACGGAGTTGTCTGAGAGCCCACCGCAGACCAGCTGGGCAGAGCTTTGCAGGGAGGAACACTTGGCAGACGGCTGAACATCCAGCAAGCATTTTAGTTCTTTGAGGCTGATGTGAAGGGCAATTTGGATTCTTTTCTTGAAACTTTATGGAGTGTTTCTGGGAAAAATTAAGCTGACGGTAACCCACGGGTCCTGAGAGGGTCAATTCGTTTTTCATTTATGGATTGCTTGCTTGATTGCAAATGTGTTTCTACCCTTTTCCACCTCTTTGCAGAAAGGGATAAGTACCAGGTCTCTCTTTTCTGAGTTCACCAGTTCCTCCCAATCTACACACTTGCTTATGAAATTGAATAAGCAGGAGACTGGGAAGATTTATCAGAGTTTTTTCCTCATTAAACATTTCTAATTTTCTGCTTATTAAATAGAAGTAAGTGTTCGTTGTAGCAAAAATGGGACTTTTTACTACAGAAGAGTCTGAAGAAAAGGAAATAACCTATAATGTCATCATCTAGGATCAGTCACTGCTGAGATTTTACTGCATTTCCTTTTAATTTTCTTTTAATGCATTGTTGATAGATAGTTTTATAGACCAATGTATTAAAGTATATATGTTTTCATTTTTATATTGATTTCAGACTTGCTTCATGACAAAAATTCTTCATATATGCCATTTTTATTAATCATGATAACATGTAAGATCATACAATAGAAAAATGTTCTTTAACTCTTTTTTTTCTCCCCCTGACTTCAGAAGGAGAACATTTTTTGAGAAAGGAAGAAATAGCATTGTGTTCACGTCTTCTGAGAATATAGTGAGTTCTGATTTAAGCCCAGAGGGGAGGTTTGCTTAGCTGATTTGTGGCATTAATTATCCTTTCCTGTCCCTAGCATAGTATTGAGTAGACTTTAATGGTTGGTTATTAATGAAATCCTAGTACATTTTACTTAGGTATTTTTTTTAATGTTTTATTTATTTCTAGGAGAGAGAGAGAGAGAGAGAGAGGGAGAGAGAGAGCGTGAGCTGGGGAGGGTCAGAGAGAGAGGGAGACACAGAATCTGAAACAGGCTCCAGGCTCTGATCTGGCAGTCAGCACAGAGCCCGATGCGGGGCTTGAACCCACGAACCGCGAGATCATGACCCAAGTGAAAGTCGGACACTTAACTGACTAAGCCACCCAGGCGCCCCTTAGTTAGGTATTTCTTTGTATAAATAGATATTCAAACTTAGTGCAAGAATCCGGGTCTCAACGATGGAGACACACAAGGTGGTAATGCGTGCGGGCGCGGAAGATTGTGAGTGTAGAGCCTACCACTGTGACTCACTGGTGTTTGTCTAATGCCACATAACATCGGCTCAAAATGCAGCGGCCTGAAGAGTAGTCAGCGTTCATATCTACTGCCCGCATCTGTGCCCAGCCTGGCTGGCGGTTCTGACTCAGGACTGTGATGAGGCTGCAGCCGGGCCTGGGCTATGTGTGGTCTGATGGCCTGATCGGGGCTGGGGGGCCCCTTCCGTGGGGCCGCGGCGCACACAACCCTTCCTCGCCAGCACAGTGGGCCATTCTGTTTCCTGTATTTTGCACTTCTAGGTCTTCTCCCTCCTCAAAGTGTTCTGCTGAGCTTTGTGGATCCGTCATGAAAATGTGGGATGAAGGGCGAGAGGCACACGTCATTATGTCGGATGGTCGCTGCCTGTGGGACATTGCTTGGGAACAAGGCCTGGTTTTCTCTCATGGAATGTGCGATGCCACGGGGAAAACCAGAGCCATTATTGGGGAAATGAGACAAGCCTGATACATATATAATATGTAATATATGTACTGGGTGTAACATGCGTATAGTGGATTTAAAGAAAGGCTATAGCTGAACAAAATCATTTCCTAAAATGATTACCATTCTAAAATGTTAAGCCCAAACACGAGGTTTGGAGCGGTAATAAAATTCGCATGGTTTGCAAAATTTAGTCTAAAGGGAGATTGTTTTGAACTCTGACAACTTTGAATTTGTCTATTCCTCATCCAAAGGCAGTTCCTAGCTGAGCTCTGTCTCTGAAAGCGTTTTCCTCCTATATTTGATCCACTTTAGCCGCAGTAACGTTCGTTTTCCTTTTTTTTATTTAAAGCAACTTATTAGGCAGCTCTTTAGTTAAAAAAAATTTTTTTTAATGTTTTATTTTTGAGAGGAAGAGGAACAGAGCGCAAGCAGGGGAGGGGCAGAGAAAGAGAGAGAGAGAGAGAGAGAGGGAGAGTTAGAATTCAAAGTAGCCTCCAGGCTCCGAGCTGTCAGCCCAGGGCCCGACGCGGAGCTTGAAGAAGTCACAGGCTGCAAGATCATGACCTGAGCTGATGTCAGACGCTTAACCTACTGAGCCACCCAGGTGCCCCAGGCATCTCTTCAGTTGATGCAAGAAAGCACGAATAAAAATATAAACATAATCTAGAACCCCATTGCCAGAATAACTTTGTGTACTTAAAAAAATGTGTGTGCCTTGAAAGGACTTTGAACCAAATCCAAAATGTGTCAGAAAACATCTCAGCCTCCTCTCTTACAATATGTACCTTGGAGGAGGCCAGTTAAATTTCTTTTATCTCCGTTCAGAAAAATAAAAGACCTTTTATGACCATAGCCATTCCAGGAGCCACACACGCGTTTTAGCAGTCCCCACCCTCCCCCCCAAGAGGTCATATCACAAGCCATGTCCTGACCTGTGCTTACTTTTCACTAATGCCCTGAGGCATTCACTAAGGCATTTCACTAAGAGCCCCCAGGCTCTTTCCACATCAGCTCCTGCATTCCAGCCTCCGTCCTGTTGGGGGCGACAGAGTGTCCCGCAGCCTGTGTTCAATTCGCCCATCCTCCCTTTATGTGGATTTGGGTTGTTTTCAGGTTTTTGTAGTTACAGGTCTTTACGCAGAGCTCTTGACATTCTGTTGCTGCCCTTGAAGTGAGTCCCTCACGGTGGAATTCTTGAGCCTGCTTTCGATTTCTTTGCATTTGATTACTGCTTTCACATCTGGGTTATTCAGCCCCAGGTCTGGCGGCATCAGCCTAAAGTGATGTTTACCACACGAAAGGGCACTGTGTTCTTTGAGGTTCTCTGGGACCTCTAGTAATTTCCTTGCTTGGATGCATTCATAGGTTAAGAAGCTCGGGAGCTTGTCGCCGCGTGTCAGTGCATCAGTTGAGAGTAAGTGAGCTGAGAGGTGCTGAAATATCCCAGGGGCATTTCATTCATTCCGCGGATGCTTAGTGGGTGTCTTGTAGTTGTGAGGTGTGGGGGCAGAGTCAGGGGGAGGCGGTGCTTCTCTGCTTGGAGCTCACCTTGCGGCGGGGTGTGCTGAGCACAAGGCAGCCCAGTGGGAGCACCAGCAGATGCGTGTAGGGGTGGGGGCTGGCCCAAGATGTGCAGGAGGATTGGACAGGGGCCTGGCCGACCAGGGGATGGGGGCTGTGAGTGGGAGGGGGTGTTCCGGGTGGAGGCCGTCGCAGGTGTGTAGGCTTGGAGGCACGGAGAACTGAGTCAGGGTAGCCGCGAAGGATGGCACTGGGGAGAACCCAACCGTGGGGACGTTGTGTGGCCACATTAGAGGTCAGAAGCCACGGTAGCAGCATGCTCAAGTGCTCAGGTACCATCGATGGTACTGCGTAAGCGGTTTTCGATCACGTGGTACATCAAGTTTTTATTTTGCAAGGTAAGAGGAAATTAAACATATCATAAACTCTGTCTCCATCATATTATAAGTGAAAGTACATTTTGTGCCCAGTTAGGTAGCAAAGACATAATCTGAAAATAAAGGACATTTTTTCCCGAGGGAAAAAATAAATAGTGAAACTATTGACACGTATACGTGTACATTACTGGACATGTTCGGTGTACATGGATTTGTAGGTTATGTTTGGATATGGTGGGTTTGCTATGATGAAAAACAACCCCAGGTCTCTGGAATTTAAAATAAAAAAGATTCGGGGCACCTGGGAGGCTCAGTTGTTTAAGTGTCCAGCTTCAGCTCAGGTCATGATCTCGTGGTTTGTGGGTTCGAGCCCCGCATCAAGCTTTGTGCTCACAGCTCCTTGGAGCCTGGAGCCTGCTTCGAGTTCTGTGTCTCCCTCTCTCTCTGCCCCTCCCCAGCATGCGCTCTATCAGTCTGTCTGTCTGTCTCTCTCTCTCTCAAAAAAAAAAAAAAAGAAAGCATTAAAAAAATTAAAATAGCAAAGATTCGCTTCTCACTCATTCTTGCTCCTGTGGGGTGTCTGGAGGGGAGGGTGGGGCTCTGCTCTCCAAGCCCTCTCTGGGGCCCAGGCTGAGAGACCTCCCATCTGTGAATTTCAAGGATAGTCAACACAGAAAGAAGGGAATGCGGCCCCTCGTGCACTGTCTCCTGAAACTTCTGTCTGGAAGTAACAAACGCCATTTCACGTACACCTTGTTACCTAAAGCAAAATCAGTCGAGCCGGACTTCTAGAACCCTGGGCATGTGCAGTGTACCGAAGCAGCTCTGGCAAGACAGGGAGACGGTGTGGGGACAGCCCCAGGGACTCCTACAGCTGGATTGCCCTTGTTTTTTTGTTTTGTTTTGTTTGTTGTTGGTTTTTTTAAGTTTTATTGTGTACCTTACCAGCTCCCTCATGGACCAGGGTGAGGGTGGCCCCTCCACACATAGATGACAGAAAGGAGAGTGAAGGGTGTCCATCAGGGCGCGTTTGAGGAATGCCATGGGTTACTTGGGACAGCAAAACACCCCAGACGGTGAGCTTCCAACCACTTGTTTCTCTCCTACACTCCGTGTGTTCGTCTTATTATTTATAGCTTTGACAGTATTGAGTCAACGACTCTCAACGGCAATTTCCTTTGCCCCTTCTTAGGAGATGCAGCAGAAAGCTCATTTCTGGCAATTTCAGCATGACTCGGGGCTTCCTGTCAAGACTTATGGTCTCATTAAGATCTCGTCAAAATTTTTAATGTTGATAATATGTTAAAATCATCATGTACTTGGGGTATGTTGGGTTAAGTAAAATACATTATTAAGATGAATTTCACCTGTCTCTTTTTGCTTTTCTGAATGTGGCCACCAAGACGTTTAAAATGAAATGTGTGGCTTATATTTGTGGATCCGGTTATATTTCTATTGGATAGTGCTGACTTCGAGTCTATAAAGAACTCAGACTAATCAATAAGGAAAAGAGGCCAGTAGGAAATGGGCAAAGGGTATAAATCACTCCTTCACTGGAGAGAAGAAGCAGATGGCCGATAAACGTGTGGAAGACCTTCAATCTGGCCATTGGGAATCCAAGCTAAAATAGGTGAAGAAGAAAAGTTGAGGGGCACTTAGGTGGCTCAGCCATTTGATCATCCGACTCTTGGTTTCAACTCTGGTCCTGATCTCACAGTGCATGAGTTTGAGCCCCACATTGGGCTCTAGGCTGACATCATGAAGCGTGCTTGGGATTTTCTCTCCCTCTCTCTCTGCCCCTTCCCCTCCTCACATTCAAAATAAATAAGTAAACTTAAAAAAAGAAAAAAAGGAAAAAGAAAAGTTGGTATTGCTTACCGTATTGGATATTGATGAGAATGAAGAAGATTATAACTTGGATATACCGGTGGCCGCATTTATGTAATTGCAACCACTTTGGGGAGCTATTTGGCAGATTCTGCCCCCATCTAGTCCACGTATATAGGTGTTTCTTGCCTGGGGATGATTCTGCCCTTCCCTTGCCGGGGTAGGGGGTATTTGGCAATGTCTGGAGACATTTTGCGTTGCCATTAATTGGGGATAATGGATGCTCTTGGCATTTAGTAAGTAGTGGCCAGGGATGTAGTTAAGCAACCTTCAGCCCATGGGCTCACCTCTCATAGTAAAGAGCTAGGGTACCCGAACGTAAGTGGTGCTGTGCTGGAGAAACCCTGACTTCTAGGTGCCGATTCCAAGGTAGCGCTCTGGCTGGTGTGCATGAGGAGACAGGACCAAGGTTTTCTTTTTCTCAGTGCTCCATATTTACAGTTGAGGAACTTTGGGACCAATTTAAATGTTTGCCAGTTTGGGGGTATAAATGTCTAGTGAGAGACCCATAGGTGGAGATGATACATCTCACATCTAGCAGCTGAGTAAATCAGGTTGCCGGGCTCATATGTCCACGGAAATGCAACTTTTCTGGACACATTGAAAATACAAACTAACAACTCTACATTTAATGTATTGCTTACGGATGCCTGCATAGATAATAAAAACTCAAAAGGGAAGTCAGATACCTACCAGCACAGAACCGGTTGCCTCTGGGGAGGAAAGACACAAAAGGGACGTCGGCTCCTTCTGGAAGGTTGATTTCTTATACAAGTGTGAAGCAAGGATGACGGAATATTAGCCTTTGTCAATGCAGCTGGGTGACGAGGGTGTTTGTCATATTAGTGCCTATCTATCTCACTTTTTTCAGTATTTGGAATTATTTTACAAGGCATGCTCATGCGTACATCTCGGAGATTGCTGCTGGGTGTAGGGGCTCTCTGAGCACAAGCAGATTATCACCAGGGATTATGCTAGTCTGTGCCTGGTTCCCTTGCGTCCCCCAGTGTGGAGCTGTGTCTGACACAGGCAGACCCTCAGGGAAGTGTGTGTTTGCACGCGCAGTACACGGAATGTTCCACGGTACCCATTCCTGTGAGCTGCCTTTTGAGAGGGGCTGGGGCCATAGCCTTGCAGTGGGAGGTGCCCTTGGGACCTGCCTCCTGGCCAGGCACTCACCCCCCCAACCCCTCTGCACCAGACCTGGACCATCTCTTCATCCTCCAAACTTCGGACAGCACATCACAAGAAGTAATCCGGCTCAAGATACTAAAAAACCACACCTAGGGAGTCTTACAAGCGTGTGTCTTTAAAGGAAAATAGATGTCATGTCTTAGAAATTGCATACTATGTGCATTCATGGGGAGACACTTCGAGAGGAAGTTTGCGGCCTGCCCAGGTCAAGTTCGTTCAACTCCCCTAACACAAGTGGACAGGGTTTGCCTGGAGCCACAGCCATTACTTAGTTTAATGAAGACTTTAAGAGGAGTGGTGCCATTTGACGCGCGCCCCTGGGCATCTCTACAAGATGGTGCACGCTGAGGATTCCCTGCCTTGCGGGTGCATAGGCCTCTCTGACGCTCTTTCTGTGTTTGGTGCTTGGGAAGCATTCCTGCCTGTGGGACTGGGCTTGGGGCTTCATTACTCCCCCTTTCCTATAATACATTGAAGTAATGAGCTGGTGTTAGGGGAAGGCTTGTATAAAATACCCAGCCCTTCCTTTGGGACTCTCGTTGGGAGAATAGGTTAACTAGCTGGTCAGGAGGTGTTTTCACAAGACTCTCAGAGCGGAAAGTGTGTGTCAGTGGTCCGCTTGCTCAGGTCTGAGTGTGTCTGCTCTACGGTGTGAGGCTGGACCAGGAACCAGTCCCTCGCAGGGACCTCACCCTTCTCGGGCCGTTGTCCTTGCTGCCACTAGTGGTCTGGTTATTTTTGTCCTGGATTCCCGCCTCCACCCTGCAGTGGACTCTTCTTGGGCCCCTGATTTTAATTCACATCATCTTAAACGTTAACAGAGGAACACTGTGTCGTGATTTTGGTTCTAGGTGGCCAGCCTGGTATCTGGTTTATGGCGTCTGTCTGACAGACTTCCAGGCTTTGAGATTCTGGATTTTCCTGGCCATCCCCCAACTGCTCCCTTGACCTAATCAGCCATCCCAATTGTGAGCGTGGCTCGGGACCAGGAAACGCTTCTCAGAGTACAACATCCTCACAGCTGCAGCTGTCTTACGAGGTGCATAACACAAAACCAACATTTTACAAAATATCGTTAGGTGAGATTTAGAGCCTGCAGGCTCAGGCAGTGTGAGGGTGATTGCTGGATTTTTTTTTGCCTTCCAATGTGGGTGTTAAGTGGACAGGCCAAGCTGGGGGCGGCGGAAGGCTGACGCTGGACACCTGCCCGCCGTCCACAGGGTCCTGGCCATGTCCTTAGCATCAAAATGTGGTAGTGCAAAGGTCAAATCCATTTACCATCTGGGAAGAAACTGTTTCCTAAAAATCCTAGCATTCATTTATTTGTTATGCAAGTATATGACAGCTCAGCGTTGTTCTTAGAGCTGGGGACGCGACGGTGACCAACAGAGATCAAGTTCCCATCCTGGGATGTACTTTTTCATCATGGCGCTCATTAATCATACATAAGATCGTTGAAACTATGCCAAACACACTTTCCCCAACAAATCACACCCGTGCCAGCGGTAACTCATGGCATCTTTTAGAAATAGAGTATCTCTTTAGGGGACTGAGCTTCTTAGGGCTTTTCATAAAGCTGCATACACATTTCCTGCTTCCTGCCCGTGGTATTGTTACAGGGAACGGGGAGAGGTGTTTTATAGAAATGGAGCTTCGAGGAATTCTAGTTTATTCTCTTGATACCAAACTTTAGACAATTGTACTATGATGGAATTTTGTTCTCACATTAGAACATGGGTAATACCCTTTCCCTTCTGGGTGATCAGGAGAATTGCTCTATTTTTGTACCATGTGGCGATGGGCTTTGTCTGGGCTTGCTGGTACCCCCGGCTCCTGGCTGTCAGCTCCTGCCTCATCTGCCCACTGCCCCTCCTCCCCTCCTCACGGGTGGTCATTTCCTTGACTGTTCACAGTGGTTGTTGTAAAACTGTATTTCCTAATGAGAACGTTACGAATGTAAACATCATCACTTGTACTTGTTTTTCATTGTGAATTAAAATCGTGCAAGTTCTTCCCAAATACAACTTTGTTTTAAAGAATGTGAACTGTGCAAACATAACAGAAAGGCAGGAGGCGCCTGCGGGGCTCAGTCAGTTAAGCGTCTGACTCTTGATTTCCGCTCAGGTCATGATCTCACGGTTTGAGGGTTTGAGCCCAGCATCGGGCTCTTCGCTGACAGTGCAGAGCCTGCTGGGGGTTCTCTGTCTCCCCCTCTCTCTGCCCCTCCCCTGCTCGTGCTCTCTTTCTCTCTCAAAAATAAATAAAGAATAAACATAAAAAAATAAAGAATGTGAACTGGATAGAAAAATAAAGAGTAAAAAGCAGTTCTTTCAAAGTGTTCCTTTCCCACACCTACCTTGAATTATTCCAGAGTCTGTGGAGAGAGAGACCAACCGAGTCTGCGTATCTATAGGTCTCTCTCTGTCTGTGTTTGTATCTCCATACGTATCTGTATCTAGACACACAGAGATAAATCTGTCTAGTTATACATAATTATATATAACTATGTAAATGTGTGTGTATATACATGTGTGTTTAAATATTAGTCTCATAAAAAACAAAAAAACCAACCCTCCTTCACAGAAATACCTAGAATATTGTTTGCCCAGATACCCAGGTACAATGTAAATTTGTGACACATCAAATTAACCATCACACACACTCTATTCCCATTCCTTCTACAGAGGACATTACTCTAACACTTGGGTGTAATCCATCTAGATGCTTCCTGTGCATTTTCTGGATGTTTGTGTGTGAGTCTTGGTCACCTTTCTTCTTCCTGCCTCCACCTCTTTAATCCGTCAGTGTAATAAATGATGCTGCTATAATCCTGGTGTTAGATCCTCCTTTCTGCCTGCAAGGAATGGGGTCTGCATTTGTTTGTTTTTTTCATGCACCAGCCCTTACAATTAAAAAAAAATTTAATGTTCATTTATTTTTGAGAGAGAGAGAGAGAGTGAGCGAGCAGGGGAGGGGCAGAGAGAGAGGGAGACACAGAATCTGAAACAGGCTCCAGGCTCTGAGCTGTCAGCACAGAGCCCGATGTGGGGCTCAAACCCATAAACTGTGAGACCGTGACCCGAGCCAAAGTTGGATGCTTAACCGACAGCCACCCAGGCACCCCCAGGCCTTACAGTTTTTAAGTAGAAACATCCCAACCCATTTCGTAGTTGCTGCTCCAACTTTCCTAAGGTGTGAGGGCTTAAAAATGAAGCTTGTATTTGGGGAACTAGACTTTCTAGCTCGTGTCCAAATGGCCGCTTCCACGTGTAGGTAGTATACTTATTTTTTTCTCAATATTATTTTATTCTCATGGACACTTTGCTTGTAATTTAAAAAAAAATAGTGGCTTCAGGGGACATCTGCAAATGGGCTTCTGTCATCAGAGCAAGTGTTTAATATTTATTTGCCTTTGTGATGAGACTTTTGTTGCGGTTCGTCTTGGGAAACCATGGTCTGAGGTTACTGAAGATTTTCCCTCCAACGCTCCCGTCGAGGGGGCGCCGAGATGCCCCAGCTAGAGCAGAGAGTTTAAACAGTAGTCAAACAGCAGTCTTTCTTACACAGAGAAAGGTCAGAAAGACTCCCGGGGGGAATGGGATAAAGATAATTGTTTTTAATAGGAATGTCAGTCAGTCTCTGTCAGGAGACTAGGTATCTCCCTTCTGCGTCTGATACCGCGTTATGCTGAGCCCTCAGGTTTAGTTGCCTAGTTTTCCCCCTGACAATCTTCATTCTTGGCCTGAGATTGTGCTAAGATTCCCAAGGCTACGATTAGCAGCAGCGAGCTGCTCCTTTTGGGAAGTCTTCTGGTAGGTGGGGCGGTGGTAACAAGGCATGGAGGTGAGCACAGCCTCCAAAGAGAGAGCTAAACCAAGAGGCAGAGGCTCAGGAACACTGGCGCGCACTCATTGCTTTCTTGTCCACCGATGGAAATTCCTCCTTTTAAACCAGAGTCCGGAGGTAACATTGGGTGGCCAGATTGGCAAAGGTGAATGCCCTTTGGGAGATTTTTGAAGGGCAGATTTTCAATGTGTGTTGAAACCTTTCAAGATACCTCTTTCCTTCAGTCCAGAAATACTGCTTCTAAGCATGTCTCCTGAGACCAAAAGGAATGAGATGCATGAAGCTATGGGTCTCCATTCCAAAGTTTACTCATAATAGGGAGAAATAGGAATCAATCTCAGTATCTAAGGGTGAGGATTCATGAAATAACTATGAATAGTTATTATATACTAGATACTAGATACTATAGTAGGTATATAATAGGTATTATATACTAGATACTACCGTACCGTATACTAGAATATAACGTTCTGTAGTAGATATATAATAACGTTCCGCTATAGTAGGTATATAATAGATATTATATACTAGATACTACTGTAGCATATACGTTCTGCTGTAGAGGTTGACACAGAAATGTTTGTATTGATATGAAAAGATGTTGCTCCTGTGTTCCTCATTGAAACATAATAGCAGATAATCCTATTTTGGTATAGAAAAAAAAGTGTGTGCGCGTGTGTGCATGCACGTACACACGCATGTGTGTTTGTAAGATTGCGTATGTCTGGGGAATTTTTTTCATCTCCATTTTCAGATTTTTTTTCTGTAATAAATATGAGCTTCTTGTACAATCATGTAAAAAGGAAGAGGTTACACTGTGTCCAGCATGCCTTACGTATAAGTCAGGAAATTGTAGACTACTTGAGAAATACCTCTGTGCAAAGAAGCTCAAGAGGAGATTTTGGTACTTACCAAGTGGAGTCACACGTTTGCCAGACCCTTTACGCGGCAGTGAGCTGACAGGGTGGGCGGGAAGATGCGGACATTGGTAGCAGTGAACTCTAGTTCAGAGAAACGGAAGCCTTAGCAGCTTGTAAGCCTGGGCTCACTTGTGCTCTCTTCTCTTTAAAATGAAATTTTCGTGGAACATTTCACTCTGTAGAAGGAATGACTTTGTTCAAAGAACGTAGAAGCTGGGGCATATTAAATAGCCTTTCCTGTAGTCCCAACAGCATAGAGATCCTTGGACTGCAGAACGGATGTCAGTGTTTAGAAAACTCAATGGGAGTCCCTAAAACTAAACATTCTAATATTTGTGATTCGGTGTTCTTCAGCAACTAGGGACCTTATTGAGATAAGCAGGTGGGACCGTCCATGGCTTCCCCTTGTTCCGTGAAAAATTACATTCTTGTTAAAAATCTGGCAACAGTAGAGCTGGGTCTCAGTGGAGTAGCTCCGCGACCCCCACGTGGTGGGGCGTGTGGCTGGCCGTGCTCAGCATCCTGCGATCCATCCGATCCATCCTTCATTCTGGACGGTGATGTCGTACCCCGGGTTGGGTTTTTGCATGCCACCGGATCTCTGTGTGTGAGGGCGCTTGGATCATTTTCCTTTGTTACAAAGTGTTTAGTCAGCTCAGCAGCTGCTACAGCAGAATACTGTAAAGTGCATGGCTTAGCCACAGCGGAGATTTCAGTCCTGGAGCCCGGAAATCTGCGACCAGGGTGCCCACAGGGTCAGGCTCTGGTGGGGGTGGGCTTCCTGGCCCATGGATGACCGGTCATCGCCGGCGCAGCAGCCGTGGGAGTCCCCTGGGACGTCTTTCTTTCTGACACCAGATACGTGTGGGTTTTCCATCCCAGTTCTCCAGTTCTCTGACACCAGTGGGGTCTCTAGCAATTTCGTTAATTCTGACACCGACTGTCCAGAGTTAGTGCAGACCCCACAGGTTTCGGGCGCAGGCCCCCAAGACTGCCCCCGCTTTCAGACTCCAGTCTCCACCTAAGGTCACCTTCTCACCAACTGGCTATAAAATTTGGGGGTTCCCACCCCCGCCCCTCTTCATGTTCGATAATTTGCTGGAATAACTCACAGAACTCAGGAAGGCACTTTCCTTACTATCCCTGGTTTATCATAAAGGGTAAAGGCCAGAAAGGGCCAAATGGAAGAGGTGCTTGGCGCAGGGCACGGGAAAGGGTGTAGAGATTGCATGTCCTTTCCCGGCGTGCCGCCCACCCGGCACCTCAAGGTGCTCACCCACCCAGAAGCTCCCCAAACCCCGTCATTCAGGGGTTTTTATGATGCAGCTTTCATTAAGTAGACATGATTTGCTCTAACTATGCAGTCATTGCCTACTGGTGATTGCACTTAGTCTGCTCCTCTCCTTAGAGGTAGGGCTGGGGCGGTGCAGAGCAGCGGTGAGATCTGACCTCCAGCTTGTTTGGTGGTTGGCCTTTCTAGAGACTGGCCCCCGTTTTTTTTTTTTTTTTAAATGTTTTATTTATTTTCTAGAGAGAGAGAGAGACAGCGTGAGCAGGGGAGGGTCAGAGAGAGAGGGAGTCACAGACTGAAACAGGCTCCAGGCTCTGAGCTGGCAGTCAGCACAGAGCCCGACGCGGGGCTCGAACCCACGAACCGCGAGATCATGACCTAAGCGAAAGTCGGACGCTTAACCGACTAAGCCACCCAGGCGCCCCGAGACTGGCCCCCGTTTTGAAGCTACCAGCACCTGGCCCCTGATATGTGTCATCTCATTCGCATGCGTCTCCCTGCTTCCACTCTGGTCTCCTGGTGTGTTTCCATCCAGCAGCCGGACTCCATGCTGGTGCTTGGTCTCAGCATTTGCGCCGCAGCCTCTGGGGTGCTGATGCTTCCTTGAGTTCCCCCTCCTGGTTCACGCAGGCCCCGGCCTCCCCGCTGGAGGTTCCCTCCGCGGCCCCTTCCTCGCTGCCTTCCCATCTTTGTCCAGTGACTTCTTCCCAGGGAGCCCCTCCCCCCCTGGCCTTGAAGCATCCTACCTGGGATTGAGCCACGTCCCGTCTGCACTCAGAGCCTCTCGTACCCAAGTCCACCTGCTAACACTCTGCCATTGCCCGTGTGTTAGGTCTAGGTGTGCCGTCTGCCCCCCGCTAGAAGGCAAACCACGTAGGGCAGGCGTGTTGGGTCCGTGGTGGTTCCCGGGCACCGTGCCTCCCCCGTGCTCGGCCCTCGGTAACCACTGGAGAGTCAGCAGGTGGCCGCCTTGTTCTAAACCGCCGCCCGCCCCGGACTCGGGGTTGTCTGTTCCCAGCACGGCTCGCCCGGCCTGCCCCCCACCTCCGGGGGGACGGTGCCCGCACGAGGGGCCTGCAGGGGTGACGCCCGGGCTCTGCCCCTCTGACCCGCTTCCCTCTTCACTTCTAGACCGGCCTTATTGTCGCCTGCTACCACGGCTTTGTGGACACCGTGGTGGTCTTAGCGGAGTGCCCCCACGTTGACGTCAACTGGCAAGACAGCGAGGGGAACACGGCCCTAATCACAGCCGCGCAGGCAGGTAAGACCCAGCTGAGCCTCCCCTCCCAGAGCCGAGGCTGGGGGGCAGCTGCCCGGCGGTGGGGGTCGGGGTGGGAGGGGGCCCTGCACGCGGACTCAGCTCGCGAGATGATCGTAAAGACGGGGATTCATCAGAAATCACGAAACCGCTGATGGGTCTGCATCCACATCATTGCTGCGCATTCGGGACGATGCAGAGTTTACTTGTGCGGAGCTCAGGGTTGGGCAGCACCGGGCGAGGTACTTTGAACGTGAAGCTGCACCAGAAGCCCACCCAGTTCCCCAGTGCTTGGGGCTGGGGAGCCGGAAGGTGCTGGTGCACTTGTTACTGAAAGGGACTCGAGTGGTAGTTACTGCACCAAATAGGCGTAGTTACGCCTGACCCTGGCCTGTAGCGTGAAGAGAAGCCGGGAGCTCCCTGCTGAGAGCCTGTCGGAGCAGCGGGGCGGGGCCGTTAGG
This sequence comes from Proteles cristata cristata, assembly GCA_017311185.1. Lineage (NCBI taxonomy): Eukaryota > Metazoa > Chordata > Mammalia > Carnivora > Hyaenidae > Proteles > Proteles cristata. The sequence continues at coordinate 151,915 of JAESUZ010003666.1, read as the reverse complement.
GAGAGAGCCCGCAGGTGTGCGTCCCCCAAGGGCCCTTCTGCCCAGGAGGGTCACTGCCAGAAGTGGCACTTCTGCCTCCACCAGCAAGCGCAGCACCTGTGGCTGCCTTCCTCTAGGACCCTCTTCCGGCATTTTGGAGACGAACGCAAGCGTCCCTTCCGAACCACGCTTCATCTGTAACTGTGGGGTCAAGTGACAAACCCACCTTGAAAGCTCGCGGTGGCTTCGAGGAGTAATCCGTCTCCTCAGTGTGGGCTGCCAGTTGCAAAGAAGCGGTCGCTTATGAAAGGAATGTAGGACACCTCCCGTGTCCCGTGTCCCCCAGCTGTTGAGCATCAGACTCGGGGCCGCGAGGCTGGCCGCGATGCCCCAGACCACGCCGCACATTGATTCTGGAAACGGACCGTCTGCTGCTCCTGCCGCAGAGCGACCTCTCTGTCTCATATTTTGCATCACGAGTGCCTGGCTCAGAGCCAGCGTGGGTGACTCTGATCCACGGAGCCCAGGGAGCCCGCAAAGCCAGCATCTGGCAGTTTCACTCCCCATCACGTAACGGGAGGTAGCCTGTACTGTACACACTGCTTTTCAGTCGAGGCGGGTGAGCAGAGAATTCCGCACACTTAGGGGCCAGGCCGTGCAGGCACACGTTCGCCTCGTCAGGTGTCTGGGTGCGAAGCTCTGCCTCAGAGAGGCACTCCAGGCTTTGTAAGGCCCGGGTCCGCAATGTCTGGAACTGCGGAAGTGTGAGAGGGTGTCGAGGAGCTTTCAGTGATCATGGGCTCCTCACTCATTGCCTCCCCCTGGCCGGGAACCGGGGATGCCAAAGTCAAGGGCAGTTCTGCCCTCAGGTAATTCTCCAGCTCGGTAGGCGTCTGATGGAGCTCTGATGGTGAGTTCTGGGGGCTGTGGGTGAGAACACCTCACCTGGCCTGGGGGTTCAGGACAGGGGTCGTGGAAGAGGGGGACTTGAACTGAGTGCCAAGGAACGCAGAGGGAAGCCGTTGCAGCTGAGGCATCCGGAGGCCCAGGGCCGAGAGGGAGCCCGGCACTTCTCAGGTGGCGTGCCTGGCAGTAGAGTTGAGCGTGACTAGGAGAGATGAGAGGTGGTCCTGTGAGGAGATGGGGACCAGATTATTAAAGGTCTAGGTACCACGTGAGGGAGTCTGTTCGAGTGCCATGAGGCTGGGTGTGTGCCGACAGGGGCTGACTAATCCCTGTGGGTCCAAAAGTGGTTTCAGAGGCAGAGAAGGAGCAAGAGCTGCCTGGCAGAAAGTGGTGTGTGATGTGGATGGTGGAGGGGAGGTGGCATCTAGGGTGGCCTCCCGCCTCGGGACAGGGGATGACTAATGGCAAAGGGGTGTACGGAAAGCAGTAGATGGAGAAGCATTGGCCCCATCTGGCGCTCAGGCCTTTGAGATGTGAGACATCTAAGTAAGAGGTCTCTACGGCGGGTGGAGAGTCTGTAGCTCCAAACTCCACTGCCCATTGAGGGTCGGATCGGGGCGTCAGGGATGGGCGGAGAGTGGGGCACAGACTAGACGTGAACACTAGGAGAACGGGCAGTAGGAAGAGATTTCCTTTCTTATTGATTTGCAAGAACTCTTTGTGTGTTAAGGATTTTGGTTGTGGTTTAACACCCATGAGGCACCTTCTGAATTCTTGCCTTTTCAAAATGTTGTATTGGGGCACCTGGATGGCTCAGTTGGATAAGTGTCTGACTTTGGCTCAGTCATGATCTCCTCGTTTGTGGGTTTGAGCCCCGCACGGGGCTCTGTGCTGACAGCTTAGAGCCTGGAGCCTGCTTTGAATTCTGTGTCTTCCTCTCTCCGCCCTACCCTACTCCTGTGCTCTCTCTCTCAAAAGTAAACATTAATTTTTTTTTTTAATTTAAATAAGAAAATGTTAGTATTTTGTGTTCACATAGGAGCATCAACAACTTGTCCTTTGCTTGTTTGTTTTGTTTTGTTTTGTTTTGTTTTGTTTTTTGCATTGAGTGTTCAGGGGAATTAGTCTGAGTCCAGCCTCCGTTTGTGTCTTTCTTGCTGAGACTTGGAAGTCTCTCCCGCCTCATCCTTGACATTGAAAACACCCCCCACCCCAACTATCATACATCTCAGCCCCTCTCTGTGCCTGTTTTGACTTATATTGGGTATATTTTTGCCATAGGAAACCCTTTTCTGTTAATCTCTTTGAAACACTCTCTGCCTTGTTTTGTTCTTTCTTCCTGAGATCCCCTCTCAGGCGGAGAATAAGTCACCTGGTCCTGACGTCACAGCTTTCTCTCATTCCCCCCGCTCCCCATCCTTTTACTCTTAAGTTCTGGGCAAATTCTGCATATTACTTTATGAATTTATTTTTATGCCATTCATTGGATTGCATTTACTTTATTCTTCTTGAGCATATGGAGGGTCAGTCTGTTCAGGCTTATACAACAAAAATCCCACGTACTGGGGGTGGGGATTAAGCAACAGACATTGGTTTCTCATAGTTCTGGAAGCTGGGAGTCCAAGATCAAGGTGTCAGGGGTTTGGTTCCTGATAGGGACTGTCTTCCTGGCTCCTTGCTTATGGTGCCTTCTTGCTGTGTCCTCACTCGGTGGAGAGAGAGTGAGATCTCTGGCGTCTCCTCTTATTTGTGGTTTATTTACTTATTTTGAGAGAGAGAGAGAGAGAGAGCAGGCAGGGAGAGAAGCAGAGGGGGAGAGGGAATCCCAAGCAGCTCCACGCTCAGCACAGAGCCTGACGTGGGGCTCCATCCCATGACCCTGGGATCATGACCTGAGCCAAAGTCAAGAGTCAGATGGTTAGCTGACTGAGCCCCCTGGGCTCCCCATGGTGTCTCCTCTTATAAGGACACCTGTCCAGTTGGATCAGGGCTCCGGCCCTGTGACCACATTGAACTTTAATTACTTCCTCAAAGGCCCTGTCTCCAAATATAGTCACACTGGGGCTTGGGGTTTCAACATATGAACTTGGGGGAGGAGGGACAGAAACATTCGTTCTGTGACATCCATCCTCATGCAGGGACCGCGCTTTTCCTGAATTGATGTATTTGAAGTCGCACAGGACGTAGGCCCTCTCAGGGGTCGAGAGAGGCCCAGCAAAGGGGGCTGCGGCACGTGCCTCCCGGCCCGGCCTGTGGCCTGCGGTGCAGACGGAGGAGTTCGGGCCGCGTGCAGCCACCGCAGATTTCCCCGTCCCTGGTTCATCCCCGGGGTTTCAGTTCCAGGCTGCGCGTGGTGGGGCAGCGGCCTGTGTGAGCTGCGGCCGCGCCCGGGTCACCAGGGACTTCCTGCTGGGCCACTGGAGCTGGGTAGTGGAAATGGCCTTGGCTGGGCTCCTGCCTCCCTGCGGCCCACCTTTCCCCACCTTGGCCCACCTTTCCCCACCTTTCGTTCGGGCGGCCCTTCTCTTTTGGGGCCGCTGCGGCTTGGCTCCACCCCTGCATCTCGCATCCGTCCCCACCTGCAGCCGCCCCCTTGTGGGAAGCAGGGAAGGGGACAGACTCCTGTGTTCACGGCCCCGACTCTGACCCCAGGAGAGCTGGTGGGCCCTGGTGGGCCCCTCCCCCAGCGTGGGTCAGATCGCAGGCCGGGACGTATCTGGTTACATGGGCACCACGTAGACTGGGCGTCGGGGAGGGTGGCCGCCCGGAAGGTCCTCTGCTTGGCACCGCGGAGGTTCTAAGTTGCGTATAAAATACAATACACAGTGTTTGGAAGAAAACCACATAAGCAGCTCCAGTTCAACACAGAAAGACAGTAAAGTCCAGAGTGAAAATCTCTCAGCTCCTCACCCCTGGGGCCTCCTGGAGGTAACCGTTAATTTGATGTGTGCGTGGCTTCTCTTCCATCTTCCTAAAAATATATGCATATCATTATACTCTATTTTTTTTCCTTGGGTTTTTAAATGCTTATTTATTTATTCTGAGAGCAAGAAAGAGAGAATGAGAGAGAGAGAGAGAGAGGGAGAGGGTGAGCAGGGGAGGGGCAGAGAGAGAGGGAGAGAGAGAATCTCAGGCCGGCTCCACACTGTCAGCACAGAGCCTGACGTGGGGGCTCCATCTCCCGGTTCGCGAGATCATGACTGAGCCAGGATCAAGAGTTGGACGCTCAACTGAGCCACCCAGGGGCCCCTCTTTCCTTGTTTTTAAGTTTTCTCTTTCTGCTGGTGTCCGTGGTCCTTAGCTTGTTTACTGATTTGCTCAGGCTGTGAATGGGGCCCGCTGCCTCCGGCCCCACTCTCTTCTCTGCCTGGGGCCCCCTCCCTGCAGCTGGGCTCTGACCCCTGGGACGCCCATCCCAGGCCAGGCTTAGAACTGACTTGTTTGGGGGTGCTGGGAGGGAAGGAGGGAGAGGGTGTTTTTTTTTTGCCACCTTAAGGAAATCTGATTAAAAAGCATTTCCTTGTTTGTCTTAATTGCCTCCAAGGAGGACGTGAGTTTTCCGTGATTTGTTTCTGAAGGTGGTGACCGGACCCCCTGGGGCAGCCCCTGTCCCCGTGAACATTGTGACCTTAGAGCACAGCCTGGCTCTCATCAGTAGCCTGGGGTGGGTAATCAGTGTTTTGATGCAGTTTCGGTTAGAACAAGGATTGCCCAGCTCTGCCCCCTGAGTTTCAGATTGAAAAAGTCCGCGGAGGGGCCTGAGGAGGGGCATCTCACTACGTTCCCAGCTGCCGCCGCCCATGCTGCAGGTCTGGGGACCCCACTGGGGTGGGGCAGAGAGGGGGAGACACAGAATCCGAAGCAGGCTGCAGCCTTCGAGCTGTCAGCACAGAGCCCGACGCGGGGCTCGAACCCACGAACTACGAGATCATCCCGTAGATGCGTGACTGCTGAGCCCCCCAGGTGCCCCAGAGCACTGAGGCCTTGGAGGCTGTCACTGCGAGCAGTGGCTGGGATGGCTCTCAGTGGCACTCAAGGCTGGGGATGTTTGAGGGACACAGAGGCATCATTAAAGTGAGAATAAAGGAAAAAGCAGTTGAGAATCTGCCCAGGCTGTTCCCTGCTGGTTTAGGAAAGCGGCTACTTGAGCTTTTAGCTGAGACATGGTCGTGCCTCATTTTAATCCAGTTGCATAACCAGTTTTATTTACTTGGTGATTTCTTAATTCCACAAGATATCTAGTGATGGGTGCTCACAGTAGAAAATCACCACAGAAGTATTCTTTTTTTTTTTTTTTTTTTAATGTTTTATTTATTTCTAGGAGAGAGAGACAGCGTGAACAGGGGAGGGTCAGAGAGAGAGTCACAGACTGAAACAGGCTCCAGGCTCGAGCTGGCAGTCAGCACAGAGCCCGACGCGGGCTCGAACCCACCAACCGCGAGATCATGACCCAAGCGAAAGTCGGACGCTTAACCGACTAAGCCACCCAGGCGCCCGATTTTTTTTTTTTTTTTTACAGTTTATTATCAAATTAGTTTCCACATAACACCCAGTGCTCATCCCCACAAGTGCCCTCCTCCATGCCATCTCTCCCTCTCCCCCACCATTTCCCCCCTTCTTCTCCCCCTTGTTCCTCCGTCAAGTTCCTCCTAATCCTCCTATACGTGCAAACATATGATATTTGTCCTTCTCTGCCTGACTTATTTCGCTCAGCATAACACCCTCAAGGTCCATCCACGTTGCTACATATGGCCAGATTTCATTCTTTCTCATTGCCATGGAGTATTCCATGGTATAGATAAACCACATCTTCTTGATCCATTCATCTGTTGATGGACACTTAGGCTCTTTCCATGTTTTAGTTATTGTGGAGAGTGCTGCCATGAACATTGGGGTACATGTGCTCCTATGCATCAGCATTTCTGTATCCCTTGGGTAAATTCCTAGCAGTGCTATTGCTGGGTCATAGGGAAGTTCTATTGTTATTTTCCTGAGGAACTTCCACACTGTTTTCCAGAGGGGCTGTACCAGTTTACATTCCCACCAACAGTGTAGGAGGGTGCCGTTTCTCCACATCCTCGCCAGCATCTAGAGTTCTCTGATTTGCTCATTTTAGCCACTCTGACTGGTGTGAGGTGGTATCTCAGTGTGGTTTTGAGAAGTATTCTTTTTTTAAAAAAAAAAGGTCGCGTTCCACTTTCTCACATTCTCCATCTCGCAAATCTGCCAACCACCTACGCTTTCCAAACCTTCCTGTCTCCCTTCCGACCCACACGTGTGTGCATGCGCCTGTTATTTACATGTAGAGGATAATTCCGTAGAGATGTTGGCTTTAATTGTTTCACTTCGTAGATCCAGGAGACCATTTACCATTGACCTGTGGACACAAGATTCACCTTGGTCTTCCTGTGGCACACTCCCGAGTGTGACTGTGTGCTCACGGCCGTGTCCCCCGTGCCCAGGAACCGCGAGGCAGTTCAGTAAACTGTGACTCATCCATTCTCTAGCAGCTCCTCTCTTAAAACAAATATTTATTTGGCAATTACTTCACGTCCGAGGGCTCCCACAGTGAGCCAAAGCACACAGAATCCAGCCTCCCAAACATCAAGTGCGGTGCACGCGGGGTTTCTAAATCAGCCATTGCAGACAGTGCTGTAGTGAAGTCGTTTTGTGTCTGGGGCGCATTTCTTTCTTTCTTTCTTTCTTTCTTTCTTTCTTTCTTTCTTTCTTTCTTTCTTTCTTTCTTTCTTTCTCTCTCTCTCTCTCTTTCTTTCTTTCTCTCTCTTTTTCTTTCTTTCTTCCTCTCTCTCTCTTTCTTTCTTTCTTTCTGTTTTATTTATTTCTAGAGAGAGAGAGAGAGACGGCGTGAGCAGGGGAGGGTCAGAGAGAGAGGGAGTCACAGACTGAAACAGGCTCCAGGCTCTGAGCTGGCAGTCAGCACAGAGCCCGACGTGGGGCCCGAACCCACGAAGCGCGAGATCATGACCTAAGCGAAAGTCGGACGCTTAACCGACTAAGCCATCCAGGCACCCCCGCATTTCTTTCTTTTTAAATTTTTTTTTTTAACATTTACCGATTTTTGAGAGAGACAGAGACAGAACGCGAGTGGGTTAGAGGCAGAGAGAGAGGGGCACACAGAATCCAAAGCAGGCTCCAGGCGCGAGGCTTGAACTCATAAGCCGTGAGATCATGACCTGAGCCAAAGTTGGACGCTCAACCTACTGAGCTACCCAGGCGTCCCTGGGGCACATTTCTTCTGTTTTTTTAAAAACTTATATACATATTTTTGGGGCGCCTGGGTGGCTTAGTCGGTTAAGCATCCGACTTTCGCTTAGGTCATGATCTCGTGGTTCCTGGGTTCGGGCCCCGTGTTGGGCTCTGTGCTGACTGCCAGCTCAGAGCTTGGAGCCTATTTCAGAGTCTGTATCTCCCTCTCTCTCTGACCCTCCCCTACTCACGCTGTCTCTCTCTCTCTCTCTCTCCTGGAAATAAATAAAAATATAAAAAAAAATACGTATTTTTAATGTTTATTTTTCAGAGAGAGCATGAGCAGGGGAGGTGTGGCGGTTGCGTGCAGAGGGTCTGAAGCAGGCTCTGTGCTGTCTGCACAGAGCCCGAAGCGGGGCTTGAACTCGGGAACCGTGAGATCATGACCTGAGCTGAAGTCAGACACTCAACTGATTAAGCCACCCAAGCGCCCCTGGGGGTGCATTTCTGAACGAGGGTGTGTTGAGCAACAGGTGTCCGATGGCTGAAGTGGGGGCTGCCTGCAGAGGCGGGGTCAAAGCCAGGGACGGGACCCTGAGAGAGTGCCCGAGGCAGAGGGCTGCCCCTCACTTGTCCACCAGAGACTCACTGGGAAGCCGAAGCTGGCAGCTTGGGAGGTGGGGGGTGGGGGTGGGGAGGCAGGGGTGAGTACCCGTGTCTCTCTCTGAGCAACACCAGAGACCTCAGGGCTGAGAGTGGGCAGGTGCCGTTTGCCGAAGCTGACCTCTGGGCCCGAAAGCAAGGGCAGAGAAGGGAGGGGAAGAAAGGCACGGGTGGATTCTTAGAACTCAGTTGCTCGGTCAAAGGACACACACATTCCCAGGGCTGCTGCCAAGGGGCCTTTAGGAAGAAAAAACCATAACAATTTGTACTTCCCACCAAGTTCCCAAGGGCATTCTTGCCTGCCCTGGAAAAGATCAGTCTGCGGTGTTTGCCACCCCATGAATTACGGTTTGCACTTGGGTTTCCCTGATTCTCCCTGCAGCCCAGGATGTCAGCAGGTTTGTGGGTGCAGTTTACTGAGAACCCGGTGAAACAGGGCCTCGACTACGAAGAAGCTGCCTTCTCTTGCGACACGATGTGTCTGAAGGCCACGGTTACGGGGTTGCTTCACTGAGCGGCTCTGAGAGGCCAGGACCAGGGAGCCAGCTTCTCGGAAGTGCTGTTGACCTTTTCCTCTTGGTGCCGAGACTCGAGCAGATGGAGGCTTCGGGAGGGAGGGGAAAATCCCTGTCGGCGCCTGTTCCCCAGGGCAGGGAAACGGTTCCAGACGCTGCCAGCAGGGCTTCGTTTATATCTCACCTCCCGGGCTGTGTTATGTGCCCCGTGCCAAAACAAGTCACCGGAAAGGGTGACAGAATGACCTCAGATGACTTGGCCTGGTCAACATTGGGCCCAACGGGATCTGTGTGGTTAAGGAAAACTTTAAAGCAACCACATGTTTATATTATTTGATATCACGGCTGCACTGAATGTTGGAGATCGTGGCTTTCTACCGCACTCCCTCAGCATTCATGAGTATTAATTAAGACGCAGACACCTTGATCTGCCAGTCGAACAGTTCTCTAAAAAGTCTAACCTCATCAGATACTTAATGCCTAACAAAACCCCCACTGGATCTGTATTAGGCCTTTACAGTGGAGAGAATGTATGAAAATCAATCCTCAAATAATCCCTAAATCTCATTTAGCCGGCAATCTCAACCTCTGTTCCTGCCCCAACAAAAATAAAATATAAAGGAAGACAACCAAGGAAACGAGGAAGTCTCAGGAATGGAGTTATGCGTTTCCTTTCTCCATTTCTCGTTCCTCTTGAACAGGGGCGTGACAACGTGAGGAAATAACAGGCATCTTTTTGAACTGGTGATGATATAAAGTAACCTCTGACATCCTTGAAACTTGCTATTCCTTTAACTTATTTTCACAATTCTGATGGAAATACACTGAGATTCTGTTTGCCCTTCGCTGCAGAGAGCAGAGTGGTCGTGAGGACTGGGGACGTGGGGACGGGGTGTGTGTGTGTGTGTGTGTGTGTGTGTGTGTGTGTGTGTGTGTGTGTGTTGGGGGAGGGGCTTCTCAGGCTGCCTGTGCAAGGCCTGGCTCATGAACCAGATTTGGGGAGGACCCCCTTCAGAGGCGAATGCATGACTCTGCTCAAAGCCAGGAATAAATGCCCCCTCAGTTTATTTATTTTGTTATCGCCTCACACAGTCATGATTTTAGTCTGACTTCATTCTGACTTTTCTTTTTAGTTTTTTGAAGTGGTTTCCTTTTTCTTAGTTTCTAGTGTTTCGAGGAAGAAATTAGAGCTTGGCAGATTTCTGGGTTTTCCTAGCATTGCCCTGCCTTTTCCTGTAAACTCCAGTTTTCTGAGCCCTTCTCACTGGCCACTGCATTGCCCCCACCCACAACAGTTCACACTGCTGTTCAGTCGGACACCTGCCTGCCCTGCTGACTGAGACGGAGCCTGTCAATGGCTCCTCCCCTCTCCCCTCCCGCCCCCACACTTAGAGAGCATCTAGCTGCTCTTTCTTGCAGCCTGGGTTGGATGTGACATTTCCAAAGTCAACAGTTCCCTCTACTGGCCTGATTTGGAAATGTGGAAAAGTACATTTCAAGTGCCTGGAGTCAAATTAGTCAAATCAAATTCTGTCACATTTTCCCATTTTTAGAGGAGCACGGGTTTATTGTCTATTTCCTTCCCTCGAATAGAGGAGTAAATAAGACTCTTAGCCCAAAACTGGTATTCAAAAAGATGTTGAGTTAATCAGCAATTAATACTTGTGATGTCCATGCAATTCTTATGCAACGTGGGCTAGAGCTTGATGATTAACCTTTTTGATAAGTGAATTTTTTCCAAAGGAGAGGTAGTAATCCTTGAGCCACATCGTTTGCCAGATATGTCTTTGTTTTACTGTCGGTTAGAAGTTTTGGATGTCTGAGCACAGTCATGAAGGTTGTAGTGGTGGTGGAAATCCACAGCCACATGGGAATGTGGACCCAGGATATCATGATGGTTCATATGCCTAATTCAGGCTGGGAGGACCAGCGAAGAGCTTCCTTTGGAAGAGATGACTTATCAAGTAGCTGGGTAACAGAAGAAAAACATGCTGATAAACGTGTATACTTCATGTACACACAGGAGATACCCAGGGAAAAATGAATAACTCAAAGAGGTGACTTAGAACTTCAGCTTCGATGGGATCTTGAGCAAAGAACAAATATGTACAGAAATGACAGGACAAAAGAAAGTAGTGTTAGGCTTCCAGGGATGGCGCTCTGTAAACTAATGGTAGACTGAGACGAGAAAGTTTGTCATGTCAATTTTTCTGGAATAGCTCCAAGCTGATAGGATCTGCAGCTGCCTCAATGATGAACTTTCCTCTTCTTGGTACAGAGGGAAGGAGGGACTCTTGGAAATTTGTGTCCTACTTTCAAGCAAATGGAAAAGGGCAGGGAGCTTTGCTTTTGTCTGCCTTCAGTTCAAAATCATATCTGTCAAAGTAGCATATTTTGGGGTGGCATCTTCTACCTTTCAGGGAGCAGAGCCAGATTGAAAGGAGCTAGGTGTTTATTTTATTTATTTTTAAAGTTTTTATTTGTTTTGAGAGAGAAAGAGAAGGTGAGCAGGGAGGAGCAGAGAAAGAGGGAGAGAGAGAGAGAGAGAGAGAGACAGAATCCCAAGCAGGCTGTGCACTGTCAGCACAGAGCCCAGTGCAGGGCTTGAACTCACAGAACCCTGAAATCATGACCTGAGCCGAAATCGAGAGTCAGATGCTTAACCAGCTCAGCCACCCAGGTGCCCCCAAAGAAGCTAGCTTTCTAAAGAGCTGTGAAGTAGAAGTAGAAACCATTAAGGGTGTTCAGTAGTAGTTTTCTTGATCAGAAGAATTTCTTCTTGGAGTTATCATATTGGTCGTGTGGAGAATTGATGCGAGGGCAGAAATGGAACGAAAAAGGACAGTTAGGAGAGAGGCTGGAGCCCTTGGGGGTGTGATGGTCCAGATGAGGGAGTAATTATGGGAATAGAGAAATAAGGATACTCTTGCAAGGTATTTAAGAGATGGGGTTGGCAGAATCCTTTGGATGGGGAAAAAGGGAGGGAGGGCTGAAGATGAAGCCCCGATTTCTGGCTTGGACACCTAGGTGATTGGTGACGTTCATCCCTGAAAAAGGAATGTGGGAGAGAGGAGCGGGTTTCGAAGAAACCTATTTTGGGTTTGATTTGTCTGTGGGACCCTCAAGATAAAATATCCATTAGACAGATATTTAGATAAAGTCAGGAAGAGGGGCGCCTGGGTGGCTTAGTTGGTTAAGCATCCGACTTTCGCTCAGGTCATGATCTCACGGTCCGTGGGTTCGAGCCCCGCGTCGGGCTCTGTGCTGACTGCCAGCTCAGAGCCTGGAGCCTGTTTCAGTCTGTGACTCCCTCTCTCTCTGACCCTCCCCTGCTCACGCTGTCTCTCTCTGTCTCCTAGAAATAAATAAAAAGATTAAAAAAAAAAGAAGAGAGACAGGGCTAGAGATAAGCAGTCTGGGAGTTCTCGAGTGATATGTGGATCCAGGAGAACGGATAGGTCACCACGGAAGAGTGTGTGGATAAGAGGAGGGCTTAGTCATGCATCTGAGGCGCCACAGCATTTCGGGAAGGAGAGAACAGAGAAGCTCATAAAGGAAATTGAGAAGGAGTGGCTGGAGAGATGCGGGGAACGTCAGAAGGGTGAACTGTCAGGATAGCCATGGAAAGAGAGAGTTTCAGAAGGGTGGATCAAGACAAGGGTAAACACTGAAGACGTCAGGAGGAAAACTGGCTGATAGCCATGGGGTCCCCTACAGTAATGGTCACTGGGGACGGATGGAGGGCACTTTCAGGAGGATTGGGGGAGTGTCAGTAGCAAGAGTGAGAGCGGATGACTCAGGAAGCTGAGCCGAGAAGTCCGATGACTGAGGGTCGGGACTGGAATGAGGAGACAAGTCCACAGGATTATTACTGGTCCTTGCAATGGACTGGATGGTTATGTTCCTTCCAAACTTGAGTTGAATCCTGACCCCCAAGATGATGGTATTACAAGGTGGGCTTTGGGGAGATGATTAGGTCATGATGGTGGAGCCCTCATGAAGAGCATTATTGCTTTTAGAAAAGAGACTCCAGAAAGTTCTCTCCCCGCTTCTGCCATGTGGGGACACAAAAAGAAGACAGCTCTGTGTGAACCAGGAATCAGTCTTACCAGACACCTGACCTGCTGACATCTTGATTGTGGACTCTCAAACTCTAGAACTGTGAGATGAAAATACTTGTTAGTCTATGGGCATTACAGCAGCCTGACTGGACTGATGTCACTCAGTCAATGGGAGCTTGTTACAACAGCCTGACTGGACTGAGATAGTCGTATGTATGTATGAAAATGTTTTAAGATGGGAGACCCATTCTCATGAATATCCAGTTAGCTATTGCTGCATAACAAGCAACCCCAAACTCTAGTTTAAGATATGTTTATTGTTCATGCATCATTGAATGGGCCGGGGATCAGATCATCTAGACTACTGTCGCTCACCTGTGTGTGGGTGAGCCGGACCCTGTTCTGGAGTGTGCTTGTGTACTTCAGCTATGGCAGCTCTGCTCCGTGCGTTTCTTGTCTTCTCCCTGGGACCATCAGGCTGGCCTGGGAATGTTTTTCTTAGGAAGATCGCTGAGGCACAAGTGCGAGAAAGGTTTAGCCAAGTAAGTGCATTTCAAGCTTCTATTTACATTATGCCTTTATTTTATTTATTTATTTATTTTTAACATACTTAAAATTTTTTTTTAGTGTTTTATTTATTTTTGAGACAGAGAGCACGAGTTGGGGAGGGGCAGAGAGGGAGGGAGACACAGAATCTGAAGCAGGCTCCACGCTCGAAGCTGCCAGCACAGAGCCCGATGTGGGGCTCGAACTTGTGAACCATGAGATAATGACTTGAACCGAAGTTGGATGCTTAGCTGACTGAGCCACCCTGGTGCCCTTTGCATCATGTCTTTAAATGTCCCATTGGCCAGTGTTCTTAACAGGAGAACAGTGAAGTCATGTGACAAAGGACAAAGTGGAAACTCTGGGCAATCAGTGCCATCTGATGAGGATGGATTTTTGCAAGGAGGGAGAGGTTGAAGAGAGATCAGGTCATCAGGAGTACAAATATTCCACAGAAGTGGGAGGAGAGTGTTTTTAAAGCACTGGAAAGGGAGGAGGGATTGGCATCTTTACATAGAAGACTCCCCCTTCCTTTCTCCTGAGGCGGGAAGGAGGAGAGACTGCTCGTGGATGTGGGGAAGTTTGTGGGGGTGATGAGGGAAAGCTACGGGGGTTCCCTTCTTGTGGTTTCTGTTCCCTCTGTGAGGTAGGAGCGGTGTCATCTCCAGAGAGTAGGGTTGGCTGGGACGTAGGTGATTTAAGAGTGGGAACTATGCTCGCTTCGGCCGCCACATGCTCAGGTCGGAGCGATACAGAGATCGCCTGGCCTTTGTACAAGGACGGCATGTGAATTCATCAAGTTCCATATTTTAGAAAAAGAAGAAATGCAGTGGGGAAAGTTAAAAATTTTCCACATGGGACTCGGGGGATAGTCAGCTGGGAAGCAGCGTGGGTGGGCTGGGTGGGAGACCCGGCCGAGCTGCTGCGTCCGTGGGCACCTGGGGTGTCATGGGTTTCTACCCTCATGCGCTCACTCAGCGATACCACCATTGGCTGTCCACATTGGAGCCAGAAACCTGGCGGTGGGGCGATACCAGAAGGCACCTTCAGCTTTTTAGTTTCTGCAGTTGGCTCAGCCAAACAGTCACCAAGGCCTGTCCAGTCAGTTCTTTAGGGGCCCACAAAGTCAGCCACGCCTCCCCACCCGCCTGCTCTCCTGGGGCCCATTGCCTGCCCACCACCCAGGAAGGCTTGGGTGCAGCGCAGAGAGGATCCACACCCAGCTGCCCACCCAGAAGCACTGTCCTGACCTTGTACTCTTGTCGAGCGGCCCCATGCTACGTGCTTCTTTTTTAAAAACACACGTTTGATTTTACAATAGTTGGACTCACAGAAGAGCTACAGAGAGTCTCTTATACCCACATCCAGTTCTCCCCCTCCCTGCCCCATGCTTAGATCTTACATTAGTGAGGTCTGTTCAACACAGTGAATGAACCGGTATCGATGCTTTATCAGCCATCACTCACGTCCATTCTTTACTCAGACTTTATCAGCTTTTCTCTGATGCCCTTCTGTTCCGGATCTCATGGGGGGGTTCCCTGTTGCATTTAGTTGTCATGTGAGGCTCCTCTTGGCTGTGATGGTTTCTTACACATTCCTTGTTTTTATGACCTTGACAGTGTAGGGGAATATTGGTCAGGGAGTTGGTAGAGTATCCCTCAGTTTGGGGGTGCCTCATGTTTCCTCACGGTGACACTAGGGTTGTAAGTTTTGACGGAGGACCACGGATCAAAGTACTGTTCTCATCACATCTTAATTCAAAGGTCCTGTTTAAAGAAAAATGCAGGGACAGTTGTTAACGATGGGGAAAGGCTTCATTCAGCACCGCTGAGACAGGGCCACTGCCACAGGAGTTTGCAGATGCCGGCGGGGGTGGGGGTTGGCTCAGCTCCTGGTACAGCGCAGGCAAGTGGGAATTTATAGCCAAGGAACAGGGTGGGGGACAGCACATGGAAAGTTACTCAGAAGAGCATCCGGGGTAAAGGAAGTTCTGGCTGAACTGAGGTAATAGGATTCTTGCTGAAGATGGGACGGGGTGATCTGTCCTCCCCTAGGGGGTGTGGAGGATGAGGCCCGGGATCAGATGTGGAGGACGGGGTGCTGGTCAAACTGAACAGAGTTCTTATTAAAACTAGATTTTCAAGGAAATGCACAGACAGGTCTGGGAGAGGGTTCAGGAGCCCGACTAAAGTTTGGTCCAGCCACGAATCTTGGTCAGTACAGACGTCGACATGACTTACCACCATGGATGGTCACCTTGGTCACCTGGTTGAGGCTGTTGTGTTTGTCAGGTTTCTCCGCTGTCCCCTCCCTGCTCAGCATCGTCTCCTCCTAGGACGGAAGTCACTCTCACAGCCACGCAGTAAGGAGTAGGCTGTTATGCTCCACCACCTTCAGAGTGTAGTACCTGCGTGAATTATCTGGAATTTTTCTGCAAGGCACTTATTTTTAAAAAAATTTTTCTTAACATATATTCATTTATGAGAATGACAGAGTATCAGCAAAGAGAGAGGGAGACACAGAATTTGAGGCAGGCTCCAGACTCTGTGCTGTCAGTGCAGAGCCCGATGCGGGGCTCGAGCCCATGAACTGGGGGATCACGACCTGAGCCGAAGTCAGACACTCAACCAGCTGAGCCACCCAGGCGCCCCTGCAAGGCACTTTTTGACACACACTGTCTTCTGTAATTTTCACAATGGTGAGGTCGATATTATCTCCCATTTTCCAGAAGTGGAAACAGAGACTCAGTGAAGTTGACTCACTTTCCCGGGTCACCCAGATTTTAAGTGGCAGGCTGGGACTTGAACTTGAGTGTTCTCGCAGTCAGCTCTTCTAAGCACTGTGTTCTCTGTCTACACTGCTGTTTAATCATGCCACTGAAGCTAATTCATCCAGAACTCATGTAGCCCCTGGGTAACTTCTGTCTTTCTCTTTGGCAGGGTAAGGCTCATGGGGGTTGCTCTAGGGGTCTCAAGGGAGAGCCCAGCCTTTGAAAGGATTTTATCCGATGACTTCAGGAACTAAATTTTATCCCAGAAGTTTGGACTGGGCTCAAACTAGATTTCAGAATGGTGCACGTTCTAGTTATATAAGGAAGGCTGTGTGTGTTTCTCCTGTCTGTCTATCTATCTGTATTACTCCAACTCTTGATTTTGGCTCAGGTCATGATCTCACACTTTGTGGGATTGCACCCCGCGTCAGGCTCTGCCCTGACAGCCTGCTTGCAATCCTCTCTCTACGTCTCTCTCTGTCTCTGCCCTGTTCAATCTAAGATCCCATTCCTGGGAGAGCCAAAACTGTAATTAAAAACTGTTTGGTGACTGGGGACTTAGCATAAGTGACTCCATTTTGGACCTGTTGTCTTCTTATTAACAAAAGAAAGGTTAACATCTCTATATTCTTAGAAGCGTCTTGTCCAGTGTTGATTTCATTGAACAAGGCCATCTGTGTTTAAGAGGGATTATTCTGCTCTCCTGAGAAAGCCAGCGCGGAGGAGGGGGACGGAATGGATTTCATGGGTCACTGAAAGCTCCTGCCTGTGTGTCAGGAGGAGTCGGCCACATGTTGATTTTTCTGAGCTCAACATAAGAAGCAGAACAGTTCTGTATAGTGCGCTGTTCGCAGTGTGGGTTTTCAGGGTTTTCCTCTCCTGTCTGTTCAAAGCGTTAGGATATATCGGTGCAGAGGACATCCTGCCGCAAATCACGACAGACACGCTTTCACATTTTAGAAGAAATGGCTCTAAACGAATTACAATTCGCTTCACTTTGACCCTGGCTAAATCTAAGTGACAGGTGCCACAAAGCATTCATCTGGGTGACAAGCCTAAACTGCGATCAAAGGACCCTCCTGTCCCTGACCGTTTAGAGCAGTTAAGCTGCTCCGGGCACCTGGCAGCTGGCATCGTCCCTTCCGTGGCACTGTGATGACAGCGGAGGGCACAGTGGGTAAATGAGCTGAAGCACGAGCTGATCGGAAACCGAGAGTCACCGGGCTGGTGTGTGGCACCTGTTTGTTTCTGGCTTCTTCCTGGCAAGGTCATGTTGTTAGTCAGTATTTCTCTCTCAGAAAGCTTCATGGTTCACCTTTTAATTTTTGCCACGAGTTCAGGAGATGGGCTGAGGTCTGTGGTAAGCAGACAACAGTGCTTCTAGAAGAGTCCACACCCCAATTTTTGTTGAGAGCAGGCAGCCATGAGGCCTCCCCTCCTCTGCCCCATCCTAGATCTCATGCAGTGACTGCCCTGGCATCAGCCGGGGGAAGGGGCCTCGAGGGCCTGGCATCTTTGTGGTGCAGGCGCCTCCCTCGGGGGAGTGGGTGATGCCCAGTTAACGACAGAGGGCGCTGGAGTGTCCACGGGGCCCCATGCCTGCAGCCTGATGGTGGGGAATCCCCAGGAACACATGTGCCCTGGAAAGAAAGGGGGGGTTCAGAGAGCTGGATCCTGGACGGAGGCTGGGAGCCCAGCACGTCCACCTGGGCCCAGGAGAGGGGTGTCCTGCCCCCGCTCGCAGTCTCCAGGGCAGGTCAGCTGAGTCAGCAGGGGCCTGGGTGCAGGAGGCAGCTGCGGGAAGGGTCTGGGGGTGCCGGGGCTGGGGTAAGGGGAAGGGCCCAAGGATGCAGGGGAGGGTCTGGGGGTGCAGGGGCCGGGGTGCAGGGGCCAGGTGAATGGGAGGTGGAGAGAAAGCCATCTCCCACCTCACCACTTACAGTCCTGAAACCGTGAAGTCTGAGCACCTAGGGCAGGAGTTCTCAACAGGGGGATTTATCCGACACGGGGTGTTTGGCAGTGGCTGGACCCAGTTTTGGTTGTCACACCCGGGCGGAAGGAGCGATGTGGACGCTACTGGCATCCAGAGGGTGGAGACCAGGGATGCTGCCGGCTGTCCGACAGTGCACAGGACAGTCCTACGGCAAGAACAGTCTGGCCCCGAATGTCACTAGCGCCAGGCTTGGGGCCCTGCTCCAGGTGACTGAAGTGGAGGAATGTGGCCGTGATTTCACACTAGGACTTCAGTACGGCCAGTGGGCATCGGGCAGCGTGTTCATTTGACCCGAGAACCTCTTTATGTGGCCGTGGCAGTTGTGTTTGAGGAGCCCACCCACATTTTGGTTTTCTGGGGGTGAGCCTGGAGAATCCTGGGAATAATGCTTCTTACAGAACGTTCTCCTTATTGACCCTGATCCGAGAACTTGTGGGCTTTTTAAGAATCCATTTGGGAATAGCATAAAATCACGTCCCTTTTGGAAGTACAAGGTGGTAAAGGGGAGAATCTGTATTCTTTTTTGGGTGGGGGGGATGGAAAAATCTGTATTCTGAAATGAATGTTCTTACCAGCTTAGGTTATGGCTGGGTATGGGTAGCAATATTCCCCAGTTCCCTGACTGCCTGTGTGTGTGTGTGTGTGTGTGTGTGTGTGTGTGTGAGAGAGAGAGAGAGAGAGAGACAGACAGACAGACAGACAGACAGAGACAGAGAGAGAGACAGAGAAAGAGAGACAGACAGACAGACAGACAGACAGATGTCTCAGTGGTAACAGTGACCGCATGAATGGGCATATCCTATTGCTGGTGATCTTCTCTTAGGACTGAGAAATGGCTTTGAGGTTCATTTTTAGTTCTGCATCTGTTTGCCTTGGCATCTCCTGCTGGGAGCTGACAGCATCCAGAACCTTCCCCCTGAGCAGCCAATGTCGCTGGAGGCTAGTTCAGCTCTGTGTCCCCGCCACCCCCACACACAATCTCCCCATGCTCCCTCCTTACCAGTTTGACAGACAGCTAAGCCCCCAAGGGGGGGGCCAAAGAGACCCAGAATGAACTAGCATGGTGCCCCGTGTCCTGTTTACTGGACTTCATGAGAATTCAGTCTTGTGTCTGAGAGGCAACCCCCACCCCACCCCGTGCAGGTGGACTGACTCACTCTCTCTCTCCCTCTAAGAATTCTCTTTCCAGGAACGTTTCCCTCCTTGTGGAATGTGGTCAATTAGCGTGTGTAATTCTCTTTGCAGGGCACGCCATCATCACCAACTACTTGTTGAACTATTTTCCTGGTCTTGACCTTGAAAGGAGGAACGTGTTTGGGTTCACGGCCCTGATGAAAGCCGCCATGCAGGGACGGACGGAATGCATCCGAGCCCTGATGCTGGCAGGTATGTCTCCACCTGTCCCGTGCGGTCCCAGGGCTCTCAGGACCTGTTGATTTTGCTCCTTTAAAGAATATATATTGGGACACCTGGGTGGCTCAGTCGATGAAGCGTCCGACTTTGGCTGAGGTCCTGATCTTATAGTTCATGGGTTCGAGCTCTGTGTTGGGCTCTATACGGACAGCTCAGAGCCTGGAGCCTGTTTCAGATTCTGTGTCTCTCTCTCTCTCTCTCTGACCCTCCCCTGCTCACACTGTCTCTCTGTCTAAGGAAAAAAAAAGAAAGGATGTATGTTGACAGGGCACCTGGGTGGCTCAGCTGGTTAAACGTCCAACTCTTTGTTTCCGCTCAGGTCATGATCTCACGGTTCGTGAGTTTAAGCCCCATGTCAGGCTCTGTGCTGACAGCATGGAGGTTGCTCTCTCTCCCCCTTTCTTTGCCACCCCCGCTTGTAATTTCTCGCAAAATAAGTAAATAAACTTACGTATAAAGAAACAATACGTATTGAGAGAACTCAGTTCCTCAGAGACCGAGCCAAGCAGAAGAACGTCGTAGCAAAGCCCACAAGTTCTTGGATCAGGGTCAATAAGGAGAACGTTCTATAAGAAGCATTATTCCCAGGATTCTCCAGGCTCACCCCCAGAAAACCAAAATGTGGGTGGGCTCCTCAAACACAACTGCCAGGGCCACATAAAGAGGTTCTCGGGTCAAATGAACACGCTGCCCGATGCCCACTGGCCGTACTGAAGTCCTAGTGTGAAATCACGGCCACCCTCCCCAGAGATGTGCGGCTGTCATCCTCTGAGCTGAAACAATCAAAAAGGAAAGCAAACCCCTCAGGGTGGGGCGGGAGGTCACAGCACTGGTCACCCCGTAGGAAACCCCTTCCTGCTCCCTGAGGAGCTCTTCCTTCACCCTTAGCTTCTCCCTGCCCGTTTTTGTTCTTCTTTGTTCTTTAGAAGTGTGTGTTCTGGCCTGGGCTCAGAGCGGCAAGCCCGTCCCGTTGAGGGTGGGCGCAGGGATGGGGGTGTCCGGGGGGTAAGCCCGTCCCATCGAGGGTGGGCGCAGGGATGGGGGTGTCCGGGGTAAGCCCGTCCCATCGAGGGTGGGCGCAGGGATGGGGGTGTCCGGGGGTAAGCCCGTCCCATTGAGGGTGGGCGCAGGGGATGGGGTGTCCGGGGGTGTCTGTCCCATTGAGGGTGGGCGCAGGGATGGCGGGGTGTCCGGGGTCAAGCCTGTCCCATCGAGGGTGGGTGCAGGGATGGGGGTGTCCGGGGGGCAAGCCCGTCCCATTGAGGGTGGGCGCAGGGATGGGGGTGTCCGGGGTCAAGCCTGTCCCATTGAGGGTGGGCACAGGGATGGCGGGGTGGGCCCAGCAGCCATCCTAGACCCCCCTTGCTGGTGGCCGGAGTCACATGGTGCTGTAGGCTTCAGTTTCCCTTTTCAGTGACACGTCACAGAGTGGAAAGTTCTCAGGCTCTAGCTTTGGATGAATAGGCACCCCTGCCTTGCCCTTTATGCCCTGGCATCTTGGAGGGAGCGCTTCCTTCTCTGAGCCTCCTGTCCCCCATCTGTGAACGGGGGAGTCATGACTTCCGTCCCCTCCCCCGGGACGAACTGCGGCCCTGCTGTGTAAATTCTGGAGGGCTGTGCGGAGTTAGGGACTGGCTGAGCCAGATTCCGCGCAGCCAGTCTCCAGCTCCTCTCCACCCTCTAGGATGCAGTCCGTGGTCGTCTTTATCACAGCCTCACTGGGTAATTTGGAGAATTAAGTGGGAGAATGTGTACAACGCGCACACACGGGGTCGGGCGCAGACCCCCCTCACCCAGTGTGAGGCGCTGCTGCCACGGTGATTTCGTTTCGTTGCTTTTCCCCATTTTTGCTCTTGGCTGGCTTCACTCTTAGGCCCACAGGGTCCGGAGAGGTGGCATCTAGCCTCCCGTGGGAGTTCTCTGTGGGCGGCCACAGCGCCCTTCAGGGTATCAGCCTCAGCTTGTGGTTCCGTTTAGACAACTTCCTTCTTTTCTTTATTTTTTAGTGTTTATTTTATTTATTTTGAGAAAGGCGGGGGAGGGACAGAGCGAGAGGGAAAGAGAATCCCAAGCAGGCTCCGTACTGTCAGCGCAGAGCCTGACTTGGGGCTCGAACTCACAAGCCATGAGGTGGTGACCTGCGTTGAAATCAAGAGTCAGATGCTTCATGGGCTGAGCCACCCAGGTGCCCTTCCTCTTTCTTTCTTTCTTTTCCTTTTTTTTTTTTTTACACTCACTTTACCCTGAGTGTTTCAGGAGATACTGGAAGAAACAAATCCTGTAAGTGATGACAGGCTTCGGAGAGGAAAACTTTCTTGGAAATAAAAAGATCGTAGTCAGAATGAGTCCCATTGATGGTGCTTTGGATTCTGACAGTTTCATTTTTGAAAGGCGAGATCTATCAGTTTCAGAGGAGTCAAGGCCTTGCCTGTCCTGCAGGGACAAACAGACACTTCCTCCTAATTAGACGGTGTTTGTGATGCTCTTGGATTTGGGGGAAACTTCGTCTGCTTTTATTACTTCTGGAGCTTAGTTATAATTGATCATAAGTGTTTAGTAATTTCCTTTTTTACCCAAGCATTTATGGCGCTAATCACATTGCTTCATTTTTTCCTGATGAATTAATTTGAATTACAAGCCCTTTTGTTCTTGGGTCAGTCGCCTTCCCGTCACTCTGGGAAATGCCCAGGTGTTGGCTGTCATTCTGCCTTTTTTCTGGGTCTGCTGGAAGTTTCTGGCGTTCGCTAAGCATTTACAGGATTGCAGACCCCCTTTGGGCGTGTCCAGGGCCTCGTTATGGATGGTGAATCTGGCGTTAGGTTCTGTGCACTCCTCCCCCTTCCCTGTGCCCTCCTCCTGGACCCTGCACATCAGTCTCACACAGTCCGCACGGAGCAGATGTCTAGTGCGCTCATCCCTGAACGGTTCCTGGCCCGAGCAGAATGGTCAGCGGAACTAACTTGGAAGCCTGGACCCCTGGCTTTTAATTCCAGTCCTTTCATTTATCGCCTCTACACCTGGGCCAGTCACCTAATGTCCTGGGCCTCAGTTTCCTCTTCTGGAAGGTGAGGTGAATGACTGTAGCTGCTGTAGGGAGTCGTAATGGGGACTGAATGAACTCCCCTGTGGGAAGCCCATGGGTGCCTTTGGTCAATGGCGGTTGTTATTTTGTTATTGTTATTTGTGAATTGATGTGCTCAGTAATTATTCGTTACACGAATGAAAAACAGCGGTATATTTTTTCTCCCTTGAAAAATATCCCCATGATGAAACACTTAAACTTCCCTGCTGAGGGCAAGACACACATAGGTCACGGCTTCGGAATCTTGTTACGGTTGACATTCGGTGCTGGATAATTCTTTGTGGTGGGGGGGCCATCCTGGGAATTGCGGGATATTTAGCACCCACCCTGGTCCCTCCACTAGATGATGCTAGCGCTCCCTTAGTCAACCAAAAATGTCTCCAGACATTGCTAAAGGTCCCCTCAGCCGGTGAAGTGGCCTCTTGTTGAGAAATTACTGGTGTCAGTAATTTAAATGGGAAAGGATCAAAAAAAAAAAAAAAAAGAAGAAGAGAATCTTTTCCTTCTTATATGCATTCCTCCTTCCAGCTTGTTCTATAGTTGTTCTAAAAATAAAAATCTGTCAGCTCTTCCGGAGGAGTTTCTGAACTGCCCTCTAAGCTTTTGGTGTTTAACTTCTCAAAGATTTTAATTTTCTACTATTACCTCTGAGGTAGCTCACACTTCTTTTTCCCAGGAAAATGCATTACCTTTTCCCTTGACAGTAGATGTGCATATATGTTTTAAAAGAAAAAAATGCAAGGGGCACCTTCAGTCAGTTGAGCATCCGACTCTTGGTTTCAGCTCAGGTCTTGATCTCACTGTTTGTAGGTTTGAGCCCCACATCAGGCTCTACACTGACAGTGTGGAGCCTGCTTGGGATTCTCTCTCTCTCTCCCTCTCTTTCTGTACCTCCCACACTCGTTCTCTCTCTCACTCTCTCAAAATAAATAATCTTTAAAAAAAAAGAAAAAAATGTGTGATTGCCTTTCCTGGGTTTGATGGTTAGCAATGAGGATACTTGCTGGGATGCCTAAAAAATTTGCACAAGTATTTTTAAGTCTTCTTTCCATTTAACATATCAATATTAAGAAAGCCTTTAAAGATACTAATTCGTGAGTATTTCTTGGGATTGACACTTGAACATAGAGTGTGTTTGGTGCAGCTGTGGAAGGTCGCTTGAGAGCTAAGCAGTGGTCATCATGTGATCATTTCAAAAGCAAATGCATGCACACTATTATGCGTTAATGGGTAGAAATGCATATCTCATCCGCCTTGTTCCAAGTGCAAGCTTTATTCTGCACCTGAGTTGAATTTACCACTTGCAATTTCATTATATTCAATAGGAAGCGTTTCCTTTTAGAAACGATGGATTATTGAATTGGATGCCCCACCGACACTGTTTAAACTTTCCAGTAGTTCATAGTATATAGACACACATCACCTCTTATCTTTCCTCGTCAGGCAGAACGAAATAACGTTGGAATTATCAAAACTTTGGATTTTAATAAAAAGGTAACCAGGTTCTGAAAAGCTGATTTATTGGCTCTTTGGTCTTTGGCTTCCCGAGGAATAGAGTCCACTCTGCTGATAAGAATCCCAAGTGGGGCTGTGGATTCTTATTAATTCAGTGGAATATTAATGCCCCGAAGTGACAGGTCTATTTAAATAAGTGGCCCCAAGAAGCCATAATGAGGAGGTGACTTTCTCTGAAGAGAAGCAGAACTCATTGGAGGCTGGCAGGCTCTAGACCTGTTTAGGAGGCTGGCTTTTGTACCTGAAGTGTTGTGGCATTCGGCGTTCGGGAAGCGAAACAGGCGAACAAAATCCTTCACCTTTCCTGTGGTCCCCGGCAACCAAGCCGATGCCCCGGAAGGTGTAGGAGGCTTGCTTCGCGAGGGGCAAGGGGCACAGACCAGAGGCACTCTCCTTGTTGATCCTGTGGTCATCTGATCCTGTTGCGTCCTCGGCAAGCCCCGACTGTATGCTTCTGGAACAACGATCCAGAAGAGGTTTCTTTATTATTTATATGGAAAACAGGAATCCCCTGTGACCTGAGAATTTGCCAGGGCTGGAATAATTTCAACGTAGGATGCAGAGAAGGGGCTGAAAACCAGGCATTCCACGTGGTAGGTTGGGCACTTAGCTTGGCGCAACGGGAAGCCTTGAGACAGGACTTGGGGGATGACCAGCTTTTCTGGAAGGTGAGGAAGCAGGTGAAGGTGAGGAAGCGGGTGAAGGATAGTGAGGGGAGACCCCGTGGGTAACTGGGAGTCAGCCCTGCTGAGACCCCCCAGAGGACCAAGTACAAGATATCTCAGAAATGCCTTCGGGGGCGGGGCTGGCTGGAAAGAGGTGTTCCCTTCCCCAGCCTCCAAATCAGGGCTCTTTCCTAAGGTATTGGTTAATCCCCAAGTACCCAGGATACAAGCTGGGCTGGCCCGCGAGGAAAGCTGCGGGAGCGTCCACAGTTTCCTGTGTCAGGAAGGACTCTTGCTGGGGGAGCAGACACGGGCTTCAAAGGGTAGATAATGTGCGGGGCTGGCAGAGAAACAGGAAAGGAAGCGAGGTGCCCCCGGCTCTGCCTGCCAGTCCCGTGCACCTGGCCGTGACCCCCGGGGGAAGAGTGTCTGAGAATGAACGACGGAATCTTGTTTTCTCCGTTGGCACCTGTTTGGGATGCTTTCTGCTTCCCGTTACTGACATCCTGACTTGCCAGGGGCTGGAAGCAGACAGGCGTCTGTTTTGCTCCCATCACCAGGAGGCTCGGGCAGGCAGTCGCTGTGCAAAGCTGGCCCTGGGCTCCACAAGCACATCACAGAGCTGGATTCCCCTTTCTGTGTACCCCGCACCCCTGCCCCACCCAGCACCCCCATTCTCCCCACCCAGTACCCCCTCCCTTCCCACGCAGCAGCGCCCCCTCCCCCAGCACCTCCCCCCCAGCACCCTCTTCCCTCAGCACCCCCTCCCCCAGCACCCCCTCCCCCAGCACCTCCTCCCTCCAGCACCCTCTTCCCCCAGCACCTCCCATCCTCCCCACCCAGTACCCCCTCCCCCAGCACCACTCCTTCCCCCCAGCACCCCCCACCCCCAGCACCCCCTCAGCCGGTGCCTCGCATCCCCCACCCAGCACCCCTTGTCCCCCTGGTCACCTCACATTGCATCACAGTCACCAGAACTCTAGGCTTCAGATCTGTGTTTCAGACAGGAAGCAGCACCACCCACCGTTGTCACTTTCATCAGGGTGCAAAGCCTTCCCTTTGGGGTTCACTGACCCTTGTAAGAGGCCAAGGAGAAGCGGAACAGGATTGCAGTTACTGGGTTAGACCAGTATGCTCGGCTGGGGGTCGGTGTTGCACCCAGGGGACATTTGCTCACATCTGGGGAAAGTTCTGGTTGTCACCCCTGTGGAAAGCCACTTGCTTCCGCTGGGCAGAGCCTGGGGGTGCTGTTGAAGGCCTTAGCAACGCACAGGACAGCCCCCACAACAAAAATGATTGGGGCCAGAATGTCAGGAGTACTGACACCGCAAAACCCTGGTTTACACCAGTCGTGACGCGTTGCCCAGAACTGAGTACGTGGTGGCCTTGAATAAAATAGAAGACTTTGTGTAGACAACTCAGCAGCACTCAGCATGGCAGCAAATGGGCACATGGGTAGGTGCCCAACTTTAGTCTGCGCGGCTGGAGCCCTGGGTGAGACAGCATCGGGTGCGGGGTGGGGGTGCCAGTAGTTCATGGGGAGAAGGTGCATACACCGGCCTTTCAGATTCCTCTAGTCTCTGAAAGGTTTATGTATAGAGTGTTGACCATTGGTGCTGGGCTCCCACGATTTAATCACTGTGTCTAGGACGTTAATATGGCCCTTCTTGAAGAAGTGAATCCCAGACTTGTAGCATGACTCAGGTCCTGAGGCTACATTACCATCAGAGTGGCCTTTGTTTTTATTTTTATTTTTTTGTTTTTTTTTGCAGTCTTTCGAAATTTATTTATTTATTTTTTTACAAATAGTTTATTGTCAAATTAGTTTCCACGTAACACTCAGTGCTCATCCCCACAAGTGCCCTCCTCCATGCCCATCCCCCCTCCCCCCACATCCATCAGTCCTCAGTTTTTGTCAGCATTCAAGAGTCTCTCATGGTTTGCCTCCCTCCCTCTCCCTCACTATTTCCGCCCTTCTTCTCCCCCTTGGTCCTCCGTCAAGTTCCTCCTAATCCTCCTATACGTGCACACATAGGATATTTGTCCTTCTCTGCCTGACTTATTTCGCTCAGCATAACACCCTCAAGGTCCATCCGTGTTGCTACACATGTGGCCTTTGTCTTTAAATGTGTGTAGTTTCCAAGATCATTTTGATGTTTCTTTTTAAATGTTTACTTATTTTGAGAGAGAGGGGAGGGGGGCAGAGAGGAAGGGAAAGAAAGAATCCCAAGCAGGCTCTGTGCTGTCAGTGCCGGAACCCAGCACAGGGCTCAAACCCAGGAACGGTGAGATCATGACCTGAGCCAAATTCAAGAGTCAGACACTGAACTGACTGAGCACCCCCCAGGCGCCCCTCCCAAGATCATTTTGAAAAGGTACGAAAACAACAGGAAGCAGTGAGCTGCCCTTTGGACAGCTGTTCCTTTAGTTTTCCGTCAGCTTTTGAAAAATGTCTCTCTCAAGCAGTGTTCGTTAAGATTTTAATTTTGCAGTTTGTTCCTTTTTAAGTGACATGCAATTAATTAAGGTTTAATGTGTCATCTATTTTTTGCGATGACATTTTTACTGCCCCCTTTTCATTGTCGTCAGTTTATAAATTGTACTCTAGCTAATGAGTTCCATCCCGATTTCCAGTTCCAAATAATTATCACTCTTCTAATACGTCTATTCTTTAATGTGCCACAGAATGAAGCACATTATGAGGCAGGCTCAGGTAAGCGGGCCTCCTGGCGCCTGGGGGCCACTGAAGGGGTGCCGGGCCAGGGATGCTGCTGAGCCCCCCCCGTCACCTCCGTTCAGTGTATACTGAGCCTCCACCGCGTGTCAGACACCTGGATCTGTGTGCGATATAAATGCAGAAGCCTCTGCCAGCCCTGGTCCCTGGAGAGCTCACAGACTAGATAATTGCACTAGTTCTCCACACTGCTTTGCCAGTCAAAGTATGACTAATGGGACCTGAAATCCTGCATGATTTTTAACTGTATGGGGCTGAGATTGGACCAAGAGTAATTGAACAGCAATTCCTGGTTAATTTCTCTTATAGCACTGCACTGAAATTTATGAACATCTCATCAAGTTGAGCTGAAGTTTAAATTTGCAATATTAGGAGGGGGCGGTGAGGGGGATGGGGAGATTTATTAAGGAAGTGACTAGTAAAAGGGAGACTGAGGATATAGGAAGCAGGATTCTCCAGAAACACAGAATCAATAGGAAATACATATTAAGAAATTTATTTTAAAGAATTAGCTCCCAGGACCTTGGGGGTTGATAAGCTCAAAATCTGCAGTTGCAGGTAGTCAGCCTGGAAACTTGGGCAGACGTTAATGCTGCAGTCTTTTTAAAAAATTCTTTTTAAGTGTTCTATTTATTTCTGAGAGAGAGAGAGACAGACAGCATGAGCAGGGGAGGGTCAGAGAGAGGGAGACACAGAATCTGAAACAGGCTCCAGGCTCTGAGCTAGCTGTCAGCACAGAGCCCGACGTGGGCCTTGAACCCGCGAACCGCGAGATCATGAGCTGAGCTGAAGTTGGACACTCAACCGAGCCACCCAGGTGCCCCAATGCTGCAGTCTTGAGGCTGAATTCTTTTTCCCCAGAAATCTTTAGCTTTTGTTCTTAAGGCCTTCAACTGATTGGATGACACCCACCCACATTATTGAGGGTAATCTTTACTCAGACAACTGATAGTGGGTGCTAACTCATCTACAAAATACCTTCATAGGGCACCTACATTAGCATTTGTTTAAATCCCTGGAGTACTGTCGTCTGGCCATGTTGGCACAAACCACTAAGTCATAGAGGACACAGAGGAAGTGACCCTCCCTGCAGGGCAGCTGAGACCTTCTCTGTTAGCAACTTCAATGCCTCAGGTAGGTCCCTTGGCCACTGTGACTCTCCATTTGGTAGCAAACCTTTATGAAATGCATGTCTGCCACCAGCCAGGATGACATGTGTCAAGGAAACCAAAATGAGTAAGATGTGGGCTGTGTCCTGGAGAAGCCCGCAGTCATAAAGATGATAGACCCAGGACCAGCTCACCACTCAGTACAAGAAGTGGAGGGCCACACATTTCCTGCACAGTGGGGACCTTCGGAGTCCTCACAGGAGATCGAGGAAATCGTGAGATGATAAGTAAATGGGACACCAAATGCTTTGCAAGTGATTATTCCTTTTACTGTTCTAGAACGTTCTAGTAACATTGAAGTGTTCACAAGTCTGTCTAGTCATCTCTTCATGGCTGGAAAGCCATGAAATCTTATTTCCTTAAAAGTTCTATGATGTAGGGTCACCTGTTGGTTAAACGTCCAACTTGAGCTCAGGTCATGATCTCATGATTCACGGGTTCAAGCCCCACCTCAGGCTCTGTGTTGATGGCTCAGAGCCTGGGACCTGCTTCGGATTCTGTGACTCCCTCTCTCTCTGCCCCTCCTCCACTTGCATTTTATCTCTCTCTCTCTCTCTCAAAAATAAATAAACATTTAAAAATTTTTAAAAATTCATGATTTAGGTGCTGAGGTCAGGTGGTTTTATTTAGGAAAGGCAAGCCATTAAATTAGGAGCACTTAGAGGTGGGCTGTGTTACAACAGTACGCACAGTAGGTAGTTCATGGTCAGATGCCCGTGGTACAGCTCCAGGTCTGTTACTAGGTTGCGGACGTTTTGCCTTTGATCCATTTCACTGTCTTTCATTTTCTGCCATTCGATGTGGAAGAGTCCGTGCATTGTCCCGTGACTGTTTGCGTTTGGTTTTCTCAGGGGCAGATGTCCATGCCAGGGACCCCCGCCGTGGGATGTCCTCGCAAGAGTGGGCTGCGTACACCGGACGGTTGGAGGCCGTCCGCCTCATCCAGAGGCTGCTGGAGCGGCCCTTCCCGGAGCAGTTTGGGGAAAAGTACAGGCCAGAGATGCCGCTCTCCCCGGAGGCGGTGCTGAAGCCCTCCGGCTCCAAAAACTGCTTGCAGAGGCTCACGGAGTTCGTGCGCTCCACGCTGACCTCCCGCTCACGCCAGGGCCTGGAGGATGGCGGCGTCCTGGACCATATGGTCAGGATGACCACGAGCCTCTACAGCCCCGCCGTGGCCATCGTCTGCCAGACCGTGTGCCCCGAGAACCCTCCGTGTGTGGGGAAAAGGCGGCTGGCAGTGCAGGAGATCCTGGGGGCTCGGGGGAACCCGGACACGCCCGCCCAGGGGCGTGATCAGGGAGGGGGCGCCGAGCAGCCGCCGCCGACCTCCCAGGCCGCGGGCGTCTCCAAAGAGGGGGCTCCGAGGGCCAGCGTGGCGTCTCCGCCGCTGCCAGGTGCCCCGCGGAGGGCCAGCCTCCTGCCCCTGCAGCTGCTGCGGAGGACGAGCGTGCGGCCCGGCGTGGTCATCCCCAGGGTGCGCGTCAGCAAGGCGCCCGCGCCCACCTTCCACCCGGAGCGGGCGGCCGCCAAGGGCAGCACCAAGGACAGCGCCCACCTGCAGCTGCCCAAGTGGAGGTACAAGGAGGCCAAGGAGGAAAAGAGGAAGGCGGAGGAGGCCGAGAAGCAGCGGGCGGCCGCCGCGCAGAAGGAACGGCGGGCGCCGTCCTGGAGGAAAAGGACGTGAGGGGTCGGCTGCCTGGAATCGTGTGCAGCGCGCGGAGGGGGCAGCGGGGCTCCGCGCCGGGAAGGATGCGCCTCCCCCCATCCCGGGCCCTTCCGCATCCCCCCGCAGCGCGTCCCCCCGCAGCGCGTCCCCCCGCAGCGCGTCCCCGCGATGCGCGTCCCCGCGATGCGCGTCCCCGCGCGGCGCGTGCGCATCCCAGCGATGCGCATCCCCGCGTCCGCCTCCGCGCGCACTCCCGCGCGGCGCATCCCCGCGGCATCCCCACGCAACCCGCGCCACGCATCCCAGCTCTGCGCATCCCCTTGGCGCATCCCGCGCTGCGCATCCCCCGCCGACGCATCCCGCGGCGCGCCATGGCGCATCGCGCTGCGCAACCCGCGCGCAACCGCGCGGCGCATCCGCGGGCGCATCCCCGCGCGGCGCATCCCCGCGCGGCGCATCCCCACGCAACCCGCGCTGCGCATCCCCTGCAACCGGACTCGTACGGGGTCCGGAACGAGCTCCGCATTTATTCACGCAGCACCTCCAGTGAATTGAGCCCCGCACAAGATTAGCCTCAAACCAGTTCCCTTAGCAATCAGTACACCTAGCGGGCAGTTTGCCAAAAAGCCTACCTTTAGAACCTCACCTGAGAAATTTTTAAGACCGATTTATCAAAGGGCCTTTTCTGAGTCATTTTGTATTTTAATCATGAGCAGATTTGCATTTTACTGCTGTCTGTATTTAAGACGGTGTGAATACATTTGCCCAAAGACCTTTCGTTTAAAATACTGTTTCTAGCAATAATTATTTGTGAGATCTCTGTGATTTCATACAGAATTGTGGAAGCCTCCCCGTTCCTTGCTGTTTATTTTGGTCTTTGCTTTTCCTTCTCATGGTAGGTGTGCATGGCCATTGTATGTTCTTACTGGTTTGATTAAGTGATGCTGAATATTTGTTTCTATTTCATGGAGGCATTTACTTTTACAGCAAAATGAAACGAGACAGGGGAATCAGAATTCCTCGTATCTTATTTTTAAAGCTCTCTCATTCATACAGTCATAATAACAAAGGAAATCTTGCTGTGAGAGTATGAAACCGTGCGTAGAGAAGCATGTTTTTATTGCTAGAACTAAACATTGTAAGCAAGGGACTTTAGATACGCCGAATGCAAAGACTTTAACATATTCAAATATAGATATGAGGAAAGCCTGTTAATAAGATGGGGGCAAATGTAATAAGTTTTTACTAGAAATACAAAATTAAGTCCTATGTGCTCTTAGATAAATTGAATTCACATATCTTTAGAATGTTAAAAAGGTGCAAAAGAATGAGGCACCGGAGTGATCCAAACCCCTGAAAAGAGGGAGGGGAGGGGGTAGAGAAATAGGGATTAGAACTAAATATTAAACAAGCTTGTTTTAGGCAAATTCTCCTGGCATGGGCTGGCCCTCTCTCTCCTCCAGACTCAATTCCAGAGAGTCCCTGGTGCGGAATTACTTTTATTTTTCCTTTGATGACTGCCTGTGATCTTCAGTTCATTCTCATGCTGACTTTGCAGAGTTTCCAAGATTTGGGGACTTTGGTAGAGCATGTATGTGATTTGCTGTGGGCTCTGAACTCTCAGTGGGAGTTTCCGTCCATGTTTTTTTTTTTAGTCTCCGAAGCACTGAGTAATCCTAATGAATCTCTGGCCATCTGGGTTGCAGAGTATCTGTCATATATGCACTACTGACGGCACTTTATTTAAAAATTATCCTACTTGCAAGCCATAGATTTGAAATAGTCGAGGCCGACCCTGGAATCACGTGTCAGATCGTGCCCCCTGGCTGCATCGTGATGCGCACCTGTCTCATGCTGTGGGCTGGGTTGGTGCTGGCCTCTCCCCAGTCCCTCCCGCTCGGCACCATCGCGCATCGCGCAGCCTGGGGTCTCAGACTCCCCTCTCCAAACACCTCCACCAGCAGTCTGTCAGGCAAGACCAGACTGATGGGCCACCGTGAGATGATCATGCAGCTTTCTTTCAGCATCACTGATACTAGGTGGCTCCAGGTCACCCTTGTGTGTGAGTCGGGATTGGCCAAGCCCCCTTGGATGAGATGGGGACTGGTCCCCAAGGTGACGAGAAACACCCCTGGGCTCCCCGACAGTCCAGTCCGGCATTCTTTGAGGTCATTTTCATGTTCATATATTTTCATTGCTTTGAATGGCTGGCTGCATTTTCTAGCTGAAGGGTCACTCTTTGTCACCTTGCTTCTGCTGTGGGTCCGGGGCAGGGGCACTGATGGGCAGTGACCTCCTTCTGCTCTCCACATGTCCCCTGAGCTTGGTCTCCACAGTGGTTCCCTGCCATCCCCTTTGCCTTCTCTCTTCCTTGCTCGCCTTTCTTCCTTTGCCTGTTTTCTTCTCCAGTTTTGGTTAAATGCCCCGATCTTCCCTGGCACCACCACTCTGAGGTCTAACAAGGCGATCGTGAGAGGCAGTGCGGCGTCCCCATTGAATGACTATGTAGTGACCGCCACCTCCCCAATGGAGGAGCTACAGGTTTTGCAGCCTCTGCGCAGATGGTTTAACATCTGCCAAGGGCCCCCTCTGCACTTTTAAGAGCAAGAGACCTAGTTTGTCCTCCTGAGAGACAATGACAGCATCCCCCACCCCCGCTGTGCGGAGCCGGAGGACCCGGTGTCTGCTTGCACCCTTGATGCTTATTAACTGTAAATAGTGAATTTCAAGTTGACAGGTACCTTCTCAGGGATTTATGTATAAACATAGAGGAAAAGATGAAGTATATTTTAATACTTTTTAGTGTTTGAGTGAACTGTGATTACACTGGACAGAAGAGATCTCTCTAAGGCAAAGTCAGTGCTGCTGTTCTCCAGGGAGAAGCCCGGCATCGCCCTCCATTAAGATCTTCTGGTTGTTGGAGACTCGGAACTTTGGCTGCCGAAATGACTTGGGGGTAGATGTGAGGTCACCTCAGCACCCTTCAGTTACCTCTTGTGGATGCGGACCCTTGTATTTAAAACGAATTTGGCCTGTATGTAAGCAGTGGTGGCTGTGATCAGAGACGGGCCATCGTCACTTTTACTTCTAGGACTTGATCCTTCCCGTCTGCTCTTGGGGTGCGAGCTGTGGGAATGACAGTCTCTTGTCCTGGTTCGTGTGACTGCCTGCCCCACGGTCAGCACGGCGCCCAGCCCACCACTGGGACGGCGGAGGGAAAGGCTGGGGAGCTGGGAGAAGTGCGTCTGGAATGACGTCAGCGTTGAGAGGCATAAGCTCTCTTGTCTTTGGACACGATAGACACACAGCCCAGGACGTCATGGGCCTTCCCCACCCTCTCGGCTGCCCCTCCCAACGTGCTCCTGGCAGCAGCATCTCAGGAGCGCGAAGGTGGGAAATGGCGCTTGGGTCCATGTGTCAGAGTCGTGTCCTCTGAGACACCAGGCTCCTTCTGCACAGGACAGAGACGCATGATGTCGGCTGAGACGGGGCTCGCACGTGCAGAGAGGCCGCCCCCGAGGTCTCTGCCCACTTCCTCCCGTGCCGTCAGTGGTGAGGAGTCCAGCCTCTGAGCGGAGACCCGGAGCCGGCGGGTGAAACAGAATCCCAGGAGGTGGGGCAGACCTGCATGCAGACAGGGGCGTCAAGCCTGCCGTCCGGAGGGAGGAGTCAGGGGAACCAAGGAAGAAAGGCCTCCCTGGGAGTTAAATGAATGGGTCAGGACTCGGAAGTGGGCATGGTTTGTCCCCTGAGCCTCTGGCGAGAGCGCTGCCATACCCCGCCTTGTCCACACTACTGTCAGAGAGAAAGAAGCCTGCCTCTTCCTAATTCACCTGTTTGCCCTGCAAAAGGAGCTCTGATGGAAGTCAGGTGTTCGTCTCCCCCCAGCCTCCCCTGGAGATTCCTGCTCGCTCATTTTCCGTCTCCTGCAACACACGTCCGCCCCGCAGCGTGGAGATTCATCGTGACCCGTTGCGAGCTCTGCATCGCAGCCTTTAATGTGCTCAAGTACAAGTGCTTGTTCTTTCTTACAGTATTTGGGGAAATCCTAACGTGCTGCCCGGGTGTTTCCTCGGGCCCCTTTCCAGCCCATGTGGGGAGCTGGTCTCTGCACCGGCTGTGGGTACTCGGCATGTGGAGTGCTGTGTGCCAGGTCCTTGGGCCCCACTGTGGCAGCCTCATGCCAGCCCCCTCGAGCCCGGCCACCATCTTGCAGGGAAGGGAAGGCAGGGGGCTGTCACCACCGGCCTGTGCAGAACGGTGAGGTCACGTTTATGACAGGAACTGGAATCCGGTAAATAATCCTTACCATGGGGATGCTGTTACCCACGAAGGACTTACAAAACTGTTCTTCTTAAAGCACCGACTGCCGTTTTCTCTGCTTTACACCTCGATGCGTCTAGAACCTGTTTCTTTCGTCTGTGTAACTCTGGAGTCAGCTGCCCATTTCTGTGCCCTCGAATTCACCCGTTTCTTCATTAACATTGAAAATAAGTGGCTAAAAAAATTCCTCTGGAGGTTGTTTTCTTAGAAAAAACAAAAGAACAGAAAAACACAAAACCCACCACTACCTGACTTAATGTAACTAGTTTTTGAGTGACTCAGTCGATCGCCAGGGCCGTGCGCACGATTTCTGCACTGTGACCCACCCCGAAGCAAGACTTCTGTGCAAGGCATGGTCCCTGCAGTGCCCTGATGGCCCTCGGCTGTAGGCCGAGCCAGAGTGCACGGTGTGTGATAGGGTGAGAGCGTGCCCGCACACACGTGCCCGCACACACGAGTGAACCGAAGGGAGAGCCAGTCCTGTGCTGGCAAAGCTGCCGGCCGCCGTGGACCGGGTGTGTCCTGCATCAGCGTGCGTTCAGGAGGGCCTGACGGTCCAGGAGCCGCTGGGGACACTTCACCCAACGGGACGAGGAGCACAGCTAGTGTGTCATGACCCCGATCTTCTCAAAGCGCGGTGTTGGGCCAGGCGCCTCATATAGGACAAGGTCCAGTAGCCGAGTCGGGGACATCTCTCTGCCTCTGACTTGCGTCCTCTGCATTGAGAAGCAAAAGCCAGAGAGGACTCTGGGAGCTCTCGTGGGCTTTCAGCTGTGACCACCGAGTGGGGACTGAATTTCTTCAAATTTGGTAACAGGTTAGCCCATAGAATCCACTTCTAAGCCTAAGGAAGCACAAAGATTTCCCCAAATCCCAAGTATGAAGTACTCTAATCCAAGCGCACACTGTTTGGGTTTTGAGAGGCATTGATGGATTCGTCATAGTATTACACTCTCATGTTGTTTTTCGGGGAGAGGTAGGAGAGAAACAACATCCGTCCAGGTAGAGCAGTGACCTTTGTTGACCTGATGCCGTATAATGTTTTGGGAGCTTGCATCGAAGCACTTTATTAACACCAGCTCTCGAGCAGAAGTTCTAGAAGCTGGTTTGGAACTGCACAATTCTGGAGAACTGGATGAAAACAAAAAACAAAACAAAAAAAGATGCTGTAAACCTGGAAATGTTACCAGCGGCCCCCTGACCCTGTGGGGGCATCCTCAGGAATATGAATGATACACCCCTTGGTCCGTTGAGCAGAAAAAGGTTTCCTTGGAATTCTCTTCATTCAAATCATTGTCCTGCCTTGTCATGTTTTGGGTGCCTGAGGACGTGTGTTTTTAATAATGGCAACTTTATGACAGTCAGAGAATTGAACAGACTTCTGCACAAGGTACCAGATTTCAAGTTCTGTCATTCTTGGTATCAGCTGTTTTCTGAATGTAAAGTTATTTTCATTGTCATTTTTGCAAATGCCTACTGTAAGAATGTTGGCCACGGATAGCATTGTGTCCATTTCATAGGTTTTTATTTTGAAGGTGAGCTTTGTTACAGTTATATTATAAGCAAAATTTTCCTATGTAGACCTCAGGGCTATTTTGGGACCTACAAATAAATATGACTCCCAGCAGCTTCAAATTCTTGATATCCAAACATTAATAATCTGTAAGTTAAATATGATACATTATTCAGCAGGAAGAATGTGTCTGTTCCCTTCTACCTTCTAACAAATTCTGTATCTAATATTTAAAAAGTATGGAAAAAAGTATGTAAACATATGTGGGGATTGTGGCTACAGGATTAAAAAGCGCTTGTGAAATTAACAGTCTTATGGTGCAGTGGTGTGATATTTGAATAAGCTGAAGTGTGTAAGAAATGGAACAATTAAACATGTCCCATATTTTTTTAGTTTACTGTCAAGTTGGTTTCCATATAACACCCAGTGCTCACCCCACAAGTGCCCTCCTCCATGCCCATCTCCCCCCTCCCTCCCACCCCCATCAGCCCTCAGTTTGTTCTCAGCATTCAAGAGTCTCTCATGGTTTGCCTCCCTCCCTCTCTCCCACTATTTCCCTCCTTCTTCTCCCCCATGGTCCTCCGTTAAGTTCCTCCTAATCCTCCTATACGTGCAAACATATGGTAGCTGTCCTCTGCCTGACTTACTTTGCTCAGCAACATGTCCCATGTTTTTAAAGTCACCTATTTGGATTGAGACAGATGTGCACTTTCTTTTTCTGACACGCTTTTACTTTACCTTTACATGCTTTACTTTTACTTTTTCAAGGGTAAGATTTTTCAGTTCATTTATCCAAGAATATTTTCATTTGTTAAAATAATCTCATTACAGCCCACCCACTGGGAGGTGAGAACCCTTCAGTCATGTTTCCATGTATTTCTATACCTGTGTCAAGACAAAAATATGTTTTTTTAAAAAGTTTATTTATTTTGAGAGAGGGAGGTAGCACGGATAGGAGAGGGGCAGAGAGAGAGAGAGGAAGAGAGAGACTCTCAAGCAGGTCCACACTGACAGTGCAGAGCCTGACTCAGGGCTTGACCCCACAAACTGCAGGATCTTGACCTGAGCTGAAATCAAGAGTCGATTGCTTGATTGACTGAGCCTCCCCAGGCACCCCAGGTTTTGTCTTTACGTGTATTCTTTCACCTCGCTGATAACAGTGTAAATGTTCTTTGGTTTCTTTATTTAAAGCATGTCCTTGAAAAACTTTTTGAAGAACTCTTAAAATTAATTTGATTTTCTTTTAATGGCTAAAAAAGGAATGCACAGACAGAAAAAATGAACCAAATGCCATGAAAGGGTCTCAGAGGAAAAGTGCCTGACCCTCCCTCTGGGCAGTCCCTCAGACCAATTAGACATCCTTCTAGAAATATATATGTGTGTTTTCTGACTGAGCCAGCTGAGCGCCCCCTAGAAATACAGTTTAAACGTTTTCTTCCCTTCCTGTGTCATACAGAGGAGCTCCTGTAATATGTACAGCTTCCTTCACTCATGTTTTGGGGAGGGCGCGCGCGGCCCCTTTGTTCAGTTGACAACGCCAGCATCGTGGGCAGAGGTGTGCCGTGCCTCACTTAACCATTTCTTGGTCTTGGGTCATTGCCGTGTTTTCGGTTCCCACCACATACAAGTAAAGAAGAGCCGTGACCTGACCTCTGTGTGCACAAGTGGATGTTTCTCTGGGACAGGCGTGTACAAGGGATTTGCCCGGCGGAGGAAGGGAACACCGGTTTTAAATTCAGGAGTCACAGCTGCGTTGTCCTTTCCCAAGACTCCCAGGAGAGTGAGTGAGAGGATTCGCCCCCCGCAGGGGCCGCAACAGCCCGCGCCCCTCCCGCAGCAAACACCAGCTGGTCACCAGACTTTCCCGTGTTTGCAGTCTGATGGTTAAAAAGTTCTATCTCATTTTAATTTTCATTTCCCCAATTATGGGTCAGGGAAAGCCTCTTTTCGTGTGTCTTTTGACCATTTTCTTTTTAAGGTTTCCCTTAAAAATTTTTTTTTTAATTTGAGAGAGAGAGGGAACTTGAGCAGGGGAGAGGCAGAGAGAGAGGGAGAGAGAGAATCTGATTCGGGGCTCAATCCCACAATTCTAGGATCAAGAGGGAGGGGACTCTTGAGCCAAAATCAAGAGTCGGACTCTCAACCAGCTGAGCCACCCAGACACCCCTCTTTTCACCAGTTTTATCTCATGTTTGATAGATTCCTTATTTATATCTGTTTCTCATTTGTGTTTTACTTTTTTGATGTCAGTTTTGCAGATTTGTAGGATTTTGCTCTAAATTTCAGGTCATAGTTCTTTGACACATATTGTAGGGTTTTTTCCTCCCATTTTATCCTGTATCTTTAAGGTGTCTTGTATAAAAGTGTAAATTATGAGTTAGTCTAACTTAATTTTTTTCTGTATGCATTTGTCTTTCTTTAAGAAGGACTTTCCTACCCCAAATCAACAATTTTTTTCTTCCAATTTTCTTCTAATGAGTTATATGTACTTTTTTTTCTTTTTAGCTCAAAAAAATGTAGATTCATACACAGTTCACCATTTACATTATTTTTTTAATGTTTACTTTTGAGAGAGAGAGAGACAGAGAGACAGAGAGAGAGAGACAGAGCAAGCAGGGGAGGAACAGAGAGGGAGACACAGAATCTGAAACAGGCTCCAGGCTCTGAGCTGTCAGCACAGAGCCCAACGCGGGACCTGAATTCACGGACTGTGAGATCACAACCTGAGCTGAAGTCAGCCACTTAACCAACTGAACCACCCGTGCACCTCAAATTTTATTTTTTTAAAGTAATCTCTACCCCCAGCATGGGGCTCAAACTCATGACTCTGAGATCAAGAGTTGCACACCACCGGACTGAGCCAGTCAGGTGCCCCTGGGTTATTTTCGATAAGACCGAAAACAACTATTTATTTGGGAAGTTCAGCCTTGTCTTTAGGAAGTCTGAGGTCTGAGACATTAAAAGATGGTAATTCTACTCACCGAGTGTCATAATTATTAAGGAAGGACCTAACTGGGAAGTCACATTTTAAATAAAATTCTCCAGGCCACGGTGGTGATTGGAGGCTATTTGTATTTGTCTGTGGAAACACACATGAGGTGTGTATGTGTTGGGTAGAGATATTAGTACAAGGGATAGTCCTTTAGAAAAGTGAAAGCCGGGGCACGAAAAGTGAGGGGAGGTGGTCTTGCTACCCTGTGTTTTCCCGACTGAATCTGCCCAGAGACAGTGAAGCCCCAGGTCCCGCCCACGGAGGCTAAGGGTGCGGTGGATCAGGCCCTGGGAGGGGGCGCCCACCCCGTCCGCCGGCCACGGGAGAAGCGTCGCCACACTGGGCAGTCGTGTGGTTAAGCCCGTCATCCCCTGAGGACCTCGGGACTTCTGCCTGCCTGCTGACCTGGTTCCCCTTCCCCAGGAGGGGTGGCCGGCTCCCCAGGGTCACTCCTGCTCACTCCCTTGGTGATGTCTTAGCTGGTTTGCACAGGGACAGGACAGGTGGCGTACGTGGCCTGAAAGCCCCCGGTCTGCTGACAAAACAAGGTTTGATGTGCGATGGCTCAGGTCCTTGGTGAGCTGGCCAGCAGCTCCCGGTCCCAGGGGTCATTACCCTGTCCCCACCCCCCGCCGTCCCCAGGGTCCACCAGGTCACAGCTAAGGGTGACCGCCACTGCCCACCCAGCATCACCTGCCTCAAGGCCTGTTGCTCTGCCTGAGCTCATTCTTGGTCTCAGTTAAAAAAACTAACAAAGGGAGCCTGGGTGGCACAGTCGGTTAAGCGTCCAACTTCGGCTCAGGTCATGATCTTACGGTTTGTGGGTTCGAGCCCCGCGTTGGGCTCTGTGCTGACAGCTAACTCAGAGCCTGGAGCCTGTTTCACATTCTGTGTCTCCCTTTCTCTCTGACCCCCTTCTGCTCATGCTCTCTCTCTCTCAGAAATAAATAAAACATTAAAAAAAAAAAAAGCCCAAACAAAAACCCAACAAAATGTTAATACTTTTTCCTGGTTAAAAATGAATGAATGAATGAATGAATAAAATGTATAAATCAGACTCTAACCTGCCTTGATATTTCAAAAGCATTACTTACAAAACAACATCAAGAAATTTAATTGCAGGGATATGATTTCAACTTTTGTCTAGCTCTTAAAACAAAACAAAACAAAACAAAACAAAACAAAACAAAACAGGAGCTTTATTAGTGCCAGAAGCCTAGGTGAGAAGAAGCTGGATTGGGGGAGGGGGTGCTGTCCCTTGGCCACCAGAGATACAGGAGGGTTCCGGATTGTGGTGGGGAAGGTCTCTTGTAGTGGAAAAGGTTGCAAAGTGTCTTCACTCCCTGGGCAGAGGAGCCCGAGAATGCTGTCCCCTTATACTCCGCACACCCGAGGGCCCCCTTCCCGACACTCACTGTCCAGCCCTCCCAGCCTGCTGGTCACCGGCGTCACCAGGCCCTTCTCCTTGCTCGACCCCTGAAGGTGAGAAGCCACGAGGGTAGAGGCCATGTCTTTGGGGTTGACCGCCATCTTACAGCGTCTGGAACAGGGCTTGGCCTGTGGAAGCTGTTCCAGCAACATCTGTGGACTGGCGGGCTGGACTCTGGCTTCCAGACTTGGGACGGAGGCCACGAGCAGAGTCCTGCTCTGTCCCCTGGGGGGCAGCACGGTGGACCCAGGAGAGCATGGACCCTGGGTCCACTCTACGCCCTTCTGGCTGCAGGGCTGCAGGTGAGTAACCTCACCTTGTGCCTCTGCGTCCTCAGTTTTGAAGTGGGGATTTTCCTGGCTTGTGGGGTGTTCGTGAAGATTTAATTAAACGGCACAAATTACACTGAGATTTTTATCAGAGTTGACCGCCACTAAAAAGTTGTTTTCTTTTTTCTTTTTTCTTTTTTTTTTTTTGTTTATTTTTGAAACAGAGAGAGACAGAGCATGAGCGGGGGAGGGTCAGAGAGAGAGGGAGGCATAGAATCTGAAACAGGCTCCAGGCTCTGAGCTGTCAGCACAGAGCCTGACGTGGGGCTCGAACCCACAAACTGTGAGATCATGACCTGAGCTAAAGTTGGACGCTTAACCAACTGAACCACCCAGGCGCCTCAAAAGTTGTCTTCCTTTCCCCACCGTCCTCCAGACTCGAGCCCAGGGACAATGCCAGCGACGTCTGCTTTCTGACTTGAGACCAGACTCCTGGGTGGGTGAGTGGGGCCTCCACCCTGCCCTCCCCCAAACCATCTCCCACATACATCCGCTCTCTTCCCACTGGTTCTGAAAGCCTCTTGACCTGGCAGAGGCCACATCCACGACCTACCGGACCTTTCCATCCTGATGCTGGGAGGGTGGCCACTGCTGGCCTCTGCACCAAATGCACTTGGGGTCCCCCAGGCAGGAGCCCCTCCGACCTACAGACGCAGGAGGAAAGAGAAGGCCTCCCTTCCCTCTCTGTTCCTGGCCCTGGGGCAGCCTTGAGGGCTGAGCTGGGACCTCCATCCGGGAGTCATTCCGGGTTCTTCCCTGTAGGGGGCTGGGCTGCCATCTGAGCTGATCTCCGTGTGTCTCTCCAGAGGTCATTCACAGACTTATGACTCTGTCCTCAGCGGGGGGTGGGGGGGGTGAGCAGAAGCTGGGGGGGATGCCCACGGGCACCTGAAGGAGCCACCAACCTCCTCATCTCGTCTGCCAAACGGTCAAAAACCTGCCCTGCCCCCAGCGGCTTCCTGTTGCCGGTGGGGAGGGATGGTGGAGGTGGGCTGGTGGGGGGCTGGGGGGTAGTGACGGCTGTCCTGCTCCCTGATGCCTCACCTCTGGGGACGCTGCTGATGAGGCCGTGGTGATGCGGGTACTGGTGTCTGACAAGGACAATATTCAGTGAAAAAGGAAACCAGCAAAGTCAGCTCGGTAGAAACCGCACAGTGGAAAATACCGGCTTTATTAGATTCTGCCTGGCGTTTCTCCCAGAAAACCATACGGGGAAGAAGATGCTTGGCTTGCTTAATTAAATGAAAAGGCAATACACACATTCGAGGCTGTGTGGGGACAGGTCTTTGGAGACGGACAGACAGGGGTCCTGTCCTGGCTTTGCTGCATGTTTCCATTGTGAGCTGGTGGCGCCAGTCATTTCCTTAAAGAAGAGTGAGGCTCCGAATGAACTCTGCACTCCCAGCCTGTTGCCAGTCCTGGATAGAGTCTGGGGGCCACTCTGAGCATAGACTCTGCACCAGTTACCTTGATAGGAGTTGTCCATCTCTGCTCTGCCTCCATGGCCTCCAAGTGATCGGGAATGCCTCTCAGGAACCCTTGTGAATCCCAGTGGGAGGTAGGTCAGCATAATAATGGCCTGCAGTGGGATGAGCTCAGATATATTCGAAAGGCCTCCTGAGTTCTAACAAGCTCTATTAGGAAGTCTTCGCTCAGAGAGAATCTGCCCAGAGCTCTTCAGCCCCAGGCCCTGCGCGAGCCCCTGCTCTGGAGCGCTGCCTTGGGTCATGCGTGGTTTCCAAGCGCGTGGAGAAGGTCCCTGCGCCTGGATCCCAGGGCCGCACTGCCAATGGTGGTGTAGTTGACTACGATCTGTGCTTGGCTCAGCCGCTGTGGCGTCCTCAGCGCCAGGAGCCGCATCCCCGACCATCTGGGTCACGATCTTTCCAACCACTGTGAGGAGGAAGGAGGTGGCTCCCCAGAGAAGAGCATCATTCCTCCCCAGAGCCCGCCGTGGAGCCGCTAACAGGCCCACCCTCAGGCCTTCGGGGAGGAGGGAGCACGTCCCGAGGGGGACGGTTCCTGCCCACCTGCCCTCCGGCCATCCAGCCACCT
This sequence comes from Proteles cristata cristata, assembly GCA_017311185.1. NCBI lineage: Eukaryota > Metazoa > Chordata > Mammalia > Carnivora > Hyaenidae > Proteles > Proteles cristata. The sequence continues at coordinate 109,390 of JAESUZ010003666.1, read as the reverse complement.
GGGATGAGAAAAGCGGGCACCAAGAGAAGCAGGCCTTTAGTCTCAGCCCCGTGCCGCTGAGAGCGCCGTCCGCACCCCAGCACCCAGCGGTCCTGGCCCTGGCCCGCCAGCGTCCGCGGTGTTAGAGCTCAGGGCGGCGGGGCCTGGCGCTGCCCCGAGAACTGAACACAGCCAGCAAGGGGTTTGACTGTGAGCTTCTCTTTTCTCTGCTATAAGCAGGTCGAAATTATGCCACTTTCTCAAAGGACTTAGGGACACAGGATGTGTCAGGAAACGCAGACGAGAACGCACCCAAGGAGCCTGGATGGTGGTCTTAGCCAGGGGAGGGTGGAGGGTGGGCCACATCGAGCATCATCCTGGACAACCTTCCCCACTCCCCCCAGTTAGGCTGTGCTCCCCCGGGAACCTCATCCCTGCCCCGTGCTCTCTCCTCCCTCCCTCACGCAACCTTGAGATTCTCTCTATGGCGTAACACGTGTGTGCCGACTTAGCAAAAGTGAGTCTGGTAGTTGGCCGAAGAAGTCATTTATGAGGCTTACCAGGATTGCTCCGGGGTGCTCCTTCCTGGAAACTGGCCTCTGGTTTTCCGACCGCATGATTTCCTGGAGCAGCCGCTGATGGGGCCTAAGGAGTCATGTCTCCTCCTTTGTTCAAGAGAAAACCCATTCCCGCTCGGCCACTCGGAGCCTTTGTATCGAACAGGATTAGGTTCAGCTGCACGTGAGAGAAAACTCAATAGTGATCATTGTCAGTGTCATTGGTGTGATCACGACCGCCGTCGGCATTACGATTCATATCACTATAAAACCTTACTATGCCACCGTGTGCCAGGTGCATAAAAACCCTGGAAAGTAGAGGCTCTTATTAGCCTCATTGTACATATGGGGAAACTGAGATGTGCAGAGGTCAAGAAACCTAAGGTCTCCGAGCTTGTGAGTGGAGGTGCTGAGATATAACTCAGTGTGTGCTCTGAACTGTTCTGTTGTGGCCAAAAAATAGTGGCTTAAACACTCGAGTGTTTTTCTCTAAGCGAAGTCTAGAGGCAGGTCGGGGCTGGTGGTTCCACCGTCATCTGGGATCCAAGCTCTTTCTATCTTTCTGCTCTGTCATCCTTGGCAACAGTGTGCATTCACTTGGTTGCCTCGTAATCCAAAGTGGCTGCTGGAGCACAAGCCATCATACCTGTTTTCCATGTAGGAGAAAGGGGTGAAGGACAACAACAGGCGTATCTTCTGCATGAGTCAACTCCCTTATGACACCCCGACTGGCATCACATGCACCAGAACTCTGTCCTGTACCACGTGTAACTGTCAGGTGGCAAAATGAAGCTGTAGCACTGGGCTCATTGCCTGTACATCTATAATGGGCTCCATTCCCAAGAAGAGGGGGAAAGGGCCCTGGGGAGAAGCTGGCATCCCTGCAGGAAAGCAGAAAGAAGTGCTTTATTTTTATTTTCTGCTCTCAGTCATCTCCCGCAGGGCCAGCATGGGGGGGCCCCATCCCCTTCTCCATCTGATGTTGGGGGACGCTCACCACGGTTGACCAGCTCTCCCCACCGACTCTCCTTCCTAGTTCCCTGCTCCAGCCCCACTGCAGACAAGCACCCACAGCGTGTTCATGTGGGGCTCCCATTTACTGCTGGAGGAGACAGGGTCTAGACCTTGGAGTTGGCATTCCACATAGTGAAGCAGGACTTTAGTCTTTCAGGATTTCCTCCCTCTCATGCTCTGGCTCAAGAGGAATGGGGTTCAAATTTCTCCTAGGGTTCCGCGTCCTGGGAGAGGACCTCGCATCTACCAGGCTCCAATCTAGCTGTTTGGCAACCAGAAGATCTCACTGTCGCTCTTCCCACTACTGCCCCCTGGAATGGCTTCTGTAGGCTGGCAGAGGCGCGTCTGAGCTCCTCTGTGGGGAGAGAGAGGACCCCAGAGACGGTCTGGTTGTCAGAGGGCAGGGGATGGATGAGATATGGAAATGCCAGTGGTGCGTTCTGCTCTTTAAAGACCGGTGGTGAAGGGGCGCCTGGGTGGCTCGGTTGGGTAAGCATCCAACTCCAGCTCAGGTCAAGACCTCACCGTTCGTGGATCGAGCCCTTCATCTGACAGCTCTGAGCCTTGAGCCTGCTTCGAATTCTGTGTGTGTCTTTCTCTCTGCCCCTCACCCACTTGTTCCCTATCTCTGTCTCTCAAAAAATAAATAAACATTAAAAAATAATAATAAAAATAAAGACCGGTGGTGAAGGGGCACCTGGGTGGCTTGGTCAGCTGAGCTTTCGATGTCAGCTCAGGTCACGATCTCATGGTTAATGGGTTCAAGTCCTGTGTTGGGCTCTGTGTAGACAGCTCGGAGCCTGGAGCCTGCTTCGGATTATGGGTCTCCCTCTCTCTCTCTCTTTTTTTTTTTTTTTAATGTTTTTATTTATTTCTAGGAGAGAGAGAGAGACAGTGTGAGCAGGGGAGGGTCAGAGAGAGAGGGGAGTCACAGACTGAAACAGGCTCAGGCTCCGAGCTGGCAGTCAGCACAGAGCCCGATGCGGGGCTCGAACCCACGAACCGCGAGATCATGACCTAAGCGAAAGTCGGACGCTCAACCAACTAAGCCACCCAGGCGCCCCTCCCTCTCTCTCTCTGCTCCTTCCCCTATTCACACTCTTCTTTCTCAAAAATAAATAAATATTAATAAAATTAAAGATCGGCAGAGAACAGCCTAGAGCTTGGTGTCAGATCAATGTTAGCTTTGCCACCTGCTAGCTGTGTGAATTTAGCAAGTTATTTACCACACTGTGCTTATGGAATAGCATAATAACAACATCTACCAGGTAAAGCTGCCCGGGAGCGCCTGGCACGTGGTAAGTGCTCAGTAAATTCGAGGAGGAAGGTGATGGTGGTGGTGACGATGAAGATGCTGTGGCAGTGGTAGTGGTGGGAAACAGATCTCCTTGGATGCCTTTGTAATGCCTGAAAAATAGTGTAACTCGGGTTAAGTTTCTAGAGTTGAGACAAAGCAGAATTAGTAAGTGCTCATTAATCAATTTCTTATTAAGTTCAGGTTACCTACTTGTCCTTGAGGAAAATACTTGTTTACTCCACTGATGCTGGTTCTCTTTTCTAGACACTGTGACATGGTTTGTGCCTGCAAAGTCTTTCGCTTGTGTTGTTTCCTCGGATAACTTTTTGGGAGGAATCCTTTGAATATGCTAAGACGCTCTATGAGAATAGTTCAATAACCTATTAGGTTGGAAAAAAATTCATTTAAGGCAGGAAAAAAGCTTCAGCTGTGAAACCCAAACAATAAATATATGAAGGGCTTCGTTAGTCATCTTAACCGGCTCAGGATCCTCCTGGGGCTGTTAAGAGTGTATGACGCGACATTATACGTGAGCTGAGGGGCGTTCCTGATTCTGCTTTCAGGAAATCTGATTTAGGATCACTCCAGACCCGGTTTCTTAGGTCGGTTTGTTTGTTTGAGTTGTGGTTTTTGTTCCGAGGTCCTTCCTCCTCCCAAGTCTGCCCAGTCTACCCGAGACTGGGGTGAGAGCGGGCGCTGGCCAGGATGTGGGTTTCTCCCGTGAGGCCTGCGGGAAGGGATGGCTGCTCACCCTCAGCGTTCTGCTCTCCAGGCTGTAGGTGCAGACGACCTGGGGACCACAAGCCCTGGGGCTGCCTTTCTGGCTCTGGCCCGACACCACCTCTGATGTTTGGTAGTTCTAGGGACCGGAATTAGGACGAGTCTTAACCGAACCGAAAATGCCTCTCGTTTGTGCTGAATGACTTGCGCAGCCACACGGGGCTTCCCCGGTTCGTGAGGACACCCTGGTGGATAGTGTGTCTAGAAGTGACTGAATCTGAAAGTTTCCAGCCAGTTGATGTACCAGGCCCGAGGCATCATTGGCGCCGAAGGTGGAGACTTCTGCGGTCAAGCGCGTGACTTCTGCAAACGCCTGCTCTGTCTTGCACTCTGAAACGTGTGTTCTGTCCACCTTGCGATGTAATCCAGCCGTATGTGTTGCAGCTTAAGAGTAGAGCCAACTCTCGGGGCGCCTGGGTGGCTTAGTCGGTTAAGCGTCCGACTTTCGCTTAGGTCATGATCTCGCGGTTCGTGGGTTCGAGCCCAGCGTCGGGCTCTGTGCTGACTGCCAGCTCAGAGCCTGGAGCCTGTTTCAGTCTGTGACTCCCTCTCTCTCTGACCCTCCCCTGCTCACGCTGTCTCTCTCTCTCTCTCCTAGAAATAAATAAAACATTAAAAAAAAAAAAAGAGTAGAGCCAACTCACTGGACATCTTTGCATCTGAGGGGCAGAAAGGATGTCAGGATCCCACGCGTGGAGCTGTGGGTCAGAAGTGGCCACGAGATCACCACTGGTCTTAGCCCTTCTGTGACAGAGACAAGGGCTTGTGGAGGTTGCTGGTGGGTGGGCGCATGGGGACTCTGCCGGGAGACAGGGACACAAGGTGTGGCCGAAGTCTCTGCCTGGAGGAGACTTTACCTATACAGCTTTCTCTTTCCTCCACATGATGCTCCAAGTCTGGCTCTGCAGACAGACGCCCATCTTCCAAGTTCACCCTTTCTCCCTTGGCCTCGTGTACGAACTCCGAGGCTCATCAGCTTGAGCCATACATGGTGCATTCTGGAAAACAGACTGCCATCATTTGGAAAGAGGTTTCTAGGCCTCATGAGAGTCTTTAAGTAGCTGAACCAAAAGCCTGTGTGTCTGCCCTCCCTGTTTTAGGTGACTGTGCGGAGAGAGCCTTTGGGGGACATTGATCTCTGCTCTTCTTTGCATTGGTGACTGAGCAAACAGCCGTTATGCTGTGAAGTGCTGCACGCCCTCCTTGAAGGAAAAGGCTTGCTTTCTCTAAAAATTTCCATTGCATCCAGGAGCGGATCTGAATCAGAGCAGTTTGCTCTTTTCTGCTCCAGGGACGGAAAAGCATACGGAAGCTCGAGCTACTTCCGCTGCCTGTACCAAACATGTCCTTGTCACTGAAACACATATATGTTTTTTTCAAGATTCCAGAATGAGGGAAATTTGCCTTTAATTATGTAATTGTATTGGGAGATGTCATGGACTTCTAGAACAGGGCCGTTAAGGTTTCTCAGCCTTGGAACTGTTGATATTTTGGTCTGGAAAATTCTTTGTCATTGGGGCTGCCCTGCGCATCGTACGATTTTTGGTTGCAGCCCTTGCCTCCACTCACTGGATCCCACCACTACGGCCCTGTCTTCCTCCCCAGTCCCCAGCTGGGACATCGCCCAAGGTTCTCTGGGGCTAAAATCGCTCTCCCCGCTCCCCGAATGAGGAACACATCCCTAGAGAAAATGAAGACTCTGCTGGTACTCCAAGTACGTTCCATGTTCTCACTACATAGCTATTTGAAGAATGGCACAAACAGGTTTCTGGTAATTTGCATGAAAACTGAGCCCTTATGTGACAAAGTGCTGGACTCTCTCTTTTAGGTGACCCTCGGCAGCAAAGAATGACAGTTTTTTTGTTTGTTTGTTTTTTAATGTTTTATTTATTTCTAGGAGAGAGAGAGAGAGACAGCGTGAGCAGGGGAGGGTCAGAGACAGAGGGAGGCACAGACTCTGAAATAGGCTCCAGGCTCTGAGCTGGCAGTCAGCACAGAGCCCGACGCGGGGCTCGAACCCACGAACTGCGAGATCATGACCTAAGCGAAAGTTGGACGCTTAACTGACTAAGCCACCCAGGCGCCCCAGAATGACGGTTTTGAAATGTAATCAAATAGCTGGTTCAGGGCTTCTGGGTAAAGTCCCAAATCTTCCATATTATATCAGTTCATTGGATTGGGTCATATGTTTGGTCTTTTCTAGCTGAAAAACTGGATTTTTTTTTTAAAGCATAGCAGTTGGATTTATAGTAATGCTTAGGATTGAAGGGGAAGGTGAGGGGAAAATTATTTTCTCTTGACATGAATGCCCTTAACTGAATTTTAGAAAGTCTGTCTGGAAGAGCCGCTGATGTGTTGGACAGGATGTTGTGAGGATGTCCAGATGCTTCAGCATGGTCAAAGTGCAGACAGGTTTAAGGTGCGTTAAGGAGCCCAAGAAAAGTGGGCTGAAAGGAAAGGTCAGGATGGTTCATTTTTATGTGTCCTCTTGGCTGGGCCATGGGCCTAGATATTTGTTCGAATACTATTCTGGATGTTTCTGTGGGGTTTTGGTTGAGATTTACATTGAAATCGGTGGACCTTGGGGCGCCTGCGTGACTCAGTCGGTTGAGTATTCGACTTCGGCTCAGGTCATGATCTCATGGTTCGTGGGTTCCAGACCCGCGTCAAGCTCTGTGCTGACAGCCAGCTCAGAGCCTGGAGCCTGTTTCAGATTGTGTCTCCCTCTCTCTCTGACCCTCCCCTGCTCATTCTGTCTCTCTCTCTCAGAAATAAATAAAACATTAAAAAAATAAAAATAAAAATGAAATCGGTGGACCTTGAGGGGAGCAGAGCACCCTCCATGATGTGGATGGGCCTCATCCAGTCATGGGAAGGCCTGAAAAGAACAAAAGGCTGACGTCCCTCAGCAAGAGGGAATTCTGTCAGCAGACAGCCTTTGAACTTGAACTGCACTGGCTCTTCTCTTGGTCTTGCACCTGTTGGCCTACTCTGCAGGATTTGGACTTGCTGGCCTCCATAATTATGTGAGCCAATTCCTTAAAACAAATCTCTTTATCTAGTTCTCTGGCTATCTATCTATCTATCTATCTATCTATCTATCTATCTATCTATCTATCTATCTATCATCTATCTATCTCCCTGTCTATCTATCTCTATCATCTATCCATGTATGTATTATCGACCTACCTATCTCTACCCTCTATCTATCTATCATATCTATCAATCATCTACCTATCATATCATATCTATCTATCTATCTATCTATCTATCTATCTATCTATCTATCTATCTATCTCTATCATCTATCCATGTATTATCTACCTACCTATCTCTATCCTCTATCAAGCATCTCTCTCTCTATCATCTATCATCTATCTATCTATCTATCTATCTATCTATCTATCATCTACCTATCTATCTTATCCATCCATCTACCATCTATATCTATCATCATCTACCACCATCTCCTGTTAGTTCCGTTTCTCTGAAGAGCTCTAGCTAATACGACCATTGAGGAAATGTCAAGTCCTTGGAGTCTCACAGTTAAGCACCACCACCCACCCCCTCTCACTTCAGGAGCATATGACTGTAGACGCCTCCTGGGATGGTTATGTGATGCCTGGGCTTTTTTTTGGTTCTGTTTTGTTTTTGTTTTTTGTACTGCAGAGGCCAGCAGGATACCAAGTCTTGGGGAGAAAAGAGTTTACTTTGGGGTTTGTAGAAAGAAGCTTTTAACCACCGTGGCAGCTGTGATGTTTGAAAAAGCTGGAGAACCGCAGAAGGACACCACCGGCAGCTGAGGCAGGTGGCAGATGTTTTTAGAAATGATTCATTAATTAAAAACCTGCTGGGTCAGGCAATCTCTTTCCTCTCCCTCCGGGCCCTTCCTCCAGCTCTGCCCTTTCTCAGGGTGCCTGAAGGCTGTGCCCTCCACTTCACTGGTGGTCGTTCCACCATCTCCAGTGGTTTCCACTGTTTCTGGAGGCTTCCATTCCAGCCATGGGCCTGCCGCACCCTGAAACTTTGCTCCCAGTGTGCACACTGGCTCTCTGCTCCCATGCCTGGCTTGGAAAAGAACTCGGATCAAGGATGGGGACAGTGTGGTTTGGGTTTGGGCGCGTGCCTGTGCACCCCTGAGTCGGCATTGGAGATCATAACGCATGGGGTTCTCGAAAGGCCTATAGCAAGGCCCCCACCGTCTCTGCCCCTGTTTCTCAGCCTCTTACTACTGTTTGCTTTAACCGGGTGGAATCTCATGGTGTCTCTCGAGTTGCATCTAAATAACAGCCATCAAGATAATAATGATAAATTAAGCTCAACTGAGTGCACACCCCTGTAACACACACACAGCCTCCTCTGGGAAGTTCAGGAAGGTTCCCTTTGGCAGTGATAAAGCTGAGGCCCAGAGAAGAAAAGCAAGCTGTGCAGGTACTAAGTGAGAGAGTGGCTCGTGACCTCAAAGGACCCATACTTGCTCTGGGCTCCAAAGACATGGCACAGCTCCATCAGGGGCCGACCATGGTTTGAAGAGTAGATCCGATGGGCACCTGGGTGGCTCAGTCCCTTGAGCCTCTGACCTTGGCTCAGGTCATGATCTCACGGTTTGTGAGTTCGAGCCCTGCATTGGGCTCTGTGTTGACAGCTTGGAGCCTGGGGCCTGCTTCAGATTCTGTGTCTCCTTCTCTCTCTGCTCTCCCCCTACTCATCCTCTGTTTCTCTCTGTCTCAAAAATAAACTATTAAAAAAATAATAAAAAAATAAAGAGTAGAGCCGAGGTGGACTCCTGGAGTGGATGGCATTGATGTGTGGACCTGAGGACCGGGACAGGGTATAATATGATCCCTGTCTTTCTCCCCACACCCAGAGAGGGAACGGCACAGGAGGGGATGTGTCGTGAGTGGGGAGCCAGAGCCTCGCAGGTGGGCCAGCAGGGAGAGGGGGTGTGGGGGGGCCTGGCTCTCAGTCCACTCCGGGGAGAGTGCTGGGCTCTGGCTCCATGGGTGGCAGTCAGAAGAGGTGGGGGGGGTGCCGCCCCATAACCTCTCAAGTCTTGAATCAACCCCATGACACTTGTGAAAGTTACAGGGGGGTTTCCTGCTCAAACCAGTCAAGGGGCTGAACTTTGTATTGGGGCGACGTGAGCCCTAACGGTGCACAGTGCATGGCAGGCAGGAGCCAGGGGCCAGTGCAAGGCTCGTTAACATCTGGGTCACATCTGTCCTGGGGAGTCCTCAGGGCCCTAAGCATCTGCCCATCCCTGCTGTGCTGATCATTAACTGGGCCTCTCTGGCCTCCTCTCTAATCCCACACAGCCTGGGTGGGCACTCACCCGGCCCCCCTTTTCTGCATCTCCTGCTGTCCCAAATCTCTGTGCCTGGCCAGCACCATCTGCCCATGTCAGAGGGTGGGTTCTTTTGCAACTGGTATCTGTATTAACCAGATAGCTGATGACACCATATCTAATATAATCATCGATGGGTTAACATCAATGGTTGTTTTCATTCTTGCAAAATTGCAAGACCCCCTTCTCTGCACACACATGGCCCAGTTAGACAGGTGGGGCCTGAGGACCAGAGATGCTAATTGGAGAACTGGTTTTGACAGGGGCAGCCCTGGAAACAGTGAGTGTGAGCTGCCCTCCTTGGCCCCCCCACATCTGCCTCAAGGGCCCCCTCACCATCTCAATGTCACTGGCATGTCTGGGCTCAGCACAGGACAGCCTCGTCCTCCCCTTTCAAAGGGCAGCAGCTAAGCGAAGCTTCTGGTCCCTGTGGGGTTTTTAGATCAGCATTCGCCCTCCTCACAGCCCTTCTTTCTCTGTGGCTTGTGTCTTCTGCTTACAGTCACCCTGTGCCTATCCCAACTGCTGGCATCCAGTGACCCCCGGGGGCTCCCCATCTCCCCGAGGATTTCAGCATCCAAGTCATAATCCCTGGGGTCTCAGCACCCAAACTGCCCCTTCTAGGCCACCTCACTTCCTCCAGTTTCCTCTCCTGGATCTTTGCCATCCCACTGCCTGGCTCCCTCGAATTCCTCTGCCTGATGGTCCCTCTGGCCATCCTCAGAGCCCCCAAGGGGCCCCCTCCCTGGCGTCTGCCCCTCTGGGCTGGCAGGCGGTGGGGTGCGTTACTGAACTTATGCTCTGTAGTAAAACAGCCCGCCTCCAAGCCCAAATCTTCCTGGGGTCTCCTTTGCCTTGTCTGCTGAATGGTGTGATGCTGCCATCCCCCTCCGACGTGGCCCAGAGGGCTGTGGTGGACAGTGCGTGGGGAGCCCTTACTTAGTGCAGTAACAGACACCCCGCGTGAGTCAGCGGCAACCTTCCCTGGGCGGACACCACGTGGGGTAGGAAAGCACCTGCACCCTGTTCCGGTCCTTGGCCTTGGCCGCCAGTGCCGATCTCCATGCTCGAGTGCAGGGCAGCTTCCTCTTTCTCCAATTCCTCCCCCTCAGGGCCAGAGGAAGGCCGAAGTAGGGATGGAATAATTCCACTACAGACCCACGCTTGTGTGTGTGTGTGTATGTGTGTGAACCATTCTTTCTGTGGCTCAGGAACAGGTTTCATCCTTAACTGGCCCCGGGCACCAAGCACCCATCCCTCGCAGCCTGCGTGTGCGGTGAGAGCTGCGGTGGTCCTCTGCTTCCCTGTGACGCTGCTGGGTCCCCGTGGCTTCTGTTCCCCGCCCCCACCCCTTCCCGGCGCCCCAGCACCTTCGCCACCGCCTGCCCGCCTCCGCCGCAAGCACGTTCTAGTAAGTCTCTGTCCGCGGCACTGAACGGCTCTTTCCCCTTCACACCTACTCTCGGCCAACTGGCTTGTCGCGGAAGGCTCCTCTCTGAGCCCTGTGACACCTGGCCTCTGTCTCTCCCCCTCCTCTGCGAAGAGGCCCCACGCGGGCTGTGCCTCCCTCACCTCTTCTCCGTCGGTCCTGTGGTCACATCATGCTGTCCAGGCCCCAGACAGCAGCATGGTCGCCACCTCATGCCCTTAGCTCCCGGCGTGGGGTCTCTGCTCTTCGGTGCCACCAGCGCCACGGAGTGGGGCCTGATGCCGAGGAGCCCATGGCCCTGGAGTCAGAAGGATCTGGATTCAAGCCTCGGCTCTTACACTTGCTAATGCTGACTTAAAAACAAAATCATTACTGATTTTCCTACTTCCCACTCCAACAATTTGCCCAGGTAAAAAAGTGCACACAATTCTAGGGGCGTTGGGTGGCTTGGTTGGTTAAAGCGTACAACTCTTGATTTCGGCTCATGAAACCAAGGTCATGATCTCACAGTTTGGGGGGTTTGAGCCCCTTGTCGAGCTCTGTGCCAATCGTGTGGAGCCTGGAGCTGCTTCAGATTCTGTGTCTCCTTCTCTCTCTGCCCCTCACCCACCCACCCTGTCTCTGTCTCTCAAAATAAGTAAATAAGCTTAAAGTGACATGCACAATTCTGGGTTAGCATACTCACAGACGTGTGCAAGCATCTTCTCGGTTGATTCTTAATGGTTTTTTTTTGTTGTTTTGTTTTAATTTATTTCTGAGAGACAAAGAGAGATACAGCATGAACAGAGGAGGGTCAGAGAGAGAGGGAGACACAGAATCTGAAACAGGATCGAGGCTCTGAGCTGTCAGCACAGAGCCCGACACGGGGCTTAACCCACAAACTGTGAGATCATGACCTGAGCTGAAGTCAGACGTTTAACCAACTGAGCCACCCAGGCGCCCCTCTTCTCAGTTGATTCTTGAGTACTTTCATCACCGCAGGAAGAAATCTTGTTCTCTTTGGCTCTCGCCCACCTCCCTGTCCTCCCTGCCCCCAGCAGCCCAAGGAGCTGCTGCCTCTAGACATTGTCTAGTCTGGGCCTTTCCTATGAATTGAACCATGTAATACTTGGTTTTTCATGGCTGGCATCTTTCACTGAGCATACTGTTTTTCTTTTCTTTTCATTTTTTAAAGTTTATTTTTTGAAAGAGAGAGAAAGTACAAGCAGGGGAGAGGCAGAGAGAGAGGGGGACAGAAGACCCGAAGACCCGAAGCGGGCTCTGTGCTGACAGCAGAGAACATGACGTAGGGCTTGAACTCACGGACCATGAGATCATGACGTGAGCCAAAGTGGGCCACTTAACCGACTGAGCCACCCAGGTGCCCCTGTTTTTCAAGGTTTGTCCATCTCGTACCTTCTTTTTATGGCCAAATAATGTTTTATTGTATAGATATACTACATTCTGTTTATCTTTTCTTTTTTTTTTTTTAATGTTTTATTTATTTATAGGAGAGAGAGAGACAGCGTGAACAGGGGAGGGTCAGAGAGAGAGGGAGTTACAGACCGAAACAGGCTCCAGGCTCTGACCTGGCCGTCAGCACAGAGCCCGACACGGGGCTCGAACCCACGAACCGCGAGATCATGACCTAAGCGAAAGTCGGACGCTTAACTGACTAAGCCACCCAGGCGCCCCTCTGTTTATCTTTTCTTTAGTTGATGGACATTGAGGTGGTTTGCACCTTTTGGTTAGTAAGAACAAGGCCACTAATAGATGTTTGTGTTCACATTTTTGTGTGGACGTCTGTTCTCATTTCTCTCCGTGGCTGCAACCATTTCACATTCCTGATGGCGCTGCACAAGGGTTCCGATTTCTCCACCTCCTCGCCAGCATCTGCTATCATTTGACTGTGATTTTAGCCTTCGTAGAGGGTGTGAAGTGGTACTTCACTGCGATTCTGATTTGCATCTCCTGGTGACCAATGGTCCCGAGCATTTTTTCATGTGCTTGTTGGCCATTTGTGCATCTCTCTTCAACAAACGTTTGCTGACAGTGACTTTTGCCACTGGGCACCAGGCTTCAGTCTTCCTATCTGTAAAATGGGACAGCCAACACTGATGGGAAGCTCTTATAGAGAAGAAGATCTGGGATCTAGAAACATCTGGCTCTGGACTGAGGACATGAGCAGAGAGCGCTGTAACCTCAGAAGTCACGCGACCAGGGGACAGCCAGCCTCCCGTGGCTGGAGGCATCAACCTCGCACATGCCTCTCCTGCAGATGGGTTTGACTGCTCCCTGGCCAGTGATCTGCTGCAGGTAAAGCATTCTTACGGCTAAGTGTATTCAGAAAAGCGATGTACAAAATAAACAGTCAAACCATGTGAGCCGGGAGTGGGGTTTCTGGCTTTTCAGCACATGGTTGGTTGATGCTCTGGGTTGAACTGTGTTTCCCCAAAAGATATGTTCGAGTCCTACCCCCCAGCGTCTAAGAACATGGTCTTATTTGGAAATAGGGTCTTTGCAGATTTAATTCCTTAACATGAGGTCACACTGGATTGGGGGGCATACTAACCCAATGATGGTGTCCTTAGAAGAAGGAAATGTGGACTCAGATGCACACAGAGAAGATGCCCATGTGACAACGGGGACAGAGATTGGATTTGTGTTGCAACCAGCAGTGAACACCAAGGAAAGCCAGCAGCCATCGGAAGAAGGGAATGAGCATCACCTAGAGCCTTCCTAGGGAGCAGGGCCCTGCTGACATCTTGATTACAAGCGTCTAAACTCCAGAACCATGAAATGATACATTTCCATTGTTTTAAGCCAGCTGGTTTGTGGTACTTTGTTAGGGCAATGATGTGGGGAAAATGTAGGTCACAGTGATGTTAGTAATAAAGCCCTTGGGACAGTTCTGTTCCATGTGGTTGTGTGTTCGCATTTCTGGCCACCAGCATCTATTGACAGAGCCCAAAACCCTGCCTAGTGATACTAAATGTGTAAGACCCTCATTTAGTTCTTGGTTTCTTAAGATGGATGAGCTAATATAAACAGCAGCTCCCGAGGGACACCAGGGCTAAGAACAGGCCAGGCTGGTCACCTGTAGGTGACACTCAGGTCGCCTGACCAGGGAGGAGGCCCTGAGTGGAGCAACTTCAGGGGACCGACTCTCCCAGTTCAGTCCTCGGGTGTGTCTGGATCTCGAGCTTTAACTGTTGTGCTCTTCTCCTCCTCACAGGGTTTCCGGAGACCTTTGGAGGAAGGTGAGTGTCTTTTTAACCCAAAGCTGCTCACAGCCACCCCTGGGCTTACTACTAATTCCTTCTTAAGTCTGTCCCGGGAGGCTTCCCTACACAGGGCCAGCTGCTGGGGCTCAAGTAATATGTCTTAATCAGCTACATTAAGCTTTTCCATTTTAAGGCATTTTAAAGTAGCTGATTAGACTCAAGGTGTCAGCTGTCCAGAGGTTCGATTTTGTGTCTGGGGCAACGATTTGTGAAAATATCCATGCCGTACGCACGTGCCCGATTCTGGTGAAACAATCGGGGAGCCCTTGTACGATGTAAAAGAAAACAAAAATCTCAAATAGAAGAAAACACAAACCCTGAGAAGAAATGCAGGAGTTTTATTACAATCGTTATGAATCTTGAGGTTAACAATTGATGAACTCATTCAGGAAAATATTTTGCATTTAATGATTCAGAGCCCAGGGCTACAGGCCAGAAGTAGCTCAAAGTACATGAAAAAAATGCACCTGGAGAAACAGCCCGGCACTCCGGGCCGCAACACTAGAAAGTATCAAGGATAAAGATGTGTCTTAATTTCTGTAGCAGAGGGTACAATGGCCCACACAGGCCTGACCCAGTTCTGGGAGGCTGGGGGGTGGGGGTGGGGATGCTGCTTATTCGTTGTGCTCTGTGACCCATGCCCACCCCCAGCACCCCATCCCCTAAGCCCCGCCGTCTGCAGCTCTGCAAGCCAGTTGACACCAACATCTCAGCGGCTACGAAAAACTAGGGATGCCAGGGCGCCTTGAAGGTTAGACCCTGGCTCTCAGCAAATCAATGAGAAGGGAAAGCAAATGATGCCTTTAGAAGGTGAAGCAGCGCTGGGCTCCTCCCTCGGGAAGGGCGAGAGGTGGGTCTGATTAGGTCTGCATCGCTGTTCCCCGCTGGCAGACGCAGATTTGATAAGGACATCAGAGAGGCTGGTGGCGCACGCGGCTCACAGCGCCATGCTGACCTGCAGCAAACACAGCTGTTGGCGGTGGGCCGTGGGGGCCGCACCTGCTCCAGAAGCAGCTGTTCTGGAAGACTGCAACATCTGCGTGAAATGGCCCTTTGGCTTTTCAGAAGAATAAAGCACTTGACAGCCGTGAGCCAGAGAGCAGTTGGGGGCCGCTCTGGGCAGGAAAGATGTGCTGACGGCGTAGGACAATCTGACTCCCGCAGGTGAACGGGGGCCCGGCAAACCTGCACTTGGGCAGAGAAATCCAGGGCAGTTGCATGGACAGGTTTTTTTCTAGCTCACATGGAACGTGGTGTTTCTACCTTTTTCTAGGGAGGTTTTCTGCTCTTTCTGTGCATTCAATGCTCTTGCTTTAGTGTTCCAGAACTGGCTTTACATCTACCCCTCCACCCGTCAGTGGTCAGTTCTAGAACTCAGAAGCGGCTCTAGGGGTGATTACGAGACATGCAGGACTGGCTAACTTCCCGCTGGAAGCTGTCTGGATCAAGGGCAGTGTTGGATTTGGGACGCACGCTGGGATCTCTTTCAGGAGGGGCTCCCTTGGCACCTACTGAATACATTCTCATTTGCCAGAATGTGGCTCCGGAGATTAAAAGAGCCATTTCAAAGATGGGGGTTTGTCTTCGGCTTTTCCCAAGAGCCCTTGGTGTCCCCCCACAGCGAGCCCCTGTCACACGGGAAGGAGAATTCTGTAATGCTGGTGCCACTTTCAGAAGCCTGCCCCGCCCTGCCTTTCTGAAATGCACCCCTGTAATTCTGAAATGCGTCCCCTACGTGTTAAGACGCATTGTCCTGTTACTAAAAAGCACGAAACGGTCTGCTTTTCCTCCAGCCTTAATCTCAACCTCCCAAGTCTGTACCCTCGATGACTGCTGACAAGTAGAGCCGAGCTTGGAAAACTTCACTTAGGTCTCAGCAAGTTGGGCTAACGGCACGCAGAGGGGCACGATGACCATGGCAACCACGACGTCACCCAGGACTCCCTGCAAACAAGGTTTGGGGCCAGGTCCCTTCTAGCCTCAGACGTGAAAATTTAAGGCAAAGGAAGGGGTGCTTGGCTTTGCCTTAGATTTCCCAGCCGAGCAGTGTGTTGAAGAATACGCCAATTCTCTTTGCCGGGGAAATACCAAAGGTGGGGACATCGAGGCACGGCCGGGGGCGGGTGGGGGGTCGCTGGGGACTCGCCGTTCACTTGCGAGGTTGCTGAATGTGCTGGGGCCTCGGGGAGGGATGCTTGTCTATGGAGGCGTGGGGCTTCCGGTGGGCCACCTGGGCGGCCGCAGGCGGGAAGTCTCTGTCGCCCTGTTGGGAGAGAGAGCGCACCGGCTCATCAGCGCCGAACAGTGGGGCCGAGCGGGAACAAAGCCCCCAGCCCTGTCTCCCGGGACTGTGGGGGTCCTGACGCTCTCTGGGTGCTGGGGGCACACAGAAGTCCCCCAACCCTGTCTCCCGGGACTGTGGGGGTCCTGACGCTCTCTGGGTGCTGGGGGCACACAGAAGGCCCCCAGCCCTGTCTCCCGGGACTGTGGGGGTCCTGACGCTCTCTGGGTGCTGGGGGGCACACAGAAGTCCCCCAACCCTGTCTCCCGGGACTGTGGGGGTCCTGACGCTCTCTGGGTGCTGGGGGCACACAGAAGGCCCCCAGCCCTGTCTCCCGGGACTGTGGGGGTCCTGACGCTCTCTGGGTGCTGGGGGCACACAGAAGGCCCCCAACCCTGTCTCCCGGGACTGTGGGGGTCCTGACGCTCTCTGGGTGCTGGGGGCACACAGAAGGCCCCCAACCCTGTCTCCCGGGACTGTGGGGGTCCTGATGATCTCTGGGTGCTGGGGGCACACAGAGATCCCCCAGCCCTGTCTCCCGGGACTATGGGAGTCCTGACGCTCTCTGGGTGCTGGGGGCACACCAGAAGTCCCCAGCCCTGTCTCCCGGGACTGTGGGGGTCTGGCCGCTCTCTGGGTGCTGGGGGCACACAGAAGGCCCCCAACCCTGTCTCCGGGACTGTGGGGTCTGAGCGCTCTCTGGGTGCTGGGGGCACTGAAGGCCCCAGCCCTGTCTCCCGGGACTGTGTGGGGTGCTGACGCTCTCTGGGTGCTTGCTGGGGGCACACAGAAGGCCCCCAACCCTGTCTCCCGGGACTGTGGGGGTCCTGACGCTCTCTGAGGTGCTGGGGGCACACAGAAGGCCCCCAACCCTGTCTCCCGGGACTGTGGGGGTCCTGGGGAGCACCCGGAAGGTGAGAATGCCCAGTCTCTCTGCCCCCCTCACCATGGGCTCAGGTCTCCATATGACCCCCTCAGAACTAAGCTGGTGTCGGTGGCATTCCTCTGTGAGAACTGTTCTCGTGACCTTTAGAACCAGGGACAAAACAGCACCCAATCCGGTGTCCTAAATCCTGACCCGCTGCCACAGCTGAGCCAGGGCACATGTCAGGAAGCAAACACACACAGGGCGGGGCTGTAGGCCACTGGGTGAAGCCAGATCCACCCGCTGAGTCTCAAAGAAGGTGCCCGGCTGCTTGTTGGGGAGGAAGTGCCTTCTGGTGGCAACCGTGCATGCATGATGGTGGTGGCTGGGGCCCCGGCCACGGCGAGCGGGCGGCAGCCGTGAGGTGCAGTGGGCTGAGCCGGCGCCATGGGGTGACTCTAGACTTGTGTCAGCACCGTTGATGTGCCACCTGTGTGTCCCCGGGGCCCTGTGGTGAGCCAGGAGCCCCAGGACTGTGGATGGCATGTTGTGCCGTCCCTCAGAGGGCAGTGTGCTGCTGGGTCATTAAATTAAAATGTTTGGGGGGGAGCACCCGGGGGGAGCTCCATCCATTAAGCATCTGACTTTGCCCCAGGTCATGACCTCACTGTTTGTGGGTTCGAGCCCCACGTCGGGCTCTGTGCTGACGGCTCAGAGCCTGGAGCCTGCTTTGGATCCTGTCTTCCCTCTCTGTCCCTCCCTTGCTCTCTCTCTCTCTCAAAAACAAATGAATATTAAAAAAAAATGTTGCGGGGCGCCTGGGTGGCTTAGTCGGTTAAGCGTCCGACTTTCGCTCAGGTCATGATCTCGCAGTTCGTGGGTTCGAGCCCCGGGCTCTGTGCTGACTGCCAGCTCAGAGCCTGGAGCCTGTTTCAGTCTGTGACTCCCTCTCTCTCTGACCCTCCTGCTCTCTCTCTCTCTCCTAGAAATAAATAAAACATTAAAAAAAAAAAAGTTGGGTTTCACCGGAAGGAGGGGGACTCTTGAAAAGTAAAGGGTGCAACGAAACTCCGTGAGTTCAGCCCAGGGGTCAGCAGACGTTGGCGGTAACGGCCAGACGGTAGACGTTCGGGCTCTGCGGGTCAGCTGTCACCGTAGCGAGAGCACGGCCGCAGACACGCACGAATGGGTGCGGCCATGTGCCGCTAACACTTCACCCAGGACACCGGGACATGAATTTCAGGGGATTTCATTCATGTGTCACAACAGCTGAGTCTTACTTCTATTCTTATTAACTCTTATTTTGCTGGGGAGTCGCCAGCCCTGGTTGGGTCTAAAGAGCAGGTGGAGCATGGGGAAGGGGAGCGGCAGGAGCTCGGCTCTTCTGCGTGCGCCCAGCAGCCACAGTGCTCGCCACACAGTGCTCGTCACGGAAGTGCTCCACGGACATGACAGCGCAGGGCCCTCTGGACCCCGCCAGATGAACGAATGGGGTCTAACAAAGACAGGGCGAGTCCCACAGCGTGCCCGGGGTTTGACGGGGTGGCTCTTACCCGGGCGATCACGCCGGAGATGAACACGGTCGGTTTGGGCGGGCTGCAAGACAAGAAGGGAAAAGGCGATTTCAAGGAACAGCCCACTGAAGTGGAGGGAGGCAGGCAGTGTGAACACCCACAGAGGAGGCCGGTTTGGGGGAGTGTGGCAGCAGTGACCCCGGAGGAGGGAGGAACAGGGAGACGACCTCCTCTAGTATCGCATCTCACCCCTGCTGGCCACTGGGGTTCTTCTCCTGAGGCTGAGGTCAGGCAGCAGCAGGAGACCAGCAAGCAGCAGGTGCATCATGCACTTGACTTTGTTGTCATTCGGAGGGTGTCCTCAAACTGTGGCGAGGGGCAAGCCCAGGTGTTTTTGTTTCAAGAGACTATGGACACAGGTGCTTCCTGAGTCAGGGCAGAAGCAGGCTCACACTGGGCTGAACTTGGAGGCTCCCGCTAAGGAGGAATTCTCCTTCCGGGGCCATCACAAGGTCCACGGCTTCTGGCAGCTTCTAACGGGTAAGATCCCAGAGCCAATGCAAAAGCTCCTGGTTTCTATGAGACCCAAGTAGGAAAAATGTAGGGTCCTTGCGAAGCTATTGTAATTTCTTGACATCTTAAGTCATACTGAGCTCCCCCACCTGTGAACAGGACTAGGGAGGTAGGGGACAGGACCAAAGCAATAACCGTCCACTGTTGAATCGTAGACAAGTTCAAACGTGTTAAAATTAGTTGTCATTCTACCAAATGGAAATTATCCCTGTCAATAGATAGACATCCATCCAGTCTTTCTTTCTGTGGATAGACACACTTGTTTTTTCTTTTTTGAATTTTGCTTTATTTTTGAGAGAATGCAAGCAGGGGAGGGGCAGAGAGAGGGGGACAGAGGCTCCAAAGCAGGTTTTGAAGTGCTGACAGCCATCAGCCCGACACGGGGTTCGAACTCCTGAACCAAGAGACGATGACCTGAAACACTCAACTGACCGAGCCACCCAGGTGCCCGGACACACTTGTTTTCATATTAAGCTTTTTTCTAATAAAAGAGTCATGTTGCTTTCTGCAT
The DNA here is from genome assembly GCA_017311185.1 of Proteles cristata cristata. NCBI lineage: Eukaryota > Metazoa > Chordata > Mammalia > Carnivora > Hyaenidae > Proteles > Proteles cristata. The sequence continues at coordinate 89,983 of JAESUZ010003666.1, read as the reverse complement.
TTCGGGTGAGCTGAGCACACCCCATGTTAGCACACATGCTCTTGTGCATTTTCAAAAATGGCTGCATGTGTTGTTGTGTAAAAACTGGAGAACACATTTCCAGGGAGTACACGGGGGCGCACCCCTCTGAATGCCTCCACCAGAGGTAAGGGGCCCTGGGAGCAAGGGGTGAGGACAGTGCCAGCCTGGCAGGGAGAGGGCAATGGGGGGCAGCTCCAGTGGGTGGACAGCCTTGCTGCGCAGACAGAGGGGCGTCTGTCTGTGATCTGCCCAGCCCGCCTCCCACCTGCTCTGCTGGGCATCCTGGGAAGGAAACCACTTCTCTCTGCTCTGTTTTGCTGCAGAGAAAAGTCCCAGTATTCAGGAAGTTCATTGTTTATATCCCTAATAGTTGAGCTACAATACCCAAAATTCCCCCGAGTGGTTTCTGTTACTTCATGAGACTGAGAAACTTCAAGTCTTACCAAGCCGCATAGAAATGTCCCCTGCGTGATTGGTTTTCTTTCATTTTTGTTGTGTGGTTAACTGGGGTGGATTTTTTTTTTTCTTTTATTACAAGTATGATTTGACTACAGGATCAATAGCCAACCAGAGATGAATAAGTTCAACTCAAGTGTGAATCCCCCACATAGTAGATTTGGATTCTAGCATTTCATAAATGTTTTAGAAAGGAATATGGTACTGGTAGCACAAAGCTTTCTTACATTTGAATCTTTCTTAAAAAATCTAGGAAGAGGGAGGCACCTGGGTGGCTCAGTCGGTTAAGGATCCAACTTTGGCTCAGGTCATGATCTCGCGGTTCATGAGTTCAAGCCCCACGCTGGGCTTTGTGCTGACAGTTCAGAGCCTGAAGCCTGCTTCAGATTCTATGTTTCCCTCTCTCTATGCCCCTCCCCTCCTTGGGCTCTCTCGCTCTCTCAAATATAAATGTAAAAAAAAAAACCACATATGCTCTCTCTCTTTTTCTTTATGTGTATGTACACATTCATTGTTGAAAAGTGGACAAGTAAAAGCAGACAAGACTAAAAGCTAGAAGCACTTGTAATTCTAAATTACTGTGTGTATAAAATATATGAATGCATATTTACGCACAGAGCTGGACTATAAGAAAACTGGAGCCGAATCAGCAGATTATGCTCCTTGGAGGAGTAGTGTCTGGTTCCGAAGAAAGGAGGTGGCCTGTCGCAGGCAGAGTGTACAGAGTGCCAGCCTGCAGTGGGTCCCTGTGTCCTGAGCCCCTGGAGCCCCGGCCCCCACTGGATGGCAGCCCCTGCCCGTGGCCTGGGGTCTGGTCGTCAGGAGTCTGTTGGCAGCGTCCGCTCCCCTCTGTGGACATGGAGGAGGGGTCTCCAGACACTAGGAGCCCCATCATGGGGTCCCACGCTTCCACCCCATGGCTTCCTCCTCCTCCTTCTCCGAAGTGCCCTTAAAGTCTGGGTATTTCCATCCAAGTCAGTCCCTGTGCGTATCCCATGTTCAACACGAGAGAGGGTTCCAGAACTTGCCTTCAGAACATGAATGACATCATAAAGTATCATGTCATTGACATGCCTCGCTTAGCAAATGCTCTCCAGTTCCATCCACGTTGTTGCAAATGGCCAGATGGCTGAGTAATATTCCATTTTGTGTGTGTGTGTGTGTGTATGTGTGTGTGTGTGTGTGTGTGTATTGCTATAAATACCAGGGTGCGCGTACCCCTTCAAATCTGTATTTTAGATTTAGCAACTAATTTGAGACTATGCCTCCCTGCAGCAGGGAATACTACCTATCAGTGTGTATTGATCAGTCATTCAAGGTCTATGACACAAATTACCCACCATAAGTCTTCTTCCCTTCTCTGAAACTAAAAAGGCTTTAATCAACTGTAAGGGCGTATGGCAGCTCCCTGTGACAAGATGACTGAAGGCCAACCTCTTCCATGCTACCTAGAAGTGACAACTATTTCCACATGGCTCTGTTTTGGCACAGCCCGTGTTTGTGGTACGGATTTGCATCAGCCTTGGTCAAAGGGCCCCCATGCTCTTTCTCTTTTTCCACCTACAATTAACAGTATCTCAGAACTGGGAAATGATTGTTCGTTATATTTATCTAGTAAAAGCCCTTTCTAAACTCCTTGCGATATAGTAGCTTAAACAAAAATCCACAACGAGAAACCCCGGTAAAAGTGTGCTTACAAAGCTGTGTTTGCAAAAACACACACATTTTAAATTCCATTAGGGCTCCGTGCACAGCCTCACGTGCATTTCCAAGATTCTATAAACTGTGATCGCGGCTTTGAAGATTTATTTAATCTGATGAGAATCATTGTGACAGATGTTGTTTCGAAGACGCAACATTACTCTCTCTCAGGAAACAGAGACAGTGAAAAATATCATTCCTGCCCTCCCCACATCCTCAGGCGTTCCCAGATTTTAAAAACCACACTTACTGAAACTTCAAGGAATTGCAACCGAGGCGGAATTAGCAGGGATTAGCGCCCCAGTAAAGGCTTCTTATACATCAGCAGAAAACTCCAAAGCGTCCTCACACCTGTCCTAAGCAGCTGCTGAATATCGAATATCATATACGCGAGGATTCCAGGGCCCACCAGTTAGGGCCACATCACAGTCTCCACAGGAGCCTCTGTCCTTGACTACAGATCTCATTTATTTTGTAAATTCCCTCCTTGGCATTCCAGACGGGGAAGGGGGGTGAGATGCCAGGAATGCATGATGGGTGTGTGGCCCCGTGGAGGGCTGACGGCCCTCAGGACTGGGTTTTCTGGTCTCATCTTTAAATAAAGGTCCCCAGGGTTGAGAACACCATTCATGGTTTTAGGACTCTCCAAAAATCTAAAGCAGCAACTATCGAAATAAATGTCCACACATTTAATTTAACTCGACAAAGCCAAATGAGTACAAGTCCAACAGGGGATCAACAGAAAACTTGTCAAGATTACTTTACATTCTTTTTTTGTGTCTGGAGACCTCACAGCCTGGACAGTCAGTAGTGGCCTGGTGGGACACAGGGTGTTCTGTGCAAGCTGCGAGAGGGCGTGACGGCTGGGAAGGAAGGAGGCTAATGGTGCCTCGGCAGACACGAGCGTGACGGCCCTCCATGCGGCCCCTGCACCATCTTGAGCTCCATCCCAAGACCAGGGGCTCTTCTGGGGGACAGGCCTTCGAAGTTTGAGGCAGGCTTCCACAGGCCTCCGGGACACCCCCTTCCCAGGCTAACGGACAGAAGTGCAAATTCCTTCACTGTCGGCGGTCCTCTCCCCACCTCCATTCTAGGGCTATCTCTAGAGTTGTGCTCAGAACCGCAACACTGCAGATGCGCCCCCGCAGCCCAGGCCTCTGTGGGGTGCCTACTGGGTCCAGGAACACAGATCCTACTCTTTCTCTAAGCTACACTGCCCCAAAGATCAGCACAGCCCGCGGAAATGATTCTGGGCTCCCTGGCAAGGACCAAAATGCTAGGCTTCCCAGGACTACTATCACTAGGACAACACGGGTGTGTGTGTGTGTGTGTGTGTGTGTGTGTGTGTGTGTGTGTGTGTGTGACTTGCATCCGCTGCCCTGCTGCAACCTGCTTTCCTAGCTATGGGGTCTTTCCTCTTCCTCCCTTTAACTCCAGGGGAGCATCTGTTCTGCCCTCATCCCAAAATAGGCTTCTACGAATGGGTGGTGATGTTCGATACCCACATGAGTGTTTGGTCTATGCCTCCCTAAGTGTCCTGGCAGACATTAGAGTAGCTTGGTTGCTGTGTAGGAGCATTTTGGGATGGGAACACACACACACACACACACACACACACACACACACACACACACGCACGCATGCGCACAGAGTGATCAGTAGGACTGATTCCACTCCAAGTAGTCAAAATGGTGGCCAAGGCATTGCTGGATTATTTAACAGAATCATTTTCCTCTTAGTGCTTCTGATCTGGGTTCAAGGAGGCCACTGTGTTATCATCTGAAAATTTTCTCCTCTTCGTCTAAATGCACTCTGAAAATATCAGAGGGAGATGTTTATATACAGATGGGGTCATAGAATTTATAGTGTGTTGTTTCTTAAGTTTTCTAAGGGGTGCGAATGATCTCAGATGATAATAGCTACTATTTATCGACCATTTACCATGGGTCAGGCACTGAGGTAAGTGCTTTATGTAGAATTATTGTGTCTAACCCGCTCAAACTTGTGAGGTAGGGACTACTATGTCCATTTTACAGATGAAGGAATGATAAATTAGAGAGGTTGAGTACTTTGTCTGAAGGCTGCACAAAATACAAGTACTCAGAGCCAGAGATGAAGGCCAGGGCACTAGCCTACTACCTTCACTTTAGGGCTGAGATGAGGGTCGCTTAGTGGCCTCTGTTTTTAGGTTGTGTCTTCTACATATGACATAGAGAGGCAGATTTTTAAAGTAATCTAACTGTAATCACAGAGTCTCCTATTCCACCAAACAGTACAATATATTAAAATCTGCCATAACATGTACATTCTGAATCGATAATGGATTTTTGTTTCTTGAAAACTATCATTTATGTCTACAGCACTTAACTGGGTTACAGAGCATTTCCACATAAATTAACCCATCTGATTCTCCTAAGTAGGTGTTATTCTTATCCTACAGACGAAGCAATGGCGGATGGAGGAGGCTGAAATTTGTTCGCAGTCCCAGAGGCAGAGTAGGGAGGGAGTCATCCCCAAAGTTCTCAGCTCGGTGCTCCTTGCTGGTCACTGGGTTCCACTGTCATGCACACCTTGGCTCCCAAGCTTTAGGATCAAAGCCCAGTGAAGGTTTCAAACTATCTATCAAGTCAAAACGCAGTTGCCATCGTCCAAGAAGAGGCAGGGAGGAAAGGTGGCAGGTGGACCCACAAGTACGGTTTCTGAACTCAGATGTCCCGGCTCTGCCAATGACTGGCTGGGGGATGGTGTCTGACCGTTCTGAGGCCTTGTTTCTTCATCTGTAAAATGGGATGGCAGTGGGCCTCACTGGATACTGTCCATACACATGCTGCTCAAACACTCCATGGGTGTCAGGCGTTGAGATGATGACAACACATCCCCAGCCCCGCCCTGGCTCCCTGTCTTTCATTTCCACCGACTCACAACTGGCCGTGTTGTGTTTCATCTCCAGATGCCCCAGCCATGTAGAATGATGCCCTGCCTCTCCGGGACAGAAGTGAAAAAAAAAAAAGGGTCTGTGATAAACCAAAGAGATGTCACAAAACCCACGGACTTGGAGAAAAACTCTCTAAGCCGTCAATCTCTTTGATTTCTATTTCTGACATGATTCAGACAGTTTGGTTAGTTCCTCAGGCCACTAAGCTAAGAGGAAACAAATGGTGATGATGAGGCGGCGGGAAGCTGGGCGGAGGGCTCAGCATGGTGACCGCCGGCCTGTCCTACGGCCACAGCTCCTGACCCCCGACGGAAGGGAGCTTGGCCGGGATGCTGGCAGCGGTCAGTGTAACCAAGCGCCGTCCAAAGAAGGCTATGCTGGGACCCGGGAGGGACACTCCCTCCCTTCCTGGTAAGAGAGCGAGTGTGTGCCCAGGAGGGGATTTCCCCTAAAAATCTCCCTAACGGTCCGGGTTGTGTGGTGAGTCAGGGAGCAGCGCCTGCAGGAACACTCGGGCCCAGAAGGCCGTGTCAGAGTCTCGATTTCGTTTTGCAATAAGCAGCTAACAGTTCCGTGAGAAGAGGCCTCCCCTGCGGCCACACGACAGAAGCCCCCGCAGCCCCCCATTTAACCTGCGGCCTGCTCACCAGGGGTGCCATGTTGCTCCCAGACCACACAAACCTTCAAGGGTGCTGTGTGCGGTCAAAAGGGGAGGAAGAGGCAGGACCCACCGAAATGCTGCCCCATAAATGGAAACACAGTGCACCCTGGCCGCAGACGGGCTGCCGCATCTCGGACACCCCTCAGCTGCACTGACTGACCCTCCCCACCCCCGGGGCCAGGGGGTGACCCGGCTCCGGAGACCAGGTGCAGGCACGTAATTAGAGACGGCGGCCAGCTCTAGGATAGCAACGAACAAGGATGCTCTTCCTGGGGGGGAGGGTGGGGGGTGGTCATTGCAGACCCTGACACGGTGACATCTGAGCTGAAGCCCACATGCGTCATGGGAAGGACACAATCTGGGTTTTCACGGCGTTTATGGGAAACCATATTCCCACCTGGGGGTGATCTATGTTTCCTAGTAAATAGATGGAAAACAAACCTTTCCTAGCCATTTTTTTTCTTGAAATATATTTCTGGCTTGGTGTTAGTTTATCTGGGTTATTAATTTTCTAGACACCAAAATAATAATTAGCATGGCGGGTGACGGAAGGAAACAGCTTACTTGACTGCACCCAGACATCTCTTTGTAATGTCGTTCTTCAAAGACTGACAGCCAAGGTTGCCGGGGGGCCCAGAGCGTTCCCACAAGATGGCGCTGCTGGTCCTTTTGCTGACTGTCGTGGCAAAGCTCCGGTCCCAGCGCTCAGCGCAGAGGACAGCTGGAGGCTGGATGTCCCTGGCGGGCAGGGGCACCTCAGGGACAGGTGTGTCCCCTGTCTCTCTAAGAAACAGGTGACTGTCCAGTGAGTCTGTCTCAAGGTAAATAAAATGCATCTCAAGGGCTTTAAATAAAATTCTAAATCTAAGGAGAAATAATCCGGAGGCCAATTCTTTCCAGACTTGGCATATGGAGTGTGTAAGATCTTTTTTAAAGGGCCAGAGCAAAGGTACTTTCCGGAAGAGAATGTCTGAGCTTGTGTTCAACCCAGTCTCCTCACACTTGTTTTCAAGGAGACGAGGTTCGAGGGGCCCCTGGGTGGCTTAGTCGGTTAAGCGTCCGACTTTCACTTGGGTCATGATCTCGCGGTTCGTGGGTTCGAGCCCCGCGTCGGGCTCTGTGCTGACTGCCAGCTCGGAGCCGGGAGCCTGTTTCAGTCTGTGACTCCCTCTGTCTCTGACCCTCCCCTGCTCATGCTCTCTCTCTCTCTCTCTCCTAGAAATAAATGAAAACATTAAAAAAATTAAAAAAAAAAAAAAAGGAGACGAGGTTTGAGGCTCGGGGTCAGCAGTGGTGCTGTGTCACCCACTCGCTCACACCTACTGAGTGAGCATCTGACTTTGGGACAAAGCCTCAGCCCCGCCTGTTCCTCTGAGTTCGCCCTAGAGATGAGTGGGGGTCCAGGTCTCCATGTGGGGGGGCTTCTCAAACGACTTCTCTCTAGCTGGCGTTCCACCCACAGCCGGACGCCAACACTTCACCTCCTGCTATTTAGAGAAGGCTGTCAGCCCAAGTCCTGAGTGTGCAGGGTGAGTGTGGCTTAGATGGGAATGACGTGTTCCACAGACCCTGGGGACCCATGGCAAAAGCTACTGATGGTTTCAACGGGACCTGGGAATCTTCATTTTCCTTCTAGACACGTATTTCCAGAAAGCTACTCTAAGCTTAGCGCTCTTTCCATACAGAGCCCTCATCGTGTGACTCGTGGCTTTGACGCCTTCTCTTTGTCCTTACCTCCATGTCCCTCTTCACAGGACGCAGAGAAGACGCACGCAGCAAGCATTCTAATTGCTAGCTCGCATCTCACGGACTTAGGGCACAGGGTCGTCCGGCCAGAGGGAGTGTGCGCTCATCACGAGAGCGGGCTGACCACACAGGACGAGGAAAACCAAGGCCATGCTTCCGGGAGGGGGGTGGGTGGGCCGCAGGGTGCTGGGCGCCTGCACGCTTTAGAAAATCCACCTCACTCTACTGCTGCCTCTGTAGAAAGTTCAAGGAAGACACAGAAGCAGAGGAAAGTGTGCAGTGGAGCATTTGAGGACCTGGGCTTTGGAGACAAACGGCTCTGGGTTCAATTCTCAGATCAGAGGAGGAGCCTTTTTGAGCCTCAGCGTCCACTTGTATACTGGGAACAACACCTCTTTCACCAAATAGTTGACAGTTTAAATGGAATAATGTACACACTGTGCTTAGAATGTGTCTCCACCACAAAGTTACATTTAGTGGTAACAGATCTTGAATTAATTTCCATATAAAGACAGCCCAGAAGTTGCTATTTTGTCTTCTAAATGGTAACTTAAAAATTCTTTTCTTTTCTCTCTTCGTTCACTCCCTTCCTTGCTCTCTCTTCCCTCCTTCCCTCTCACAGAATTCTAGGGCTTCTAGAGCTTCTCTGAAGAATCCCAGGGTGTCTACCTTGTTTTTTCATTCCTTGTTCTGAGCGTGTAGGGTGCCGCTGGGATAGAATGGGAGGGACAGAGAGAAAAGGTCCCTTACTGCCAGTATCCTGAATTATTCAAAAGGCATAGGAGGAAAAAAGGTTGCTTCCTTTGTATCGCTAATGATACCTTTTTAGGAAAAATGTAGATGATCAGTTAAGGCAAGGGCTAAGTTTTAAAATAATAATAATAAAAAACAACCTTTGTGTTTTGCCACATGGTAATGTAGGAGATGCTGGAGGGAAAAAGCCTGCCTGTTGGTTGAAGCTCCAAAGCTACACTGTTGGATGATGTTTGCTGTGGGTGGGTTGCCCCTCAAGATGCTAAATCAAGAAATATTTGGTGATACTTGGAAAGGCTCCTAGGTCCCACCCGGGAAGTTCCTGTTCATGGCCTTGTTCTACAGCCCACTGCTTACAACACAGAAACGCTCTTTTCTCGGGCTTGGTTTGTGTAATTATCAGACAATCTGCGTAACTATCATATTTATACCTTAAAAATTTTAAATGGTACTTCATTTCCGTAAGTAGCATTCACACTCAAGGCTATCCCATCTTTGATTCTGAGCACATCCATGTTTCGGGGTCAGACTCTTGAAGTTCAATTACTGGGAATGCCAGGGAGTAGTTCATGCTGAGTTGGTGGGTATTTACTGTCTATGTTTTGAAATCAGATCTAGTCGGCTGTTCAAGGTCATGGGTCCTGTTTATAATGATGTGATCTGGGGAGGAGGGTGTCCACGACTCAGAATATGTGTGTTCTATAGCTGTTAGCCTTTAAGTTAGGAAAATGATTGTGTAAGTAGAAAAAAATCTGACAAGTGTTAACAGAATTCCTATTAGGATGAAGAATGCATTGACATTGTATCAAATACAGACACCAAAAATCCCATGTAGTCTGGGATTCATGTCTGGGGTGACAGATGGCTGACCTGAAACGGGACCGGCCAGCACGAAGATCTTTTGGGGGGGAAACTTGACAATAAAAAAGAAGAGATGCCAGATTTCAGTCACTCTCAGGAGGCTTCGAGCCACGGGAACTTTGCATCAAGCAAAAGTCAAAACATGGCTTGGGAGAACTGAATATGGCTTAGGTTAAAGTCAAGTACACAGAATGATGGACAAGAGCTGTTGAATTTCTCTGTTGGTGGATTCTCCTGTAATTATATCCTTAATCCACCCTCCAGACTCCTGGCAGGGAGGGATTTGGTGAGCCAGCTGGGCAGGACACCATACGCTGCCGCCTTCGAAGGTCCCTGCATTTGCAAGTTCGGCTGCTGCCCGACTGAAAACACTAGCACTTGGGCCCTCCTCAGGTCATGCCACACACTCGTGCTTTTTCAGGAATTAACAGAAAAAGAGAAGCAAAGTCAAACACACAGAAACCAAACCCCACCTCTAACTCTGCTTACTTTTACAAACCGGTTAGTGAATTAGGAGGACTCGAATTCAATACAAGAGTCCCACTCCCCACCCCACACACCTGTTTAGAGCAGAGGCTCCAGAATATCCAAACGGCCTGGGAGCGTGACGGGGATGGGCTGTGGTATGGACGAACATCAGAGTCCCTTACGGTTGTGAGAGAAGCACTCTGGGCCTGACTAACGTCTTCCTTCACTCCCTGACACTGAAGGGTCCTGACGCTCTGATCCCAGCGACCAGCTCACTCCCTCGGTAAATTAATATATTCAGGGCCCTAAGGTTTATTTGTGGTTTATCTGTTGGTATCAGTTGTTTATTCAGTCAACAGATATATGTCTAAAAGTACCAAGTGTGCCTCTAAATTGGGTAGCATTTGAGTTACATCTGACGCACTTCCTGCTTCCTGCTCTCCAGCAGCTGGGGGCGGGGCACAGGGCTGGCCCCCACTCCTCGCCACCGTCTCTTCTCCCCCACTAACGAGTGTCTGGTGATCATTCGTTGCCAGGGACTCCGCATTGGGGGCTGGGTGGAGGTGAAAGACATCAGAAAGCTGGACCCAGAGGTTCCCCGAATGTCATCAAGAGGCCAACGGGGGACTCATGTGAGGTTTCCCAGAAGTGGAAAACAGGTCATCATGATTTTCCAGAAACAGGTCATCCCTGTTTCAATGTGGCCAGTCTCCATAGCAACCATAAGAAAACCAAACACATCCTTGTGCTCTCCACAGGAAGAACTTCCATGGGCTGATTCTCCGCCAAGGAGGCAAAGTCCCCCAGGGCTCACCCCGGGGACATGTGGGGAACCAGACCATGTCCCTGAACTTGGTGAATAAGGACCTCAGGTGGAGGAGGGCGGAACAGGGGTACGAGATAAAGCAAGCGTCCAACACGTGGTCCCCTGGACCCCACGCTCGAAGCTCTCGTTACCACTTCCTCCTTCCAAGTTCTCCCTTCAAGCACCTGCTTCCTTTCTCTCCAGGGGGACAGCCAGAATCTTGCTTCTGCCACCAAAGACACCTACGATGTGCCTTGTATCACGAAGAAGTGAAGGAGATAACTGAACGGTGAGGCAGTACCGAGGGGTTGAAAGACAGAACGGGGCCGGCAGAAGGAAAACACCATTTTGACTGACAGCCAGGTGGCAGTAGACGCTTGAGACTCAGTTTCCTCCCCTGAAGTAAGGAACTAATCCCCCACCTCCACTGGAGCCCAGGGGAATGTGGGGAAGATCAAGTGAGCTCTGTGAGCACACGGCACGCGGCACATACGAGCGATGGCTCAAGGAGAGAACTGTTACTAGGTTAGTGTGTAAACTGAAGATTTATCAAGGCCACATTAGAGGGGGAAGGGAGGACAGGGTGAGGGCTGTCACACGTGTACAAGTCAGAGCACAGAAGCGCATCCTTGTGCTGGAGGACAGCTCCCGGCACCCTTAGGCAATGCTTGAGGACCACGCTGAGGGTGTTGCCTGGGGGGGAGAGGACTGAACCAGCAGTGACCTGGAGGCCAGGGGGAGACCATCCTGTGGCCACAGCTGTAAAACATGAGGCTCCGGGGGTGCCTGGGTGGCTCAGTCGGTTAAGCATCCAACTTCGGCTCAGGTCATGATCTCACGGTTCTTGGGTTCGAGCCCCATGTCCGGCTCTGTGCTGGCAGCTAGCTCAGAGCCTGGAAACTGCTTCACACTCTGACCCTTCCCTGCGCACGCTGTATCTCTCTCTCTCTTTCTCAGAAATAAATAAAACATTAAAAATTTAAAAACAAAACAAAACAAAACGTGAGGCTCGGGCTGAGGCCCACATCTTCTGAGAGAGTGAGAGAAAGCATAAGAACAGCTTGGTTATAGTTCAGGGAAGTGTGAGAGCTTCCACTCCTCCAAACTTCATAGCAGTGAATCACAACAAATATAAACGAGCTAAAATGTGATGCAGACCAGGCTGGGACACCTGCTGGTTTTTTTAGGGTTTTTTGTTAGGTTCGGATGAGGTGGACCTCTCAGGTGAAAAGCTGGTTCCGGCTGCAGAGCTCAACCTGACACAGCTGAGGTCTAGGACAGTACAGATGCCAGGGGTGAGGCGAATCTGCATATGGGGATCTCTGCCTGCCACCGACATGCCTGGGCCCCCGCATCGACTAAACATTTTCGGGCCAACCACAGGTGCCAGCCACAGGGCTGGGTACTGAGGACACAGATGGGGGCCTGCCCTCCTGGAGCCTAACAGCACAGGGCCCTGGGCTCCCCAGGGTGGACTGGACCTCCAGACAGACCCAACCTTCCTGCCAGTGAACCCGGGGCCCTCGTTTCTCTAGGTCACATGCTCTAGGTAAGATAACCCAATTTTGCTTTGCATTTTGTTAGTCAAAACCAGAACACACTGCCTGACAAATGGGAGTCCTCATGTGGGTAGTGGGAGAGAATATTTGAACCCAGAACTAGTCTAGAAACTCCACAGCACCTGGAGTTGGGGGTGCAAATCCCCTGTGTTTGCATTGTTCCATAGCCTCAGGTAGGCATCTGATGATCACGCTATCACCTTGGAAACCAGAGGGAAAGACCACAAGGAAAGGTGCTGCCCTCAGGAACTGGGAAAGGTGAGGGGCAGAGAGCCTGCTCGGGGCAAGCGGGGGCAGAGCAGGGAGCTGAGGCATCCACTCACTGGAGGCTTTTCCCCAGGAAACAAAGGCGCCGTATTTCGCAGGAGAAACATGCACGAAGCACCCAGATCACAATCATTTGCATCGATGCTGCCCATTTCACAAAGGGGCTGCAGCCGGGACGGAGCATCTGCCTGGAACACTGTCTGAAGGAAGTAGCTTTTCTCAGGGACAAAGGAACCCAAAGGGGAGTTCTTCTCGAGCTCAAGATGCAATTTGTTGCTTTTCCTCGGCATCTGCCTCAAAAACGTGCTGATCTGACTAGAAAGGAAAAGACAGCATCTTTATGGTGCAGTAACATGGCTGGGAGAGAGTCTTAAACCACTCCTGGTGACATCCGTACAAACATTTTCTGCAGTGCGGTCTTCAAAAATGATACAAAGGCAGATGGCATGTTTGTCTTCCTATCGTTTTCTAGGAAAAGGAAGCAGCGAACCCCTGCTGTGTCCTCCGGGGCCTGTGGAGGGGAGGCAGAATCAGCCTCACTTGTCCCTGGGGTGGTCGCGTGTCCCTGACTCCCGGGGCCGTCTGGCGCAGCCTCGGTCCCGCTATGATTACTAGCCACACTGCCTTTCACCCTCGAAAACATACCAGTCTCAACACGTGGCAGGGTCACTCCAAGCTGAGACACAGAATTCTAGAACGAACTTCAACATTCCTGGGGCTTTTAGGAGTTTCGCTCTGCGTGGAAGAAATGCTGGAGACCCCTCTGCATCTATCAGCTTAACACCGAGTCAGCTGGTAAACAGTGGCTCAAAAGCCAGCGAACATGTTGTGTTTCCAGTGTCTTCTCCGATCCGCCGGCCTGCGTGGATTCTTTCCCAGCTGTGTCCCCACAAAAACTTCCCACTTATCCACACAGTATGGACTTTTACACACCTAGTTCCCCTTCAAGGTCAAGGACGGTAGTTGCATTTGTTGTTCCGCAGCACCTGCAATGTTTGGTGCACACAGAGCTTCGACAAACGCCGTCAATGCCACGTGAGCACGCCTGGCCCAGGCTGTGGTAGCAGCAGGATTGAATTAACCCAGGGAATTTTAATCGGGGGTGTTTGTTGCCCACGTCTTGGAAATGCAGGCGACTCTTCATGTACAGAGAGCCTCAAAGATTTGCAAGAGACCCATTAGAGATCAGGCGGATTTAGTTTTGTCACCTACCAATCTGGCTGCGCCAGGCCACCTGGTGATGGGGAGGGAATCTGGGATTTCCAGGCAAGTCACCCCGGTGCCTATCAGACTAATCTTGAATTAGTAAACAGCTTTCTCCCTACTAAGAAAGAGCTGAGGCTAAGAGGCCCTTCTTCAGATCACCTCACATCAAACTTCCATCAGTTGGATCATAAACGATAAGGGTGCTGGGGCAGAAGAAGGGTACGTCCTCCTTAAAGTCATTCTCAAGGGTCTGAATTAAGACATTTAATGGGCAAACCCCATCGTCTTTCTGCCTGGTGATTCCTGGCACGTGTCAACTTCTTGGCAGGACTCTTTCCGCATTTCCCTAAGAATCTAGAAAGGTTCAAAAAGTACAGGTAACCGGACTGAGGTCCAGGCTCAAAGGCAGCCAACCTTGTAAAGAAACCAGCGTCTTTTTTATGAACTGTGACTTCACTCATGACGAAAGCCCAATTCCGTGCAAAAGAGACTATACTGTCCAAGAGCTCTTAGAGTGTCCAAGGAGCTTGGAGAAGATGAAGATGTGCAGCCGCCGCCACCTCTCCCCCCTCCACCGCTCCCCTCCACACGGACAGTCTTACAGGCTTTGCCTCTTCAGCTGGACTCCCAATTGCCAGCAGGACGCAGGTCTTCATTGTGAAACGTCTTCCTTACCGACGGCCACCTCCTGACGACGTCTGCTCATCTGCAAGGACGTGCTGGGACACGTGGCTGGCGATGTGGACCCCCTGCTATCACCAAGCACTAGGGAGCAGGAGTGGGGTGCGGGGCTCTGTGAGGAATGACTCTCTGTAGCACAGCGGCTCACACCTCATGCAGGAGGGGGGTTCCAAACCACAGCAGTCACTTATTTGGACATAGAGAAAAAATTATCCCCCCTTAGAAACAGTATTAATGATGCTTAGGTCCCTACAGTGTCTCATAATCCACAGAACCCACGCGCAGGTCGCTGAATGCCGGTGAGGGGGGATCTGTGGCCTGACATGAGCCTGGCCGAAGGTTTCTGCGGCGTGGCAGCCCCTGGGTGCAGGCGGACGCCAGCCTCCGAGTGGGCAGGTCAATGTGCTGCATCAGGTACTTCATGCTAAGGAACAGTTGTGCGGGATTCTGCTTTAGAATTCTGGAAGCATCACCGAGGGAGGGGCCCGTGAAGTGAGCTCTAAAAGGACTCTTTTCTCTAACAGTTAAAAGAAATATACCAAAGGATGCATAAGGGGTAAGTTATTAAGCTAGTAAGAAGGTGCTATAAAGATGCAGTGTTGATTCAATAATTTAGAACAGACTGGTATAAGATTTCTTTTTTTTTTTTTTAAATGTTTTATTTATTTCTAGGAGAGAGAGAGAGAGAGAGACAGCATGAGCAGGGAGGGTCAGAGAGAGAGGGAGTCACAGACTGAAACAGGCTCCAGGCTCTGAGCTGGCAGTCAGCACAGAGCCCGACGCGGGGCTCGAACCCACGAACCGCGAGATCATGACCTAAGCGAAAGTCAGACACTTAACCGACTAAGCCACCCAGGCGCCCCGCAACATTTTTTTTTAATGTTCATTTGTTTTTGAGAGAGAGAGAGAGCAAGGGAGGGACAGAGAGGGAAGACGGGATCCAAAGCAGGCTCTAGGCTCTGAGCCGTCAGCACAGAGCCCGACGCGGGGCTCGAACCCACAAACCGCGAGATCATGACCCAAGCGAAAGTCGGATGCCTAACCGACTAAGCCACCCGGGCGCCCCTAAGACTGGTATAAGATTTCTAAGGCTCACAAAACACTGCTGGCTTTTGGTGGTGGCCAGCTGCCTGGGGTGTGGGCCAACGGCTCCTTTACTGAACAGCTGGGCAAGGGGGTCCCAGGGAGGCCCCCAAAGGGCTCTGATGGAGGCGGAGGGTGGGTCCCATGGTGAGACTGTGCCTTCACCTCCCCCGACCCGGTCCAGGGCCTGGCACTGCCCTCTCTATGGCTTCAAGAGAGAGGGAAGCAGAAGGAAGGGGGCGCAGAGGCATCTCGCCAGGTGCCATGACAGTGGTGAGCACTCAGCAGGGGGCGGCAGCCTGTTACCTGGACCCACAACAGCATGGACTCCTCCTCAAACCCTCAGCCGGCATGGGTGCCATTCGGCATCTCCTGTGCCTCAGTTTCCATTGTAGCCCCTGACCTCCTCCTTGGATCCCTCGGGGGCAGACAGCTTTCAGGATTCGGATTCTTTTTCAAAAATTTTAAAGACAACATGTTACGTCAATCATGTATAATGAACACCCCCACAGGGGTCTGGGGGCCACACTCCATATTTAAACCCATTAATATCCTCTCGAGCAAGACGTATGGATATTACCCTAAGTATGGATATTACCCTAAGAAGGACTATAAACGGCCTCACAGCAGTTCAATTTTTGCCCCCGTGTGAGTTTCAGCATGAAGCTGTAAAACTTTGGAGTCTCCTGAGGCCTCCGGACTGAGCATTTTGCTTGTCCTGGGGGCATCTGGGCACGTTCGGATTATGCCTTCCTCAGCAGCCCCACTACCACTCCCTCCAGCACCAACAGACAGAAGTGGGTTCGGAAGAAACGGGAGGGCACGGCTCTCAAGGGGGAAAGAGCGTCCGAGGCATTACTTCCTCCGGGATCACCCGGGGAAGCGTGGTCAGCTCTCGATGTTAATCTGTACAGAGTCGGCATGATTCACGCACTTAAGCAAAAGCTTCGGCAAGGCGGCGGGGAATGAATGCAGCCAGAACTTCTCCCCGGAGGTCAGCGCCACCCCAGCCTTCCCTGGTGGAGAGGACGGTACACCAGCACCCCGTCCTACATCCGCAAGCCTTTTGCTGACTTCGGAGCCTGTCTGCCAGTGTTCCGGGGCCCTTCACTGAGCGGTGTGTGTGGCAGGTGGCACACGGAAGCCCTGGCCTCCTCTGATGTGAGGAAGCAGCTGACTGGGAGAGGTGGCCACGTCCCCGTGGTCTCGGGGTCGGGGGGAGGTGAAGCCGGGACAAGCCCCTGGGTCCTCAAATTCTCCGCCACCCACCACCCACACCACCCTCGGGGCTGTGGTCCCACATCGGTTCGGCCCATCTCCAGTCATGCAACGTGGTTTGCGTGACCTTGGTCACCTGAGGTTTTGGCGACGCCGCGCCTCCACTCTCCCCTTCTTGGGAATTTGAACGCCCTTCAGGCATCAGGGCCCGGAGACAACTAAGGAAACCAGATTCACTTCATTGAACCCAGGCTTCCCAAATGCATTTGAATCTGGAACCCTGGGGGGCAGATCTCCCATCAGCATCGACACTCTGGGACACTGACTAGAGGCAAGGTCAACTGTTGAATTTGCGCTTTTATGTAGACTTGAGAGCAGCTTATCCATCTGGAAAGCACCTCGAAGACTGAAAGAGAATCCACCATGAGTATCAGAAGACCCTAAGGAATCCATTTCTCCATCGTCTTTCTTTTCCTCCTCTACCTCCACTGCCGGGCTCCCTCTGGCCACGCGCTGTGTGCTCACTGGATGGACAAGCCTGAGCAGGCTCTACTGCTCTGAGGCCCAGCACCGAGTCATTCGTGGTGGCACGAGAGCGCCCCCTCCAGCCGATGCCCTCACGGGCATCCTCTGTTGGTGTAGATCCTGCGGGCCAACAGGTTCAATGAGGAGAGCGGAACTCAACTCCTGCTCTCCGCCAATTCTCCTTCCCAACTCAGCACAACCTTTTACGAGCAAGACGACAGGGGGGCAGATTTAAAGTCAGCTGAAGTCATGCCTTTGCACTCCGGTTTCCCTCTGGAATTGTTTAACATATGTACGTGGTAGGAAATTCTAGAAATTCTGAAGTCCTTGGTCAGGTGGGAGAGTTGGACCAAGTGTCCTTGGCGGAAGATCAGTTTCGTGAGCTGTGACAAAGTGACACTCATTTGGGCAAATCCTGCCCCCGAAATTGTGTGAGATCCCTCGGCACGAAGCATTTCTCAAGACTGGCGTGATCAGGTGGGACGAGAAAGCAGCCCCAGTGATCTCCAAATTCTGGATGGGAGTGTGAGCTTAGCCCAGCACCAGCGATGCTATCAAACAGGGCAACATGGAAAAGACGCCCCGACACCCGGCCAGGCTGCAGTGCTCGGGAGCAGTGCCAGCCCCCGCCTCCCGTCTGACCTTATATGTGGAGCGCGTTCCACAGCCAGGAGCGGCAAAGGCGTCCTTCTGAGCACATGGGGCCTCAGACACCCTACAACCCCCATAGCTCTCCGCTTACAGAGCCTTACTTAGGATTACTTTTAGCTCTAGGTTTTTGGCTGTCAAATAACAGAGATTAAGAGTCATAATGGAATACCACCGATGAGAGCTAATATTTCTCACTCCTCGTCAGGAGCTGTTCTAGGTGCCATACACACGTGACTTGTATAATCTGCACAACAGCCTGCTCAGGGAGGTGCTATCATCACTCACAGCTTACAGCCGAGGACAAAGCACAGGGAAGGCTAGTAAGCTGCCCAAGGCGATGCAGCTGGTAAGAGAGGAGGGGCGCCTGGGTGGCTTAGTGGGTTAAGCGTCCGACTTTCCCTCAGGTCATGATCTCGCGGTTCGTGGGTTCGAGCCCCGCGTCGGGCTCTGTGCTGACTGCCAGCTCAGAGCCTGGAGCCTGTTTCAGTCTGTGACTCCCTCTCTCTCTGACCCTCCCCTGCTCACGCTGTATCTCTCTCTCTCCTAGAAATAAATAAAAAAACATAAAAAAAAAAAAAAAAGAGAGAGAGGAGAGCCTGGCAGGATCCACGCTCACGACCTGGGCCCCTAACGTCGGCCAGGGCTTTTCAAAGTCCAGCCCTGAAACTGCTTGAAGACCTTCAGTGGCTATGGCACAGGTGTGTGAATTCACCCACATGTTGTTGGGTTTTAAGAGAATCAGACAGGCTGGTTAAGATTAAGTTTATGAATCAATGCCTTGGCAGATAAGAAGCGTTTTTCTAGGAAGAATTTCTTTCTTTTTAAGTTTATTTACTTTGAGAGAGAGAGAAAAGTGCAAATAGGGGAGGGGAAGAGAAAGAGAGAGAGAGAGAGAGAGAGAGAGAGAGAGAGAGAGAGAGAGAGAGAGAGAAAGAATCCCAAGCTGGCTCCACACATGGAACCCATGAACTGTGAGATCAGAATCCGAGCTGCAGTCAGATGCTTAACCAACAAGCCACCCGGGCGCCTTATAGGAAGAATCTCTTTTAATAGTTCGTGAGACAAAGCTATAATGGAATTTTATCAAGAACACAGTTTTACTAACTTGAGAACAACAGCTAAGGTCATGCAATGTGTATCCAAATTTAAGACATTAACTTGGATCTGAGAGGTGGCCAGGTGTGTGCGTGTCAATCTTACACTGGAGGTCAGAGAGCAGGTGCAGACAGAAGCAGGCAAGCCTCTGCCGCTAAGAGGTCCGGGTGCCGAGGAACCCCGGTGCATGCAGAGTATTCTGGTCTTTCCTCACAACCGTGCAAACCACCACTGTCTTCTAATCACATACCTTGGCCAAGTGATTTCTCCTTTCCTGATCGGGATCCCCACGACTGTAAGACACAAGGGGGCAGGCCAAGTCCAAAACCCACTCGGAGAGGTCAGAGGGGGTCGGCTCTAAAGAGAGGCCAGCCATCGGCCTCCGAGGCAGTGCACCAGGCTGCACACGTCTGAGGCAGCGGGGGGCCCGTGTGCAACAAGTAGTGGGAGACTGACGGAAGGCCTACACTGAGGCAAGGAGCTGGGCCGGGAAGGACAAGGCACTACACGAGTAAGTACAGCAGGGGTCACGGAGGAAGATCGCGATGTTTCGGGCGGGCTCCGGAAGATGAGCACTTGGAGGAGCCAGGCGGAGACCTGTCAGGTGCGCACCAGACCCCAGGTGGGCAGGGGGCCGGGGAGGGCAGGTTGGGGGATGGCTCTGTCTTCTCAAAGGCAGCACGCTGGGTTATAATAATTTATAGTTTATTAATTTTTTTAATGTCTCTTTTTGAGAGAGGGAAAGAGAGCGAGCGAGTGTGGGGGCAGACAGAGAGAGGGAGACACAGAATCTGAAGCAGGCTTTGAGCTGCCAGCACAGAGCCCGACGTGGGGCTCGAACCCACAAACTGTGAGATCACGACCTGAGCCGAAGTTGGATGCTTAACCAACTGAGCCCCCCAGGTGCCCCAAAACTTAGGTCTTTTAATGTTGTGACCCTGTGAACGCAGACAGACACATATACATGAAACACACGGTCTGACTCCTATAGCCTGGAATGCACTCTGGTATTTTCTGTTTCACCCTATTCTATTAAAAAAAAAAAAAGAGGTGCCTGCGTGGCTCAGTCAATTGAGTGACTTCGGCTCAGGTCATGATCTCATGTTCATGGGTTCGAGACCTGAGTTGGGCTCTGTGCTGACAGCTCAGAGCTTGGAGCTGCTTCAGATTCTGAGTCTCCCCCTCTCTCTGCCCCTCCCCTCCTGTTTGAGCTCTCTTTCTCTCTCTATCAGAAACAAATAATAAACATAAAAAAAATACTGGTCTTCACCCACTGACCTGACTTCATGACCTACCCATGGGCCACAACCCACAGTTGGAAAACAGTCTTGTCTGATGAAATGCACTGAAAGATAAACCCTCCCGAGCTTCCATTGCTGCTTGTACGTGTTATCATAAGGACTGGTTTCTCCAATAGAGTAAAACCTTATTTACTGGGGTCTCACTAATTTGAAGTGTATGTTGATTAGAAGAAATGCTCAGACGGGCGACATAAACGAAATGGTAGGATGATTATTAACCCCTTAAAGAAGGAAGGTTTGAGGGAGAAACCCAAAACACCCTACAATGAAAATGTATACACAAATAATTGATATGTTCGTTACAAAGAAGTCTTACTTGTGCATTGAACCACATCACTTTTGGAAGGAATTTACTGGCAACACTGTAATTAGACACGTCTGAGTTACAGTATGATCAGGAAAGTAACAATACCCTATGTTTTAGAAAATATTTTCTAATTTGGAATTTGAAAAAGTCTATCACACAACCATTCAGTAGAAGTGATACAGATGGGTGAAGTTCTACCGCACGAGTTTATAAGTGTTTTTAGGTTTGCCGTTCAGAAGGTGTGCTCACACTCCTATGAAAAGCCAGTCAGACGACGTGGGAGAGCAGACAAAAAAAAAAAAAAAATCTAATTTCATGTGATCCCACAACAGTTAAGACAGGTAACTGGTTTTTTTTTGGTTACTGTTTTATATTTATTTGTTTTTGAGAGACAAAGAGAGACAGAGCAGGAGCAGGGGAGAAGTAGAGAGAGGGAGACACAGAATCTGGAGCAGGCTCGAGGCTCTGAGCTGTCAGCACAGAGCCTGACACAGGGCTCGAAATCACCATCTGTGAGATCACGACCTGAGCCAAAGTCGGATACTTAACTGACTGAGCCACCCAGGCACCCCTTTTATTTTTATTTTGAGAGAGAGAGGGAGAGAAGCAGAGACAGAGGAAGGGGTAGAGAGAATCTCAAGCAGGCTCTGCACTCTAAGTGTAGAGCCCGACGCAGGGCTCAAACTCACGAGCTGGGAAATCATGACCTGAGCCATGGTTGGACACTTAAGTGACTGAACCACCCAGGCTCCCCAGGGCAATGTAACTGTTGCTCTAGGTTCAAGACCCAAACAGAACATCCTCCGGAGAGGAATGAGGTAAACAGGCAACGTGTTAACGAAGTTCCACCTCTGGGGCAGGTCTATCCCAGCCGGCTGCCCAGCTGTCTTCAGAAACCTCCCAGGGTGCAGGGCACAGGGCTGCACGTGGGGCTGTGTGGCTCTCTGGGGCCGGGTCACAGGCTGAGGGTCCCTGGGAGTTCCCCGCAGGGGACCGCAGGACTTATCAGAGTACTTTACAGGATCCGCACGCTAGGAAGCAGGCTGCGAGAAACGCTACACGAGGAGTGTGCTCCCAGCTCACACTGGCGTCGACAAAGCGGCGAATATGAAATACACTGACATTTAGAGCTACTTGTAATGAGTCTCAGGTGAGGCCCTCAAACGACACGAGCGGTCGTCTCTGAACTCAGTTTGTAGATGCTTTGCTTGGGTTCCTGCGGGCGCTGGTTGCAAGAGAGCTCCTTCCAGCAGAATCAGTGCACCTGGGGGTTGGCCAGAAACGCCCCTTCCAGAACCTCCTAGGTCAGAAACCCATGGGGACCATGGTGGGGGGGCAGCCGGGGTCTCCCCCACCCCCGTGGGATGCTGACGTGACTCAAGGCTGAGAACCAGGCTGGGCTCTGAGGTGGCGAGGGCAGCGCCGAGCTTGTACTCTCGTCCACCTTCGGAAACACGTTAGGGAAAAGTCACTACCAATGCTGAGGAGATTCAGACGAGGAAACTGTTTACAATCTGCATTAACACACACGCGCACACGCATACTGTAAACGCTATCTCCCCGCCCCGCCCAGGCCCACCTAGAATATTTCCACCCTGAGGTCTCAGGTGGGACAGAGCAAGTCGGGGAAGCGCCCCGCGGAAGCCTTGACCAGCTTCTATATCATTAAATCCTCTGAACAATGTATTTCTGCCCCATCTCCCAGATGGGAAACTGAGGCTCGGGCCGTTGCCTGGATGCGGCCCCCCTGGCAGAAGGAGGTTTAACCCTGCCCCCCAGCCTGAGCTCACCTCACGGCACGAAGATGCCTCCGAGAAACCTGTCCCCAGAGTCCCAACACAGAACACTGAGTCCCGGAGGTCTGCTGAGGGGGTTACAGGTGACAGAAGGTTCTTGGTGAGATCAGGTCGACTTTTATATCATGTCCTGAAGCCTTGTGGGGGTGGGGGTGCTCCAGAGGGTGAGGAGGGAGGGGAAGCGATACCATGACCCAGTGGTAGGCATGATGGGAGGGCAGGTGTGGGGGACATGGCCGGGGAAGGTCACATCTGGGGACACCTCGAGTGAGAACCCTGCACTGTCTTCTGGAGGTGATGGGGAGCCCCTCACCCTGGCGAGCTCTGCACCTGGTGCCTTCCCACTCGCCTGTGGTGTGGCCCTGGGGAAAGTGCCCCGGGTCAGCTTAGACCCAGGCTTAGAGCCCAGACTCGGTCCCCTTTCTGCACTGACTCAGCCTGTCCCAGCCTGAGTCCCTCCAGGGACCGCCCGCCTGTAGCCACGCTCTCAGGCTGGCCTTGTCCTCGGGGCTTCACCCCACGCGGACCCTGAAGCCCAGCAACACACCGAGGTTTCTAAGGAGGCGAGAGAGAGATTTTAAAAACACGACTTCCATGCTTTGTGGCTTTAAGGAGTTTAAGCAGCCCCCCCAACCCCCCACCCCCAGGCGGGGAAGCCCAGGCCCAAGCAAGGGTGCATGGCTGAGCAGGGAGAGGGAGAGGCTTCTGGCATTCACTCAGGCAGCCCCCAGTGCCCAGGGCAGGGGGATGTGCCGGTGGCCAAGGGGAGGGCTCTCCCTGGGAGTAGGGGACTCTCATCGTCTGGGGGCTCGAACAGTGAATGTAGAGCAGAGAGGGGCTGTGGGGGCCAGTCGCCTCGGGAAGTCGAAGCTGAACTGGACAGGGCCCTGCCGTGATCCAGAGTGAGTCAAGTCAGCTAGTTGTGTGATTTTTCTCTAGAAACATCCAGACTCTCTCTTACGGGCACAGAGGGCGCCGTGGGCACAGGACTCGGGGCTGGGGGGTGGCTGCAGGAGCCCTCCACCTCGGGTGCAAGGTGGGACGGAAGAGAAGCAGGTATGGAGGGAAGGGCACGTGGCCGTTAGTCCGTCCTGGGCAGCCACACGGGGGCGCCCCGCTGGCATCGGCGATGCTGGCCTGAAGCAGGGCAGGCGGGAGGGCTGGAGCAGGGGATGGGGTTCGCCGTAACTCGTGGTCTGAAACGCTATGGGTGCGAAGGAGGCCGCCCTGGGAGCACGTCGGAGGAGGGAAAGGACAGAGGAAAAATGCAATGTTGCTGATAAAATCACCATTGAGAGCTTCAATTGAAACATGAGCGAATGTGAAACTTAACCTCTTGGAAGTATTGGAAATTGTCAAACGTGACATAAACCTGCCAGGGGTCCACGCTTCCGGGCCTGGGAGGGAGGGAGAGCGAAGGCTCATGCTCTCCTGTGCGCTGCGAGCGAGAGGTGAGGGCAGGCAGACCTAGGGGACGGCGGGGCTCACAGCGACCTGAGGGCCCCAGCTGCCGGGCTGCACGGCGCCCCACCCTGCTTTGGCCTGAAGCTCTTCTCTTTAGAAACCGGGGCTCGGGGAGATGCACTTGGCCTTGTCTACTGTAATTCACACTCTGGGAGAGCTGTGCTGGCCACACTTTCTTACTCTTCTGGCATTTAAATTCCTCCGAACCCCTAAGGCACTTCTTCTGCTTCGCTCTTGGGGCCTCTCCGTGCTCTGTCCTACAAGGGCTGTGTTCTGCCTTCCGATTAGCCCAGCACTAGCTGATTTAGGGTGCGGCGCCTCTTTCCGTCTTCATGCCGCCCTCCGAGGGGGGCCTCGAGCCCTGCGATGGTGCCTAAGTGATCTAGGGCATAATGGTCCCTCAAAGAGAGACAGTCTTGGGGAAACAGAGCACGGGCAGCTGGGAAGGACTCGGCAGGTGACGACCCTGTGCTAAGGGAGGGGCTGTTCCAGGCTGCACTGCAGCCCCCACCGCTAAAGCCCAGACCTCAGAACATGACCATGGCTGGAGACGGGGTCTTTCAAGAGATCATTTAGTTAAAATGAGGTCATCAGGGTGGGTCCTAATCCACTATGAGTGGTGACTTGATAAGAAGAGTCTGGACACAGATATGCACAGAGAGAAGACCAAGTGAAGACACAGTGGGGAGCCAGCCAGCCACCCATACACCAAGGCGAGAGGCCTCAGAGGACACTGATACAGCCAGCACCTTGATCTTGGACTTTCAGCCTCCACAACCGCCAGGAAGTATATTTCTGTTGTTTATGCTGCCCAGTCTGTGCCACTGTGACAGCCTGAGACACTGATGCACAGGGACATCGAGCTTGGGTGTAGAGAAGTCAGGTGGGGGCAGACACCGGGGGTTGCAGCAGTGAGGGAAAGAAAGCTCTGTGACGAAGGAGCTTGTGTGGGTCTAGAAGGATCGGTAGTTTGGGTGAGTGAGTAGGCTTGGCCTGCTCAGGCCCCAGGTTCAGGGATACGTGCGGGAAGAGAGGTCTTCACGGAAGGTTGGAGGGAGGGAGGTTGGCTGGGCTACAAAGAACAAGCACCCACGGGACCGCCATGAGCTCAGCCAGGCAAGCGTACGGCTCGATACGTGAGCCTTGAGGTCTTTCCTGAAAAAGGCTCTTAACTTTCCCAATGATCAACAGCCATCATCCACAAAGGGCCTTATCCTGTGCAGATGTGGGGTCTTTTCACCCTGAGAGGGGTCTTCATTTTTACCCCCATTTTTCACCCAAGGAGCCCAAGCCCAGGCTCTAAGGATTTAAGGGTTTCTTCCACAATCACACAAGCAGCAGGTCACAAAGCTGGGAGGGAAAGCCACGTTTTGTGCCCCAAGCTGAGCTCCCTGGTTGCACGCCCCTGCAGAGGCGAGCTGAAGCCAGATGCGGGACGGTGCTGGGGAGAGCCATTCAGCGCGTAGCCATCATCGGGGCGGGGGCTCGGCTCCTCCGACAGGCATGCTCTCGAATGGGGAACCGAAACTGTCACTGAGGTCTGAGGGCCGGGCGTCAGGGGGCGTTCATCATGTGAAAGGAAGTCTCATCTGTCTGCCCATGCGTGTTCTCCTTACGTGTGACAATGACAAGGCAGTTAGGACAGGCAGCACGCAGCCTGGGAACTAAGCCGTGGGTTCTTTCCACAGTGAAGGCACATCTGGGGTTTGGAACTCTGAGCATCATGCCGACACCCAGACCCTTAAAGAGCTGTCTGATGTAAACCTGACCTATGAGTTGAGACATAAATCTGCTCATCTAATGTGGCTTTAAGAGGAACAGGATGAAGTTCTCTTAACTCAAGGGAACCCAACACAGAAATTAGGGCATCCAAGAAATCAGGGCACCGGGTAAGGGGAAAACCAGCCAACCAACCCTGTACCTCTGTTCTCATCAGCACCTGGTATTTAACATTCCCTTTCCTTAGGGATTCGGGCAACGAGCTGCCGCTGTGTGGGCTGCACCCAGGACCCCATCTCACATTACCATTGCTGCAGGTGCCTTAAAACATCGTGCTGTTCACTACTATCTCAAAGTGACAGCGGCCATTAGACCTATCGTGAAATCTGGTTATTAAATTTTTTAAGGTAACTATGTGATAGTTTAAAATAATATTTTGATAAGTGCATCTCTTCTTTTTTAGGGCAAGAAAACCTGTAATATGAGCAAACAAAGAAAACTGGGAAAAAAGAAAGGAACGAATTTGAAAGGGTTTCAAGAATGAAGGAACAGATGCGCAGACGTGCAGACTGTGGGGTCTCCCTTTGGGGGTCATGGGCCCCCCCATAGGACTTCCTGAAGTTGGGCCTTCAGTGTGGCTTCAGCCACCCACAGCACAGAGAAGGGAATGGGGGGGGGATGGGGAGGACAGGTGCCGAGCGGCTGTTAGAGAGAGTGGGGAAGTCTCAGTGGGTGTCCCCGGTTTGCTCCTTAGAAGGAACATTCCAGAGCATTCATGAAGTGACAGGCATGGCTCTAAATACATCAGGAGTAACTTCCCAGCCCAGATGCTGCTGATGCACCCACCCACCTCTGGGTGATGCTCAGGTGGCCATGTCCATGCCCTGTTCCACTCTTCCCATGGGACACAGGGTGGAAGCCTGACTGGCTGTGGGTTCCCATGGCAACAGCTTCTGACTTTGAGAAACTCTGGCAACTGGCTGTTGTCAGCCTGACCTGTGGGCCATTGGACAGGTAGTTCTTGAGGACCCCGGCAAATGTGCTTATAAAAATCTGCTGGGTTAGGGGCGCCTGGGTGGCTCGGTCAGTTAAGCACCTGACTTCAGCTCAGGTCATGATCTCACAGTTCGTGAGTTCGAGGCTCTTATGGGGCTTAGTGCTGACAGCTCACAGCCTGGAGCTGCTTCTGACTCTCTCTCTCTCTCTCTCTCTCTCTCTCTCTCTCTGACCCTCCCCCACTCATGCCGTCTGTCTCTCAAAAATAAATAAACAATGAAATAGCTGCTGGGTTACTTCTAGGTGAACAGCATCCCTTGAAAGCAATTCCCTGGAGTTCATCTGGGAACGGAAAGAAGAAAAATGCTAAACATCGCCACAACCATCAGGAAGTAAATGGGTTAATGAAGGTTTCTAGGCAAATAGGGTCAGCACTTAGAGGGCAAGGAGACAGGGCAGGCCCTGCCTTGTCCATCTTCCAAGGTCCCCGGCCATGAAAACCCACCGTGGAATCTAACAGGGAGACCGCGGCGAGGTATTTATCACTTTACATGTCAGTTTGTCACATGTAACAATTAATTTGATCATCCCAAATTGGACCTGACATTAATCCTCTTGATGATACGGCAGCCTGGATTCAGAGAGATGCAAATCATTTTCAGTGTCTCCAGCAGAGCATGTGAGTCCACCAGGGTCGCTCTTGGTAATTTCCAGACCTCCCGACTCAGCGCCCACCACACAGTGACACTGGGTGACAGCTGTGGCCAATGTTAGCAAGGTGTGGGGTCTCAGCGTGCTTACTGGTCGGTAACAGTTTCCGGAGACAACAGGGGATGGGGTGCAGGAGACACCGAGTGCCATCAATGGAGAATCAGGGAGAAAATGAGGCGGGGGGAAATCATGTCAATAGGGAAATAAAGTTCAATAAGAGAAATTGTGATTTATGGGGAACTTTTCAGGAACACATCAGTCATGCCAAGTAAACTCCCTCGGGAGTCTGCACGTCCCTGGGGAGCAAGAAGAAATCTTTTCTATCTTCCATTCCTCCCACTGCAGCTGCTAACGCTAAACCTGGCCCCTGCCGCCAGAGGGTCAAGCTGCGGCTGCCACATCCCACCAGGCCAGTGCCACGGGGGTATACCAGTCACCCTAATGCCACAGGGATACACCAGTCACCCTAGGGAAACCTGCTGGGGAAACGTCAACATCTGCATGACAGCGCTTAGCCCCTCAACAATACCCTGCTCACACCCACCACCCAGCAGCTAATGCTCACAGGTGGTTCTTTCATGCAATTACTATTCCCCACCACCGTTTAGACCGCAGTGAGGAAGGGGCCCACACAACCGAGTACCCATCTCAGAAGCTGCGTAGCAAGACATTCAGTAATCAATGTACTGAAAAATCTTCTTTACACATCTTTATGCTTCTGGCCATTAGGGCCACAAAGTTCTGGCCATTAGAAGGCATGGTCATCCTTCAGAACCATGTCCCTTGCTAAAACGTCGATGACGAAGACACACAGGCAGATATATCATACGTATCTGCTGCCTCGCCAGCCTCTGGCTGCCACAGACAGTTCCCTCGAAAGAATAAACAGTTGACAAAAGAAGGCTAAACATTTAGTCTCTCTAAAACAGCATTTCTGGTCACAAACTCTTAAGCTGATAGAAGAGAGAAGATACAGTATTGATAGCCCATTAGATCGAAACAGAAGACTATGTTACAAATCATGGAAAAGAATTCAGTAGCCCTTCCACATATATATGTATCTCCTCTCCTGGAGATAGAGTTTGAGTAGCAAAGCTTCCTCAGCTAGGGAGTGGTGCAGCCTGCTCAGCTCAGGTCTTCTACCTGGGGCCCCCTCGTCCTCGCTGGCGCTTTGTAAGAACATCTCAGTGGCTAAGGAACCGTGGAAATGATATGCCACGCCTCTGGGTCACGCTAACATGAGTATTGGTAAGGTCATGTCTTGGGGACTCTCAGGAAGAAAGAACAGATGACAAATGGAGACATATAGGAATGATCATTAAGAATACCCAGGCAAGAAATAAAACAAAGCAATGCTTGAGCACTTTTAGTAAGGGAAGAGACAGCATGCTACCATCCCTAATTAACACGTAGCACTTCGCAAAGAGACATTATATGGCAGGCTCTGGGCCAGATACGGAAGCCAAAGAATAAATGTGTGAAGCCAAGCTCCCACCTCATTAAAAATCTTGGTCTGAGTTGGCTATACGTTTTATTATACACCATTATCTTCATCCTCATTGTACTGCTGAGTTGTGACGCCTTCAGTGAGTGTTGACAAAGAGTTCCCAAGGATACGTGAAAAAGAGACGGGTCCCTCTTGCTCCGCATCATCGTGGGGACTGTGCGCTACCTGAGTACATTTTCAGGGTGTTCATTTGAAAGATTATTGAAGCGAATACTGAAATACAAATGATGCATTGTTTGGGTGCAGAAAAAAACCATATAGCACTAAAGAAAAACCTGAGAGATTTGTTCAATGAACCGTAGCGTGCTCACAATGCATTTCCTTGGGTTATCCTAAAAATGTCATACCGTTATTCTTAGTAAAAACTTTAAGAAGACTTAAAAGCACAGTGCCTTTAGTCCTGTTTAAATCTGAAATGACTCATCGCCTACCCAGGATCGACTCTACCACCAATGCAACGCAGAGGGCCTCACTGAAGACCTATCTGAGTCTCCAAGTTTCGTGAGGACTCACTTGTGTTTTCTCGTTTCCTCCAGGGTCCAGCAAAGTCCCAGCCACAGAAGAGGAACTCCACAAATGGGTGCTTTTAGTTAGCTTCAAAGCCTACAGATATTCATTTCCCCTCATTCTGTTTTCATCATAAAAGTCCCACGAGACAAAAGACTCATCTACAAATGTCATGCTATGGATGAAGAGAGACAGGCCTGGAAGGTTAGTGTCATAGCTGGGACGACGCAGGGGCCACGGATCGGGACTCCAGGAGCCCGGGCTCCATCCCGCAGCGCAGCTTTTCCCTGGCCAAGCTGCTTCATGCACAATCAGGCAGACAAGGGAAGGCTGAGCCTAGGAGACTGTATGCCCCTAAACTGCTTGGTTTCATGGTCATAAACATGGTCTAGGATCAAAAAAGAAAGCTACGAAGACCAACAGATACACCAACAGACGAAACACTCAGCCTGAGTTGGGTCAAACTCAAGCTTCAAGTGGAAACATTTCTCTTTCCTGATTCTGTTGTCCCCTAAGGGATGCCAGCTCAGTGACTCAGAGGGAGGAGCCCTGGAGTTCATGCCCAGGCTCGGGTTTCCGGTACCTCCCATCTGGGGACCACAGCCACAGAGGCGCAGAGTCCGGGGCTCTGAGCGCCCAGAAGAGGCCGGGAGATCCGTGGACGCTTGCAGCCTTGGGCCTCCTACCCCCTCCTCTCTCCGCTTCAGCCCCCGACCCAACAAAGGCAACAAAGGCATTTCTCGTAGAAATCCACCGCCCAGGCTCAGCCTTGCTAGAGCTGGAAAGAGTCGAGATTGGTTCCTATCTATAATCACATTTGGGCAAAATGAAAACAGACGCTTCCATTCTTTAGCAGTATTTGTTTCGGGCCCATGTGGGCACCACCCTTCCCATTTAAGGCTTTTTATTTCTTTTTTCCACTTAAAGTCATAATGAATTTAGTAGCTGTGAGTCATCGGTTTCACCTCGACCCTGACTTCCTCTTATTTGTGCTTTTTTTGGTCTGATTTCCTCCCTTTGCTGACTTTAGGCATCTATGGTTTCTGAAATCAAGATGGACCCGGGCTTGCTGCTCTGTGTCTCCCACGCACTGGGCCGGGCGCTTCCGAAGCGGAGGGTCATTTTCCTGGCTCTGTGGCTCCTGTCATAGAGGCCGCAGCACTTGCTGGAGCAGTGCTGCCATTATTCAGGCTGAGGCAGCGGGACGTGCCCTCGTTGGGGGCCGTGCTGTCCGGGACCGAGCCCTGTTCAGCATCGAGCTTGAGCTGACAGCTGGGGTCGGGGAAAAATCACATAAACTCCTTCTTAAATGATCTTGGATGGAAACCAGCATCTGGCAATACGATCCTAGTGTTGCAAACACGTCTGTGAACTTGAAGATTCAAAGTAAAAACTTAGGCTCTCTTTTCAATAATTGCTCCCAGACTCTTTGGGGGAAACAGGGTCAGTTGCTGGAATGTAATTGCTGGGCAGCAGGGGGGTAGGTCTTCGGAACAGGATGGATTTGGACTCAAATCTTACCTGTGTCATTTCCTGTTAGGATGACCTTGGGCATCTCAGCCCTTCTCAGCTCATTTCCGCATCCATAACATGAGAAACCTGCTCCTCTTTGTAGGCGGTGAGGGCAACGTAAGACGAAGTATATAAAGTACCTGGTCTAACGGGGGCTTGTATTTATCATTACTTGGCTGTCTGACTTTCTAAATGACGCTAAATTGCGTGTTTGATAGCAGAGACAGTCTTCTGAACTTCTTATTCTCCAGGGCCCAATGAAGATGGGACGTACCATACACTCAACAGGCTTTCCAAATAGACAAAATTCCCATAAAAAATCTGACAGATAGGAGGTGCCTGGGTGGCTCAGTCGGTTAAACATCAGGCTTCCAGCTCAGGTCATGATCTGACAGTTCATGGGTTTTAGCCCTGAATCGGGCTTTGCACCGGGAGCTGCAGAGCCTGCTTGGGATTCTCTCTCCCGCCTTCACCCCCCCCCCGCCCCCACCCCACTCTGCCCCTCTCTCGCTGGTGCTCCCTTTTTCTCTCTCTCAAAATAAATAAACAAACATTTTTTAAAAAAGCCCACTATACAGTTCTCACTTACACTGTCTCTCTTCTCCTGTCTGGACTCCTAAATATGATGCTCAATTAGGAAATTATAATTATTTATAGATAGTGAAAGGGTAAATTATTCATATAACATTAAAAAAATTTTTAAGTTTATTTAGTTTTGAGAGAGAGAAAGAGAGAGAGACAGAGCATGAGTGGGGGAGGAGCAGAGAGAGGGAGACACAGAATCAGAAGCAGGCTCCAGGCTCTGAGCTGTCAGCACAGAGTCCAACGCGGGGCTGGATCACATGAACCGTGAGATCATAACCTGAACTGAAGCCAGACGCTTAACCGACTGAGCCACCCAGGGGACCCTCATATAACATTTTTTACATTTTACGTAGTGTTAACACATTTCTGAGAAGCATATAGACTTTATTAGCACTACAGAGACGGGACGGGGTCTCACTACGCCAAGCGGGATAAACAAGCCGCATCCCCCGGGAGCCTGTGAGGAATGGGGTCTCGGGCCCCACCCCAGATGTGCTGACACGGGATCTGCAGGCCCAGGGCATTCGTCAGCCCACTGAAGTTTGAGAGCCTCTGCCCTCTCCTTGGCTGCAGGAGACAGGCTATGGTGACGGCGCTGGTGGGGACTCGGGAGACCAGGATTCTGCTGGCTGCTACTCAGTAGCCTCAGTCGCTTCTGCTTGGCTGAGCAGCAACGGTAATCACAGCACCGTACACGCTTCTTCCATCCACTCCCCGCTACATCCAGAACCGTGAAGGGTCAGGGTTTTATCTCACTTGTCAGTTAACCCATTCGCCGGCCGCAGCGTGTGTGCACCTGCATGCACACACACACGGAAGGCACAGGCCTCTGGGACAACTGCACAGATGACGTAATACTCAACGGTGACAGACTGAGAGCTTTGCTGCGAAGATCAGAAGGCAAGGATGCCTGCTCTCAAAACTCCTATTCCGTTAACAGTACTAGAAGTCCTGGCTGAGCAATCAGGTAGAAAACAGAAATAACAGGTTTATAAGTCAGCAAGGAAGAAGAAAACGGTCTCTGTTTATAGATGATGTGACCTTAAATCCTAAAGGCTACACTGAAACGTATTAGAAGTGATAGACAAATTCCGTAAAGACGCACGATACAAAATCAACAGACAGAAATTGATTACCTTTCTAGTCACAAACAACAAACTAGCCAACAGAGAAATTTAAAAAAATCCCATGTATGATAGTCTCCAAAATAATGAAATATTTACGAATACATTTAACGAGGGAGGCGAAAGATCTATATGCTGAAAACTAGAAAACACCGACGAAAGAAACTGAAGAAGCAAATCCATGGAAAGATAGCCTGTGCTCATGGACCGGAAGAATTAGTACTGTGAAAAGGTCCAGACCACTCACAGCAATCCACAGATTCAATGCAATCCTTATGAAAATTCCAGTGACATTTTTCACAGAAATAGACAAAACGATCCTAAACTTGGTATGGACTCACAAAGAACCCAAAGAGCCAAAGTAATCCTGAGAGAGAAGGTCAAAGCCAGAGACATCACACTTCTTGATTTCAAACTATATCACAAAGCTATTGGAATCAACACAGTATGGTACTGACACAGAAACAGACACAGACCAACGGGACACAGTCAAGGGTCCAGAAAGCCGCCCGCCCCAACACACTCACTTAAAATGCTGGGGGAAACATTCAGATTTAGCCCAAAGGACACGCAAAAAGGGCAATGAAGAGCTCTGGTGGCCTAACACTCGATTTGTTTTGCCTTATTTTCCAGAGCTTCAAGGAAATGAGATATAAAGAGATGATGTTTAGAGCTGTAGATTCTGGGGTCAAGAAATTAAAACAGTGATGCTGATGTAGAATCCTTTTTAAAAAATATTTATTTTGAGAGAGAGAGCACGCCTGCGCACCCTCAGACACATGTGAGGGAGTGGGGGAGGGGAGAGAGAGGGAAAGAGAGAATCCCAAGCAGGCTCTGCACCATCACTACAGAGCCTGATGAGGGACTTGATCTCATGAACCTCAAGATCATGACCTGAGCCAAAATCAAGAGTTGGACGCTTAGCCAACTGAGCCACCCAGGTACTCCCGGATGTATAATCTTACTGATCTATGAACATTCTTTAGAAACCCGACCTGCCAGTAAGTCCAGGTAAATGGGTGTTATCACCACATTCCTACCTTCCAGTTAGTGGGAACTCAGGAGGAACATATCTTGCCTGAAGATAGGAATTTGGGGCCATGACGCACAGCACAGGGTAAGCACGCTGCAGCATGCTTTTGCGCAGCCCTGGAGAGATAAGCCTGCAGGTGGAGCCCTGATGCCAACGTGAATGAAGAGAGGAAAGAGACAAAGAGAGGAAGAGGGAATGGGGAGACAGTCACCTCAGTCTTCTCTCTGGCATCAGCCACATCACTTCCCTTGCCTTTTTCAAAATGCTCATTTACACCATTCCCCCTGACTCAGACTCCCCATATTTCTGCCTATCACAATTCTATATGTGCTTCTAGGTTCAATGAATATCAATTTTCCCATGTTAATTAACAACTTTCACATTGTATTAATTGTCCTAATTTTTCTGTCAAGTCACAGAACTTAGCCAACATCGTAGGAGAGCAGTCGCCCTTTCCCCACAAAGCGGGTAGGTCTCAAGGCTCAGAACTAGTCCATCACGTCCACTTTCTACTGAGGCCATGTGTGCTGAAAGCTAACCTTTTGCTTTAGAGGCAAAACTATTCCGGAGGAGAAGAAGTAGTACTTCTGGAACCAACTTAAACCTTACACTCAACTGCTGTCTTGGAAAGTAGGCGCCCACATCAGACCTCGTTTCTGCTCTTAGTGGTCCTTCCCTCCATTCCCCACCTCCCTCGACACCCCCAGCAATTGCTTCTCTGAATTTAGTCAGACTGGCCAAAGGGGCTCTAAATCCCATTGTCATTGTGCCGAGAGAGACTGCCATGAAGACAGTGAATAGATGTCATTTAAGCTCTAGTCCTGACGTGTAAATTCAAAATTATCTAGGATGCCAAGTTAGTGGCGGCAGTCCACCTGTTGGACAGACTCCTGGAATACCACAGACACAGTTTCCTCCACGGCTAGGCAGGTGTCCCGGGGAAGCTGTATTTTGCAGAATGCGAGGGGGCCACAGCCGGCCGCCTTTCCACCAGCACACCAAACAACCCATCATTGTGCCTTATTTGCACAATCCTTAACCTCAGGCTTGACCATAATTCTTGAAGCAATTTCCATGAAGATCCTATTCTGGTTTACCCTTAGAGGAAGACTCATCTTTGCAGCAATGCCATGTCAACAGCGGAACAGAAATGCCTGGAACATGGGTGTGAAAACTTCTCTTTGAGACTTTGTTTTCAATTCTTTTGGAGATGTACCCAGAAGTTGGCAAGGGCTTATTTTAAATATATATATAAAAAAAAAAAAAAACCCTCTGTGGGTCTCTGTAGATGTTTTGCTTTTGGTATCTAGACCCTTCTAGATCTTTAGTAAAATCTGACATCTTCCTTGGATTAGGTGACCTATCAGGTCATGCCCAGCTCTAAATCTGATGATTCTATGAGAATTTCTTGATTATAACACTATCCTCATGACTCCAGTCCACATGCATTTTATATTAATGACTGCAGCCCTGCGATAAAGGGCAAAACCAAAATAAGTATCTTGCCCAGAGAGAGCTAAGGGTCCAACAGAAGATGTGCATAAGAATAAAGACTTTTCTTCCTCCACACTGACCTTACCTCACTGACCTCTTTCTCTAGCTGAGAAATATGAACTAATCAAGTTAATAAAGTTGATGAACTATTTTGCCTTTATTTTTAATCTTTATTTATTTTGGAGAAAGGAAGAGAGACAGAGTGTGAGTAGGGGAGGGGCAGACGGAGAGGGAGACACAGAATCCGAAGCAGCTCCAGGCTCTGAGCTGTCAGCACAGAGCCCGACACAGGGCTCGAACTTACAAAATGCGAGATCATGACTTGAGCCTAAGTTAGATGCTTCACCGACTGAGCCACCCAGGCGCCCCAATTATTTTTCCTTTAAAGAATCAAAGTCTAAGCTGTATTATGACTGATTCACTGAAGTGTTTTATGAGTGCTGTGGATTCTGAGACAGTTGAAGTCAATAGAGTTTACTTAAGTAGAAGGTTTAAAACTTACAGGCATAATAATTAGATTGTAGCAAACTCCATAAAGGGCTCTTGTTTCTGCTTAGTTACTCTTCTAGGGAGCATTATTCCATGAAGTTACTGTTACATATTTCATTCTATAAAGTCCAAGTGCCGGAGAGTTGATTTAAATTCAGTTCATCTGTTTACATAATAAGAAAATGCTCCTGATAAATAGTGCAACCCTTTGAGTGACACCATAAAAACAAAAGAATCATCTGTTCCACGAGGCTGAAGCCACCGCAGCTACACAGAGCAGTTGTCTGGAGGGGAAAACTGAGAGCTCCATTTCCCTGCTTCCCTCCTTCCATCTGGTGAGAGCTCTCACAGCGTGGGGGTGCAGGGAGTGTCACAGTCTCCAAAGGAGGTGCAGGCCCGTGGGGAGAGAGGGAGCAGGCACGGGGCGCTCCGAAGCTAAGCCATCACACCTGGTTCCTGCATCCATTATGGAACCAGATGCTGTCTTCGAGCAGATGAGCAGGAGCACGGGCTGGAGGAATGCCGGGCCTTCCCTCCCTGCCTTCTCGGCCCCAAAAGGAAGGGATCCAGCCAGGCTCCTGGGACACACGGGTGCCCATATGCTCCCTCCCACGGCGGAGCAGCGAGCCTTTGACTCACTACCTGCCAGACTCGAGTGTTCTGCTGGTGCCCATATATGTGAAAAGAGAACTCGGAGGTTGAGTTCCTGACGATGCAAATGCCCGTGAGTTCTGGGGCACCCAGTGTCTGGGTCACATGCTTCATGCTCTGTGTTCATCAGGTGCTTCCAGGAAAAACTTATTTTTACAATTAATGTTTATTTATTTTTGAGAGAGAGAGAAAGAGAGAGAGAGACAGAGCACAAGCAGGGGAAGGCAGGGAGAGAGGGAGACACAGAATCTGAAGCAGGTCCAGGCTCTGAGCTGTCAGCACAGAGCCCGACGCGGGGCTCGAACCCACGAACCATGAGATCATGACCTGAGCCGAAGTCGGACGCTTAACCGATTGAGCCACCCAGGTGCCCCCGGGAAAAACTTCTTATATGTCCACTGCTGCATTCCTAGCGATTGTCCTAATATACATGCAGCCACAGGTTTCGGAAGAAATGCTTACTTTATACGGCACACAGCAGGGAAGCCACTCCTAATCAATCAGTGACAGTGGCCGTTCTCTGTGCTTAACGGGGCCTCAGTGTTGCCAAGAAAATGAGATAAACATGCACATCTTATCTATTTACATTTATTTTTTATATAAAAGGGCCCCCAACAAAACGAACTGAGTGTTACCACTGTTTGCCCCGTGGCTGTTTCCCCGCGTGCAGGCAGACAGCCTGTCACTCAGCCTCACGGCCCTCAGGGCTCTGCAGGGACGCGGGGGTCACCTCCCCTGTGCCGCAGCCTCTTCAGCGTCTTGTAATGTATACACAACACCAGTTATCGGGGGAACGAGTTAAATTCTCTAGTTTTATCCTCTCTTTATCCTGAGCATTCAGAGCTGTGCTCAAACGTGTGAGGAGTGAATTTACAGTAACTTTTACAAAATGGACTTAACATGACGGCTTAAGGGACCCTCACGAAAGAGCTCTGGGGCTGAGCTCCCGCCCACAAGCCCGGGTGAACAGCCAGAGCAGGGACGAGTGCACGCCTCTCCCGGTGTACGAGCTTCCGGAGCCACACGACAAACACCGGCCATCTACCCAGAGGTGACCATGAAACCTGGAATCACGTCAGACCTACATCCTGGATTATCAATAAGGAAGCTCACCTCAAGGGTATTAGGACCCTGAGATATTAGCTAATGTTGATACAGAGCCACAATGTT
The DNA here is from genome assembly GCA_017311185.1 of Proteles cristata cristata. Lineage (NCBI taxonomy): Eukaryota > Metazoa > Chordata > Mammalia > Carnivora > Hyaenidae > Proteles > Proteles cristata. The sequence continues at coordinate 52,925 of JAESUZ010003666.1, read as the reverse complement.
TAGCAAGACATTGAAAATATTGCTTGTATTTTTCTTTATCTAATACATGAATATCCATTTTGGGTCCATTTTATAGCATAGAGCCCGTGTGTAACTTAAAAATCAATATACATATATTGGGGGTGGAAGCACAAAACATTTATTTTATTTTATTTATTCTTTAATGTATATACACATATTTTTAGACAGAGACAGACAGACACAGAGAGGCGGAGCGTGAGAGGGAGAGGGTCAGTGAGAGAGGGAGACGCAGAATCTGAAGCAGCTCCAGGCTCCGAGCTGTGAGCACAGAGCCCGACGTGGGGTTTGAACTCACAGACCGTGAGACAACCACCTGAGCTGAAGTGGGATGCTTAACCAACTGAGCCACCCAGGCGCCCCACAAAACAGTTGTTTAAACTGATGGCTTGTGTGATCAATGTTTGGGGCCACACGTTTGGTACAGAGCATCCACCTGGTCGGGCAGGCAGACTGCTGCAGTGCTCAACCTGGGCAGCTGCTTGTGCTGCACAGAGAAAATAGGCGTTCACCACGTAGCTCATACTTAATAAATTCTTATGCTGCCATTGTTGGCACATCAGCAAGGCTGGGCACTGCCGCCTAATGCCCCGTGGCATGAAGTGCTGGCTGCTTCTTATGCGTTGAATTGTGTCCCCTTCCAATTTCTTTTTTTTTTTAACATTTATTTTTGAGACGGGGAGGGTCAGAGAGAGAGGGAGACACAGAATCTGAAATAGGCTCCAGGCTCTGAGCTGTCAGCACAGAGCCCAACGCGGGGCTCAAACTCACGGATGGCGAGATCACGACCTGAGCCGAAGTAGGATGCTTAACTGAGTCACCCCGGGGCCCACGTCTTACGGATGGAGCAGGGGCAGAGGGGTGACCTCAGGACGGGCTGCAGACTCTATGGCTGCAGACAGACACCCCCTCCCCTGGCAGCCCGTCACGGGGCCACCGGCTGACCCAGGCAGCCCTGCGGGGACATGGGGACCCACACTCCGTAGGCTTTCTCCTGCCCGAGCTGCCACCCGATTACTTACGCCACTCGCTGCTGGCACACAGACACTGACACCGCACCCACGCCCCGTGTCGGCTGCAGACGCAGGGTACTGATCCCCGAGTCTCGTGTAGGCAAGCCTGACAGTAAGAGGCGCCCAACAGCACCCAGAGCCTCCCTCGCTTTTGTCACCACGGCAGTCAGGGCCCTCAGCTGCTCTTCAGGCCGCCGTGAAATGTCAGGCTTCCTGTTCCAGGCTCGGATGGCTTCTCCCTGGAGGAGGCATCTCAGGCCATAAGAGGGTGACAACCACGTATCCCCTTCCCAAGAACATTCCAGGTCGCCCAAAGCCCCCACCGCATTGGCACGCTACCTCTGGCCCCGGGCAGGGGTCCGTGGCCCGCTGCCCTCCAGCATCACGGCCCCACCCACCAGCCCGGGGCACCCACCACAGAACAGACACTGGTAGGCAGTGGGCACTCAGCACCCCTCGCCCACTGGCGTCTCCACACATCTCAGGGGAAAAGATACAGCTCTTCTAAAAGGCAGCTCACAACTAGCCTGGAGAGAAAAGATGATGTGCAAAGCACAGATGATGCTGAAATTGGTTCATCACAGGGTGCAGCTAAAGTTCAAACACACAGATGACAGCTTCCAGAAAAATCTCCCAGGCGTATACATTGTGCCATCTCCTAGCTTCAGAGTTATACATTTTTTAAAAATATTTTTATTTATTTCTAGGAGAGAGAGAGAGAGACAGCGTGAGCAGGGGAGGGTCAGAGAGAGAGGGAGTCACAGACTGAAACAGGCTCCAGGCTCTGAGCTGGCAGTCAGCACAGAGCCCGACGCAGGGCTTGAACCCACGAACCGCGAGATCATGACCTAAGTGAAAGTCGGACGCTTAACCAACTAAGCCACCCAGGTGCCCCATAAATTTTTATTTCTTAAGAATTCACTTTAGGGGCGCCTGGGTGACTCAGTTGGTTAAGCACCTGACTTTAGCTTAGGTCATGATCTCATGGTTCGTGAGTTCGAACCCCGTATTGGGCTCTCTGCTGCCAGGGCAGAGCTGGCTTTGGATCCTCTGTCTGCCTCATTCTCTGCCTCTTCCCCGCTCTCACTCTCCCTATCTCTCAAAAATAAATAAACATTAAAAAAATTTTAATTCACTTTAAGTGACAGAACGATTAAAAATGGCCACAGATTACCATTGGCATCTGTTAGAGACTGAGCTTCTTTCCCCCAAAAAGGCCATGTAAAATCCTAACCCCAGTGCCTCAGAATTTGACCTTTCTAGGAAATAGGGTTTTACAGAAGGAATTGAGTTAAAATGAGTCATTAGGGCCGGCCGGAACCCAATGATTGATGTCCTTACAGAAAGGGAAACTTGGACCCAGAGACAGACATACACAGAGAGGTGACGTGAACAAGGCACAGGGTAAGCATGACATAGACATGTTGACACGGATCAAGGTGAGGCATCTATAAGCCAAGGAATGCCAAGGATGGCCAGCAAACCACCAGAAACCAGGGCTGGGCACAGACCATATCCTCCCTCACAGCCTCAGAAAGGAACGGACCCTGGGGACACCTTGATCTTGGACTTCTAGCTTCCACCACCGTGAGGCGCTATGGGTCAGTTTCTTTAGCCACCTGGTTTGTGGTACTGGCTATACAGCATCCGTACAGCAATAACTTTCAGGCAAGGTTATGGGTGAATGCTAAAAGTAGCAGGTGCAGTTCTGGTGAGAAACAAACACTGGCACCACTGGTGGTGGCGGTCCACGGACACGCGCAGAGCAGCAACAAACGTGCGTTCCATGTGAGGTCAGACACGATGGCGCTCTGCCGTCTTCCCTCAGCTTTTGTACTGCAAACAAGTGTCCTTTTCATGGTCTCCACTGTAAGGATACTCCTTGTTTCTTTATTTTTATGTTTTTAATATTTATTTTTCACACACACACACACACACACACACACACACACACACACACACACACAGCAGGAGGGGCAGAGAGAGGAGACACAGACTCCAAAGAAGGCTCCAGACTTTGAGCTGTCGGCACAGAGCCTGACAGGAGGCTCGAACTCGTGAACCACAAGATCGTGACCTGCGCTGAAGTCGGATGCTTAACTGAGTGAGCCACCCAGGCGCCCCGGGATACTCCTTGTATGATAATTGATACATATACGGGGGGAGATACTGTGAGACTCTGCAAATATCCTGTTTCTCCTTAGACTTCCTCTTGTTCTTCATAACATCCATCGGTGCATCTTGTCTGCAACAGCTATTGAGCTGTTTGCCTGTTGGTGATAGTCTAGTTCCCTCTTTTATATAATTATTGTTTAAAATTCTTCTCTAAAGAGCTGTCTCTTCTCCTCATTTATATATTCAACTACTTACATCAGGATGCACTGACGAATGTTTACTTTGCTCTATGGGTTATAATCCAAGCCTATCATTTGGTTGCTAACTGCCCCAGCATTGGCCATCAGGAGATCCTTCTGGGGGCTTCTGGGCTGCTCTGAGAGGCCCCATCTTTTAGCGTGCTACATCCTCATGTTCTGGCGCTACAAGCTGTTCCAGGCTCATGTAGGAGTTTTCCTGCCTGGCCCTGGAATTTACCACTTCTGCAAGGAGCCCTGATTCCCTTGATGGGGGAGAAGTGCTTACAAAGAAAGATCTGGGTCCTAGGGATCAAGGGATGCTCATGGTTACACGGGTGTCAGTTCTCAGGGGTGTTTTGGCTCCTGCTGAACACAGCAAGGAAATGCAGATATATGCACCAACCCTCCCCATCTATCTTTATTTCTTCTTTTTTCAAAGCTTATTTATTTATTTACTTTGAGAGACAGAGAGAATGTTGGGGAGGGATACAGAGAATCCCAAGCAGGGTCTGTGCTGTTAGTGCAAAGCCCATCGGGGGGTTCAAACCCATGAACTGTGAGATCGTGACCTGAGCTGAAATCAAAAGGCAGACACTTAACCAACTGAGCTACCTGGGTGCCCCCATCTTTATTTCTGCACCTCTGTACACGTTAGTATGTGCCTCCTATCCATCCGTCCATCCATTGTTTAAACCTGAGTTCATACAAATACCTCCAATTCCGATTCAACCCCACAAAACGCATTTCAGTTCCCTTTTTCCAGCTGTAACCTCTCCTTCTGGTAGTGAGAAGTGTCACTCTCAGTATCCATGACATATTTACATACTCGTTCAAGCTTCGTATACACCAAAGCAATTTTAGAATTGCTAACTCAAACCCCTGTGAGAAACTCATCTACTAACTGGAGTGCAGCATTTTTGGACAGGTGTGTGTGTGTGTGTGTGTGTGTGTGTGTGTGTGTGTGTGTGTGGTCTTTAGTCTTAGAGCATCTGGTCAAAATACTGTTTTCCAAAATTATTGGTAAGGTGTTTTCTTCTCCAGTCCTTCAATGGGTTGCATTAATCATCTGTATTATATTTAAGTTCATCGGTTCCTGTCCGGATTCCATTCTGAGTCTCTCCCACATGCTGCAAAATATGAACTGTTTGCTTACATTTTGGGTACGTGAGGTTCTAAGTCAGAGTGAAGAGAGCCACGCTCAGCAAGGGCTGCCCGCTCTGTGTCCTTATCAGTCCCATCCGTACCCCCCTTCCTCCCACCCCCTTCCCCCAACCCCATCCACACCCAAACGCTTGCGTTTCCAGTATATCCCTCCTGTCACGTACTCTTTTCAATATCTTGTCCCAAGCCCCATTCATGGTAGGACCTCAGTACGTGTTCGGCACTGAACTGTGTTCCTTAGTGAATCCTACTGTCTCCCGACGTCCATTCTGTGTCTGCAGTTCCTCCTTCACGTAATCAGAGTGAGCTCAATACACTCGACACGAGGCTTTGGGGGAAAACCACGGCTTCCCTTAACTGGGTCGGCGCTGACGGGAGTCCAGCAGCTACTCAGGACAGTGCTGGCTGATCATTACGAAGCCTGGACCACTTCTCAGATATGAAGAGCCACCAGGAATCAGCGCTCAGCTTGACAGGGACCCGAGGGCAACATTGTCAAATTTCTGCTACTTCCCTTTTTCCCCCTTTTTAAAATGTAGCGTCTCAAAATGACTTGGCAGCTTAGGAAAGTATCTGTAAAAGCCCAGAAAACGGCAAGATTAAAGGAAGGAAGAATAGCATAAATAGGTGGGAGAAAAAAATAATTGCAAGTAAAAGTTGTGGAGTTTTTTTGTCTTGTTTTGTCACATCATAATGCTATAGCTGTTCTCCAGAATCGGTGTTTGATTTTCGGATTAATGAGGAAGGAAGCTGCAAGAGACGAGCCAGTGAACGTAAAGAGGAGTCAGTTATAAGAAACCTGGAAAGGAAAGCAGAGTTTTGCAAACATAGATCTAAGGAGGAAATTGGCATTTGAGACTCTACACTTATTTTACGTCCAGAGAAAACCTGGATCACAACCTAAAAAGTAATAAAACTTTAGGATCAGGGTCATGTGGATGTTGAAGTCACATGCCTGATATTTCCAAGAGAATAATGAAACGTTTGACAAATTCTGCAAATAAACAGGCCTTTTTGTATGTAAGGCAAAGACAGCCCATCCCCCCTCACCCTCAAAACCCTGTAAAATGATAATCACATCATCTACTGGCAGCAAAGGTGTGTGGGGAGAATCACGGGCTGGTGGAATATGGGAAAGGTCATGGGCAATCTGGAATCAGCCAGCGTATTTTATAAAGAGACTGGATTTACATTCTGTTTACTGTGTCAATTCGGGGGCTTCTGGAGTATATTAGGGACGTGAGTCTCCAAGTCAAGACAGAATCAGGGCTGAATCCTGGCCTGGCCACTAACTGGCTCTGTGTCCCTGGGCCAGATAATCTCCCTAAGCTTGGTTTCTTCATCTCTGTATGGGCACACTAATACCAGCCTATAGGTGGTAAAATTTTTAAAAATGTTTATTTATTTTTGTGAGAAAGAGAGAGAGTGGAGGAGGGGCATTAAGAGAGAGAGGGGAACAGAGGATCTGGAGCAAGCTCTCTCTGTGCTGAAAGCAAAGAGCCGGATGCGAGGCTCAAACTCACAAACCCTGAGATCATGACTTGAGCCGAAATCGAGAATCGGATGCTTAACGGCCTGAGCCACCAGGCGCCCAGGTGCTGTGAGCTTTACACCCGACGTGAAGCACTTAGTAAGCGTCCAGTACAAACCTGGTGCTCTACTGGTAAGCACGACCTAGGGTCAATGGCTCTACCGATCATTTGCTGCGTCACCTTGGAAAAGCCACTTAACATCTCTGAGCTGTTGAAGAGGGAGCAGCAGTCTGGAACAGAGTTAATCAATACCCGAACAGAGTAGTTGCAAGGATTTAATGAATTCATATGGACTGAGCACTGAGGACAGAGCCAGATGCACTGCATTCTAGAACACTGGCGATGGGCACGGGCTGTGATCACTCAGTCAGGCCCCCAGGGAGCTGAGGAGTGCATGGCGGTGGAAGAAATCTCTTACACAGAGTACCAGGCTGGGCTCAGAGACTTGGAACGACACGTGTCGGCAACATTTGTCAACAGCTTAAGAGCCTTCAGAGGCGAACCCCATCTGCCAATGGTGTGTCAAGCGGTTTAACCCACAGCGGTCAAGAGCAAGGCCAAAGTCAAGAGCACAGGAGCTAACACACTCCCAAGGAACATATTACAGCTATTTTGCTGCAGGGAAAAAAAAGCCAAAGCCCTCGCTCATGTGTTATGCAAACCCTACTCTGCAATCAGCCTGCTTCAAAATTCCTGGTTCTGCAGAGAACAAATCTTTGAGGCGGGATGTTAGGTCTAGGGTGCTGGTGCGCTCGCTCCTTTGTCTTGCAATCATTCATCTGCCGGCATATTTATTTAAATTGCAGGTCTTCGATAAACGCTGTATTTCACCTCACGAGAAATAAATCAATAGAAAGAAAACGAGTAGGCTGTTCAGTCTTTACTTCTAAACGTGCTAATAAATGATCAACTTTCACCGTATTGACACTGTGTTTCACAGGGAAATAGCTATTTGTACCTTCCTCCGCTGGAACCATGCGGAAAATGTGTTCCGTTCGCTCCCCAGGCAAGGCTTCCTCTCCCAGCCTCTCTCCCCCTGATGGAACCACTGGAAATGAAGACGGGGCCTCTCGGGTTTTGTACTGGAGGAACTACACAGAACCGCACACTCTCCTACTTGACACCGAGTTCGAGAAATGTCTAAAAACTGAAAGTTTCCTTGTAACTTAGACGGACGCGAAAGTTAACCTGAACTGACCCAAGTCTGTACATTTACAAACCTCGTACACAGATTCCAATGTGCTGCCCGAGGCCCCACTTTCATTCTCGTAGAACCCCCCAAATTTCTCAGTTCTGAAATAAATCGGGCAAGGTTTTTGGATACAGGACTGTGGATCCCTGGGACAATTACTGAGGCTGTTATGGTCCAAACACAGCTGTGTGCAAGCAGCCAGCGAGAAAGGGAATTCTAGCATTTTCTTTAACCACTTTTTTTTTTCAAACAGAACCTTGACACAGCTCATCTCGTGATTTAAAATGGCCGATGATCACCCAGAAACTTGGCCCCTAGTTTCGTGTGCCCCTCCGGTGACTGCACTGTCACTCCTACAGGAAACACCCCGAGGTGCAGCACATTCATGCGAGGACACGTGGGGTTTCTAAGAACACGGATGTCCTTTCAGGGGACGTGTGATCTTGGGGGCCACTCTTTTGAAAGCCTGGCCTGTTTGGACCCTGGTAGACCCAGGTTTAAGTCCCTGATCCAATAACTCGCGAGGCCACGGCATAGGCATGTGGACTTGTGTCCCATGTGAAAATTGGGGAGATCACCACCTGATACTCGGGACTCCTGGACTGAAGGGGACACACTGGGTCCACAGCAACACAGGCTAGCTCTCCACGCCCTTCCCACACGACGTCCCTCTGCCGGCGGAGACACCCTCCAGGGACCCAAAGCCTGGTGATCCCTCTCTTTTTTATGGACCATCTCAGAGAGACGTGCGTGCCTTTGTGGCGCTTGTCTGCATATCACAGGGTGGAAGGGAAGAGATGAGCAGCGAGGTTCTGGGGCCAAACCCGACATCAGAACCTCCGAGGAAAATGGGTAACAAACAGAGCCGGGAGCACTGCAGACAGAGGGGCTGTTGGGGACCCGGGGAGCAGGGGCAGAGATGTCACCTGGGCACTCCTGAGGGTGCGGCCTTGTTGGTTTTGACTTGGTGGAAGAACCGGAGGGTCCAGATGCTTGTGGACGGTTTTAAACCCGTAGTTCACTGTCTTAGCTGCAGACACCAGCCTGCCCCAGGGATTCAACTAGCATGGCATCTTCAGGGGTCTCCAGGCGATTTCAACACTGTCGTGGAAATCGAGGGCACTGCCCGTGGACTGACAGCCAGCGCATGCGCCGCCGAGTCAGGACAGAGACTCCAGATGCCCACCGCTCCCGTCTGGGGACAGAGCCTCACAGATTAGGAAAGAAAGAAACACGCAGCGCACGATCCCATAGGCAAGGGGTCATCGGGAGCGCGGAGCAGGGAACGCACGTTACGTTCACCCGAGCAACAGCCGGTGTGACACAAACAGAGAACAGAGTCGCCTGCGTCCTCACCTGGGGCTTTCCCATTCCTGCTCGTCTTTGTCTTTCTCCTCTTTGGTGTCTCCAGAATGCGGGTGTTTCTGCACGATGCGCATTCCACCAGCTTTCACTAAAATGGAAACAGAGTGAGGTGTGAGCAACGTGGCCAGAGGACCGGGGTGGGGGGGCTGGCTCTAAGGGTCGGTCCCCCCTACAGCCACAAGGTAGTCCTGATGACCGGGCAGTGACCATGATTAACGAGAGGTCAGCGCGAGTGTGATGCGGCACCAAGGTGATCTTTTTTTTTTTTTTTTAAATGGTTGATTATCAAGTTGGTTTCCACATGACACCCAGTTTAACTCAAGATCCACTTAGACACTTTCCGAGGCTCTCGTTTGTCCCATTTGCTTCCAACAAGGACTCCTCAGGAGCAAGAGTGGAAGCAGAGTATAAACCACTTGGGTTCTTTCTGCGCATCTTCTGGATGCCACGGGGTCCCACTTAATCCCTGCCCCGTGACATTTTCTCAAATATCGATGATGCTTTGGATGGGGCGGTACAGCCACAGCTGACATGGGACAGCTGCGGGGCCACTGCCATAGAGCCCATGCAGGCGGCGGCCAAGGGTCCGTGGCAGCCGTTCCCAAACTACGTCATGAATCCTGAGTGTTGGCACGTGTTAACTCTGTTTTTAAAAGTGGCCTTACTGGGGCGCCTGGGTGGCTCAGGCAGTTAAGTGTCCGACTTCAGCTCAGGTCATGATCTCATGGTTTGTGGGTTCGAGCCCCACGTCGGGCTCTGTGCTGACAGCTCCGAGCCTGGAGCTGCTTCAGATTCTGTGTCTCCCTCTCTCTCTGACCCTCCCCTGCTCATGCTCTGTCTCTCTCTCTCTCTCTCAGAAATAAATAAAACATACAATTTCTTTTTAAAAAATGGCCTTACTGATTGGCCTATATTGCACATATATTGTGCATATGCAAGTCAGTATAATGCACATACAAGTCACCCATCCGCAGGGCACAGTCGTGGTTTTGCACGCACTCGGAAGAGCCGTACGGCGATCGCTACAACCAATGCCAGCACACCGTCGTCCCCCGAAACAGAAATCCCATACCGGTTACCGGTCCCTCCCCAGGGCTCCCTCCCCCAGCTCACAGCAGCCCCAGGGTTTGCCTGTCCTGCACACTTGACCGGCTTCCTTCACTCAGCAAGCTTCCAAGGTCCATCCATGCGCCAGCCTGTCAGCCCTTCATTCCTTTCTGTGGCTGCATGGAGAGGCCACACTGGACGCATCCCTCTGTCTGCTGACGGACATTGCGGTTGTCCCCACATGTGACTGGTGGTGACATATGATAATGCAGCCACGCACAACGGGTGTACACGTGTTTGAGTGGGGATGTGGACGTGCGCCGTGGGCATCCCGTGGGCATCCACGCAGGAGCGGAGCGGTCCTGTTACACAATAACTGTATGTGTCCTTGTGAGGAGCTACCAAGCGGCTTTCCAAAGCCACGGCACCATTTGCATTCTGCCAGCCCGTGGGTGCCGGTTTCTCTGCATGTTTGTCAACACTTGTTACTGGCTAACTTTTTAATCAGAGCCATTCCAGTGGGAGTGAAGTGTTGTCTTATTGTACTTTGATTTGTGTTTCCTCAATGGGTAATATGTTAATACTGCTTTGCAAGAAAGCAAACAGAGAAAACAAAACAAAACAAGCCTAAGAAATGGGGAATTCTAGGATCTCTTAGTGTGAGAAATGCTAGGTTGAACAAATTAAGTGGGTTTCCTCAAGACAGATTTTCTTGGCCTTCAGCAAGCCCTGTAAGCTTTCCGAGGTGCACAGGGCATAGAACCTTCCCCAAGTTCATGCGAGTCCAGAAGTCCCTCCTACCCCGGGAATGCGGGTTCTCATCCTTTAGGACCACAGTGCTCCACAGAACAGTCTGGAAATGCCAGCCTTATATCCACAAAAAGCCAGCCTCCCGTGGCTGCCACTGGCATGTGCTTTGGGGTCAGTCAGCCACAACACTGTCCTCAGCTGTATGGTTTCGGACTATTTAGCCCCTCAAAGCCTCACTGCTTCATCTGCAGGAAGGGGGTAAGGGCTGCATCCTAAGGCTTTAAATAAGAGAAGCTGTTGAACCCTTACCCCCACGTGATGGTGTTTGAAGGTGGGGCCTCTGGAAGGTGATTAGGTCATGAGGGTGGGGCCCTCCCGGATGGGATTAGGGCTCATATAAAAGACCCCGGAGGTACCCTGTCCTTTCCCCCCGTGTGAGGACGCAGCAAAAAGATGGCTGTCTATGCACCATGCAGCCAAATCACTAGACACTGAATCTGCTGGGGCCTTGACCTTGGGCCTCTAGCCTCCAGTGCTCTGAGGGGTTTCTGCTGTTTACAGGCCACCAGTGTGTGCTGCTCTGCTTGCAGCAGCCCGAACAGCACTACTGCAGGCGAGTACTTGAAACAAAGTACAGCCAGGAACCTGCATTCATCGCCCCCAGGGCCGTGGTGTGGGGCTCACCGTGTCGCACCCCTCCGCATAGCGCTGATCACAGCCAGCCCATGTGGCAGGCCGTGTCCTCTGGGCCCTGCTGAACTAAGAAAGGTCCAGGGCAAGTCTCCTTATGCTTCTAAAGAACAGGAAGGAGAATGTGAGAAACACCCTCAGGCTCCCACACTTGGGGGTTATTAGTTTTCGATTTCCTGGCAAGAGTTTGCAGCCCCCAGGCTTCAGGAAGCCGACAGCACCTGCTTCGTGGCCAGCAGCGCCTGGCAGTAAGCAGCCTATCAGAAAAATGCAAAGCAGAGGGTGAGTGACATAAAGGACCCTGTCTGAGGACACATCTGCTGCCAACACGAATTCTTTTCAAGAGGACATTCTACTTGGAAAGAAGGAAATATAATCCTGTGTGGTGATTCTTCCAAAAATTGATGTTTTAGCCCATCTATTGAATTAAAAAAGTTTTTTAAGTTTATTTATTTTTGAAGAAGAGAAAGAGCATAAACGAGGGAAGAGCAGAGAGAGAGGGAGACACAGAATCCAAAGCAGGCTCCAGGCTCTGAGCTGGGAGCACAGAGTCCAACGCAGGGCTCGAAACCAGGAGATCACGACCTGAGCCGAACTTGGATGCTTAACCGACTGAGCCACCCAGGGGCCCCGAGCCCACCTACTGATTTTTATTTCAATCATTTTATTTTTCATTTCTAGAGCTTTTATTTCCCCCCTCAAATTTACCCAGGCTTTTATTTGATAGGGTCTTATTCATGTCTTGTGTTTTTAATTATTTTCTGCATATAATCATTTTAGGCTTATTTGTGTAGTCGTACATTCAGTTATTTTATGATCTGAGGTCCTTGGGTGTCTAATCCCACTTGTATTTTTTCTGCTGATTCTCACTCTCGTTCTGGTGATTGTAGATTATGAGCTTCCCTTCAGGACGGCTTTGTCTGGGGTGTGGGGGGTCCTCTGGGGCCTGGGGTACAGGCAGCAAGCATCCCTTGGGAAAGGCGCTGTACACACTTGTGTCAAACCAGTACAGGCACCCGGAAATCCTTTTTACGTCAGATTTCTCAGCACAGGGATGGCCAAACATTTGAACTCACAGCGCCTGTAAAGGCAGGCCTGCGTTTACATGGTTCCTAGGGAGGATTTTCTCCTCGATCAGAGCCCAGGCTGAAGGAGAGCAGTTCTCCGCCACCCCACTCGTTGCTGGGCATCTCTGCTCCTCTCCTCCTCCACAGGTTTGACCTCTGAGCACCCGTTTTAGGTTGGGGTCTTGGGGTACAGGAGCCTGGTGGGGTGGGCCCTAATCCAACAAACTGGTGTCTGTCCTTATGCAAAGAGGGAGAGAAGCCACCCCTGCCTCACGTGGGCCCAAGGCTCATGCTAACTGTTCTGAATTTGTGTCTTCTTTGGGTGCGGTTCCTGGGGGATCTCCCTCGTTTTGGGCTCAGATTTTTTTTTTTATGAAAAGAAAGCAAGCAAAATACACCACTGCAGGTGGCTTATTAAATTCCAGGTTGGGTAGTCAGTCAAACCTTAAGAAATAGAAACTGAAATAAAATTCTGTAATAAGTTAATTTTCTACTCTATTGAAACAGAAGCTTAGAGAGTTATGTTTTTGGCTAACGGGGGCTGCAAGAATTATCCCCCTAAAAGTTTTTTATTTGTCCTAAATTTTGTTTTAAAGTTTATTTATTTTTGAGAGAAAGAAAGAGAGAGAGAGAGAGAGAGAGAGAGAGAGAGACAGAGCATGAGTGGGGGAGGTACAGACAGAGAGAGACACACAGAATCTGAAGCAGGCTCCAAGCTGTCAGCACAGAGCCCGATGCAGGGCTCCAACCCACGAACCGCGAATCATGTCCTGAGCTGAATTCAGATGCCTAACCGACTGAGCCACCCAGGCTGCCCCTAAGACTTTAAAAAAATTCATTTCTAGCCATATACCCCACCCTTCACCCACACCCATTAGGAATTGATTAAAGGTGCTATGGGCCATGCTGGGTCCCCGGGTTCACATGTGGAAGCCATCACCCCGGTAACCTCAGAATGTAGCTGCAGATAGGGCCTTTAAAGAAGTGAGGATGCTAAAATGAGGTGGTTAGGATGGGTCCTAATCCAACAGGGCTGGTGTCCTTCTAAGAGAAAAAGGGACGCGGGGATGCCGGCACGGAGGAAAAGTCATGTGAAGATACGGCAAGAAGACAGCGGTCTGTAAGCCCAGGAGACAGGCCTCAGGAGAAACCAGACCTGCCGGGACCTTGATCTGAGACGTCCAGCCTCCAAGAACTGCGACAAAATGAATCCCTGCCTGTGGGATATTGTTACAGCGGCGCGGGCTGACTGATTTAAAAAGCCACATCTGAGTCATGTCAACGTGGCAGACATTGACTCTTAAAAACTACAGCTCACAGATATGTTCTAGAAACGGACTAAAGGGAGAAGGGCTGGATAACCAACTACAAAGAAAGTCGACCACGAAGATCAAGTTGACACTTGAAATCAGCCAGCCGGAAGTTTGCACGGAGCTGCCTGTCCACCCCTCTGTGGAAGTCACCACACGTGTCACGGCTCAGTCACCCCCCCATTAGCACCTCGTTTAATTCGCTTTATAAAAGCGAATCCCTCACAGTGTGTGTGGTGATTAATGCGGCAATAGAAGTGGCAATACGGATACTAGCTGTACGCCGAGACAGCTTCATCTCTCCCGGCGGTGCTGGCAAAATCCGTGACGGCACACATCAGTTGCGGCTGTTTTCTCTCCGTCACCGGAACTCCTCCGTTGTAAAAAATACAAAGGCAGGGTTATTTTTGCAGAAACCTTTGCAAATCTAAGTAGTTTTATGAGACGTTAGGAAAAAGAAGAACTCAGAGGTCCTCTCAAATGAGAGCTTCAAATCGAAGGAACAGAAGGGCTGTGCGCACGCGAGGGACGTGGATCCTGGAGTCGGATCTGGGCTCCAATCCTGGCTCTGCCCGTGTGTGCGTGTGCGTGTGTGCGTGTGTATGCGCGCATGCGCGAGTGTCTGTGTGTTGTCTGTGCGCATGCGCAAATCTGTGGGCGTATCTGTGTATGCGCGCGAGCTTGAGAGAGAGAGAGAGAGTGTGTGTGTGTGTGTCAGGGGCGTGCTCAGGGCTGAGTGAGTCCGGCATGTGAGCCGGCTCCCGCAGCGCGGGGCACACGGGCTACTCCTGTTAACCGGGTTTTAAGGCTCAGCAGCCAGCGCTCAGCCCTCCCCAGCCGGTGGCCGAGGTGCTGCCCCGCCCCCCACGACAGCTGCCTCAGACGTAGCACGGGGCTGACGGTCCGGACTCGGGGCGGGGGGGTCACTGTGACACCCTGTCCAGTGCTCCCCACTGGGTGCTCCGTGGATGCGGTCAGCTAACCTTCACCAGGACTGCCGTCGGTGCATCACCATCTACGTGTGGAAGCTTCTGGAGAGTCAGATCCTGGCTAGGTCTCCAGCTTCGCTCTTCAGCACCGTACCACAGCTCCGTGCAGACCCCTTTCTCACCAGTGGCCATGTGGTTTCCCACCTTACACTGCGGAGTGGACCCTGAGCCCGGGGTGGGGGAAGCCAGCGACCCCGAGGCAGCTCGGAGCCGGCTCTGACCGCACAGCCCGTACCCTTCGTCACACCCGCAAGCCTTTCTTTGCGTGCACCTTCCAGGAGACAGCATGACCGGACCCCACAGAAACACACAGTGATGGTCAGGCTGGGGAAGACCATGGGTTTGGCCTTCAAGGCTCTCCGCAGAGGAGCTTCCTGCCTAAGGGGTAGAGGGGGTGGGGGCGGGGAGCATGTTCCTGGTCGGACTCTGCCAGCTAGGACACACCGAGCACTCGCCTGTGGCCGGGCCTCCCCTCGGGGGTCGCGCTGCGTTGGCTGCAAGGGGTCACAGACCGCGTCCTCGTCCGTGCTCGGGAGCAGGCTAGACAGACCCACGCCGGGAGTCGCGCAGCGGACGAGAAGCCTCTCCCTAGGATTACTCACGTCTCGGCCCGCCTCACACAAATACCCCCAGAGCCCTGGCTGCAGGCGTCACCGTGTCCTTACCTGAGAGGAGCCGCTGAAATGATATTCGAGGGGAAAAGAAGAGGCGCAGGGCTCCCAGCACCTTCAGGCGAGAAGAGAAGCAGCCAGACGGGAAGCTGGACGTCAGGCGCAAACCCAGCGACCTCAGGCGGGGCGGGCAGGGGCAGGTGGGGGTGGGCCCCCCGCAGGGCTGGGAGGTCAGGTGGGGCGGGAGGCGGAGACGGTTCCCAGGAGCTGCACGGAGAACCCGTTGGCGAGCCGTCCTGACGGGGGCTTCCGGGTCCATGGGCACGGGGGGGTGGGGGGTGGGGGGCGGCAGCAATGGCTTGTGCTGAAAACGAGCCCCTGATAAATTCCCCAACTTGCGCCCCTGACGGCTTGGTCTCCGAGAGCGAAGGAAGAATGAAGGGAAACTGCTATTCTGTGCTTAGAATCGAAGACGAAGGTGGCAAGGCCCTGGGGTCACACGGGGCAGCCCGGTCCCTTTCCAGGGGTGGAGATGAAATTCAGGGTCGTGGCCTGACGGCCAGGCCTCTGGACCCGACCTAGGCAGGCGGGCAGCCCTCCGCAGCGCAGCGAGCGGTCCAGCGGGCAAGCTGGGCCGTGGCCGGGCCAGGACCGGGCCCTGCTGGGCAGACCGGGCCAACGCTGAGGAGGGGGAGGGGCGGCCTCATGCGTACCCTTCAGGTTAGGGAACCTGATTTCTAGAAGTGCAGGGGAAACAGGACCCAAACCTGGAAGTGCAGCAGAGAACCGGGACTGTCACGTGAGGCCGCACTGGCGAGGGACTCACTCCCACCCCGGCCGCCCTTGCAGGTGGGCTGGGGCCACTGAACTGCGTCCTGGCCAAGTATGGGGAAAAGAGGCTGGGGGGGGTCAGCAAAATCCATCCCCCCCCCCTCCCCGGGACGTCCGCGGCCTAATCCTCGGACACTATGAATGTGTTGGGTCACCTGCCGGGAGAGGGGAGGTGGTTAAGGTTGCTACTCAGCTGAGCTTAACAAAAGCCTATTCTGGAAAAGGCAAGGAGAAAAAAAAAAAAGATTCTCCCCCAAATGCTTCCAGAAGGAACGAGCCATGCAGACACTTTGATCTCAGCCTAGTGAGACCCATCTTTGACTTCTCACCTTCCCGACTACGAAACAGCAAAGTGTTGTTTTAAGGCGCTAAATTTACTTTGCCTCCAGCAGCCGTAAGAAAGGGATGCAGGGATGCACGTGACAGTCACAGGTGTTACCGTAGCCCTCACACCGTGACCTACACCCACTGTCCCCTCCGCACAGGCCCTGCCACAGGGCGCCTTGTTCCTTGCGGGAGAGCTGCCGTCTGGAAGGGAAACAGCCCTGACCTGTTCAGCCTGGGACTCTGGGCTGTAGGTCACAGCAGTGAGCACGATCAGACTTGCTGATACAGCTGTAATTAATGCTTCATACTTTTAACATAACTGTGACGAGTATAGTAGTTGACACAGTAATAGGCGTTTCCAATACAAACACAAAGATTCCCCAAATTGGGAAATGAAAAGCATGGCCCGAACCAAGCATGAATGCGCAGGGCAGCGTCTGGAGTGGAAAGAACGTGCCCAGAGCATGAACCAAAGTCCTGAAGAAGAAAGTGAAACCTAAACTATGTTTTAGAAATGGCTGCGTGCCACCCTGACTCGAAGCTTTTGGGGAAAAAAATGCAGTGACTTGACTAGTGACTTTTTTTTTCCTTCTTTGTCGTGGCATGTCGGGAGTAAAAGCAGACTCCTTCCTGTACTCTTCGAGTGTTAATCAGTGATTGGGTTGAAGTTAATCATTGATTGGGGGCGTGCTTAGCAAATCTGTGACTGTGCGGTTAGTACAATAAAAGACAAATTAGTCTTTTATTGCTAGCAATACACGTGCCTCAATAATGTGAAAATTTTCCTGGAGATGATTTAAGGAGAATGATCACCTATAACCTTTTAAATGCATCCTTAACTCACATCTGAATGATTAATGTAACAAAGAATCCAATGATCTTAAAGTTACTAAAAAAAGAAGTCTGCTTCCCATTTTACTTTAAATAAATATGGCCGTGTTTATATTTCCATATGACTCAGTTCTAGAAGGGATGGAAAGTCTACTTTCCAAAGAAAACCACATGTAAAATTAGTAACATTCAAAGCCATCCCATTTATAGAATTACGAGAACTTTACCGATGTATGGTTTTGGCTACCCTGGGAAATGGAGGGGTACATAGGCAGCAAAATGTAGTTAACAGAGAGATTTTATCCACATCGTTGCCACAAACTCCCAAAGACAGGCAGAAATGAGTTAACAGCGTTGCTGATAATTATTTTCTCCTTTCTGTTGTGGCGCACGGTGCACTGGCCCAGCTAGCTGATGAAACAGAACCCCGCTAATTCTAATTTTGCTAATCTGGATTTGCAAGAACGTTCATAGAACAAGTGGTCTCAGCCCATTTCTCCGCAGATACTTTGTAGCTGAGAGCAGTGGCGAGGTAGCAAATCGTTAAGACTTTGTTACTTTTATACCCGGATGACGGGAGGCGGTGTCTCCACCGGTCTTTCACCAAGCAGGTATTTAAGGTGGTGGCTTGCATCACTTTGGGGAGTCACTCGGTTTTCCTCGGTCCCACCCATAAATATGGGAGGCATACGTGTTACCAAACTTCTGTTTTTCTCGTTAGTCTGTCTTTTATCAGTAGTAGGAGGGGCCTCAGCAAGAACTGAGAAGGCTCGAGGGAAACATCGTAACACTCAGCACATGCTGGTGACTATCTCCACTACTACGACGCTACCTAAACTGGCTCAGAGCCTTCCTGAATCACTACCACTCACTGGAGACAGCTCAGAAGTCCAGCGTCCTTGCAGATCCGGCATGCTCTGGAGAACGTGCGAGGTGGTAGGAGGCTTGGCTTGGGAGAAACTCACTGGGGAGCTAGTTGTTATTTGGTGTCTGACACTGTGCCCGCCGGGGGCAGAAGATATCCCTAAGACCCAGGCAGAAGCAAGGAGAAGAGAGGCAGACAGGCGCAGGTAATATGATAGGAAGAAGCGGGATGTGTAGGAATGCACAGGAGGGTCCCTGCTTCAGACAGAAATAATGAGAAAACACAAAAGAACATGCAGATAGTCATGGGAGAGAATTTTATTGTTTCCGATTGAGGACTTAAGCACAAGTCTTTGTTATCCAACTTAAGCACTTAATGAAAGGGTTCCCAAAGTTTTTAAAGGCTGTTATTTGATTTATGAACAGTGCTCTTGGCTATCTTTGAGGAGTATTCTTTATTATATAGCAGGTTGTCTTTTTTTAAAAAATTCTAATAACATCTACTCTGCAGACCTGCCTACTCTCCAGCCATGCGGGAGTAAAGAAGCACACCCTGAGGCCTCCCGCCGGGAACTCTGTGATCTGGGAGACTGCGCTGTGGGGCACTCCTGGGAAGCAAAATACTGCAGGCTGTAGAAAGCAAAAGGCCCCTTTCTAACCTGCACCCCTGGGCCGGGATGCCAGGCCCTTCCTCCAACTCTGGCCAAGAGTGACCAGTCTTAGAACATGCAGAATAACAATGACGAATCCCTAAGTAGCTCCTGCTTGACTGGGCACCAAGGGCTGAAGGATCTGTCCTGAAGTCACTTGAGTTTACCCGTGGGATTTGGCTCTGATCCTGGTGGATGGAAGGAACAGAGCTCCAGAACGTCCTGGACTTTCCCAGAGGAAGGTCTGCTGGCCCAACCCTCCCATTTCAAAGATTAGGAAGAGTGCGCCCCAGAGAAGTGACAAGTCTCTAAACCTAGAGCCCCAAGTTCACTGCTCAGCAGCGCAAAAGTTGGTTCCCTGCTTCTCAGGGCATAAATAAGCTATTCAATCTGTAACTCACAAAGCCTAGCTGTTTACAATTCAAAGAAAATCAGAGTCCTTTATGAAATTTCTCCCAGGGAGCTAATAATGTACCGTTTATACCTCTGATCTTAAAAAGTCTCCATATGGGTATGTCTCTCCGTGCAATTTCATTACTGCTACTTTGCTTCGGTATCGTTCCGACGGATAGACCTTAATGCCACTCATTCCCCGGGAACAGGGGGAGCCCTGGACAGACTGTTGCTGCATAGGCCAAGGACGTGACTGCAACGGGAGGGGCTCCTGCCTGCAGAACTAACTGCCCAGGTCAGCAGGCAGCCCCAGGCGATTCCTGGCAGGAGGAATCCAAGGCAGAGTGATCTTAAAAAAAAAAAAAAAAAAAAAAAGCAAAGCAAAGAAAAAAAATCCCTTAGAGGAGTCTCTTTTTTATAACTGGTGCAGTACAAATGGCCCCAAAGCCTGTCTTCCTAAAATCCCACGCCTCTTAAGTCCCCACACACCAATTAGCCATTCTTCTCCTCGAGGGTCAGTTAGTTTTCTTGCTGTTGAGAACTTTTGTCACCAGTGAAAAACATGACCTGCTCGGGAACGCACCTTATTGAAAATCTGCTCCGCTGCCCCTGCTGAGGCAGAGGATTCGTGCTCTACAGCGGATGGAGATTCGGGGACTCGACCGTGGTAACAGGAATGGGCACAAACGGGTCACAAAAAGCGGCCATGTGTCGCTGACACTTCTGCCACCACGCGACGGAGCCTGTGACACTAAGGTGTGCAGTTCAGACCGCACGCGCAGGGGTCTGACCCCTCCCCGGACCCCTCCATACGGATGGATCCCCTCCATACGGATCGACGGTCGCTCCGCAGGAGGGAGGCTCACAGCGGCCCCTGTGGACAGAGTGGAAAGAACACACGGGACCCGCGCTCAGAGGGGGGAGGGGTGGGCCCTGTGAACCGAAGAAGTCGGCTTCCATTCGTATTTTTTTTTTCTTTTGGAGAAAGTTGACTCTTTCCTGGAATTAACTTTCTTGGCTCAGAATTCAGGATTTGCGGGGGGGGGAGGGGAGGAAGTCCGAGAAAAACACGTTTCAGGAAAAAAGTTGGATGCGAAAGAAAGTCGGGGGACAGGAAGTCACAGTGAGCGACTAAGGAGCAAAACGAAGTCCGCTCCTCCGGGGCTTCTATCCGCACGGCACGCCGTCCGCCTAAGAGTCACGGGCGCCGCGCCCCTATACACGCGGCCGCCCGGCGCCCCGCACTGGGGTCCCCGCGGCATCTGTCCGGCCCCAACTTTCTCGGGGGAAGTTGTGCAAGCGAGTTTCTTCGGGCTCTCGGAGCTGCACGCGACCCCCCGGGGCCGGAGCGACCCCTCCCCTCCCCCCCCGCCCCGTCGCCGGCGCCCCCTCCGCGCCCCGCGCCCGCGGGTTCGAGCCCGCCCTCGCGCCCCTCGGCGGCAGAGAAAGTGGGAACGAGTCAGTACCGGCGGGCGGATGTCCGGCCTTCGTCTCTAGCTTCCCCTCGGGAGGCGACGACATGATGCGGCCGCGCGGGCGAGGGGCTGCGACGGCGACGGCGACGGCGACCACGCGGGCTCGCGGGCCGGGACGGAGGCGCGCGCGAGCCTGAGCGCCGGGCTGCGAGGGAGGTGCGCGCGCGGGGGTCGCGGGGCCGCGCGCGGAGGCGGCGGCCGCGGTCGCCGGGAGGGCGCGGCCGCCGCGCGCCGACGTGGCGCGTCCCGCTTGCCCGCGGCCGCGCGTCGTCGTCACCGCGCCCGGCCCCGCCCCGCCGCCCCCCCGCGCGCGCTGCGTACCGAGCATGCGCAGCTGGCAGCGCCACGTAGGAAGAGGCGGCCGCGGGCGCGGGCGGAGGAAGGCGGGTGCGGGCGGGGTGGGTGCCCTTGGAGGAGGCGGGGCTGATGCTGGCAGGGACTCTGGAGGGAGGTCGAAAGGGCCCCACGGGAGGGTGGCAGCTTCTGGCCACCGCCGGACGGGCGGGGACGGAGGTGCGGAAACAGCCCCGTCGGGGCGCGCGCGGGGGCTGATGCTGTAGGTTGTCTCCGAGCCGGCGCGCTGCCCGGCGCGCTCACCCGGCTCACCCTTGGGGCGACTGCGGAAATGAGACCCCCGGCGGGCCCGACCGGGAGCCCGAGGATTGCAGGGACGTGTTGAAACCCTGCGTGTGGGGGTGCCCCCGCGGGAAACCGCGCCGCGAAGCCGGGGACCAGGACCCAGCTCTTGCGCCGCTGCGTCTGTGCCCGCCGGGTGCTGTTGCGACGGATCTCGGTTGTGTCCGAAGCCGATCCGTGGCCTTTGAGCCCTGCTTGACCCCGCCTTGCCGAAGTAGCGTTCACTTGCCGAGGGGCCTGACAGGAGGAAGTACAGCCGTCTCTCTCGGCTGTGCATCTGGCCTGGACAGTGCAGCTGATCAAAGAGGTTGGGCACCTCTCTCCCCTTTACCCCTCAGCCCAGCCCAGTCCGGCGCACCGAGGCTGCCCTCTAACAGGCAAGGTTCTTTTATCAGGGATACTTACGACCTCCATGTTGCCCAGTCCCGGGGTCACCCTTCCCCTCCCATCCTACTTGACCCGTGTGCATTGACCTAGCTGACCCCATCCTCCTTAGCCTCAGGGATGCCACAGCACCTCAGTGATGTTGGCTTCCCCCCTAGATTTATAGACATTTGACTATTCTACGCTCAGCACTACCCTTCTGTCTGGATCCTGTTTTAATGGCAACGTGCAGGCCAATGGGGATGACCGTCACCCATATACTTACGGATAACAAATCTGCAAACCCATTTCTCTACGCCTGCTTCTCCACTGAGCTTCGGACTCCCATCCCTCTGCCTCCCCCACCTCTGGGTGTCTAACGCAGCGCCGCCCAAGTCTGCATCACCGCACTTACACAAATGCACGTTCTACCCACTGGGGCTTTCTCTCCACATTTCAGCAGCATCAATAGCAACATGGTTGTTGGCCAGGCGGCCGTCATGATAGAGTTGTCATTCCCTTACATCCGTTCACATCAAAACTCGCAGACAGGCGTCAGCCTCTTAGAAGAAAATCCGAAATAAATAGCAGAGCGCTCTTTTTAAGAGTTGCAGCATCACTAACCCTCTAAATGGAAGAGAGTGAGAAAATCCACAGACACTCTTGGAAGAGAGTGAGAAAGTCCACAGACACTCTGGATATGGATCCTGAATGGAAGGAACCTTTCAGGATACCTAACCAATTAATTGTATGAAGATTTTCCTGCTTATATATGTGCATGAGTACTGACTGTATAGTTAAGAGCTCATGTCTTAATAAGTCAAAAAAAAAAAAACCCCACTTCTAAGAAGTACAGAATAAAAATTGGAGAAAACATTGCGTTATAGTTTATTTGGCAGCACTTATGCCCCTAATGGGACAGAAAGCTGCATGTGAAGAGTGATGACACCTTCAGTGGCGTGTGGCTTTGCTAGGGAATCCTGGGGTAAAAGAACGAGGCTTCTGAGGAGGGAGTCAAGCTACGCAAGGACCATGGTGGCCCCATTGGGCTGCCCTGAGGCCTGTTCTGGGACTACACTGACTGAACACTCTGGTGTGATAGTCATGTCTAGTTTTACATGTTCAAGGCAGCATTCCTGATTCACCCACCTACCCCCGAATACCTTCCCACCTGGAATAGCATCCAAACTACGGTGTGGAGTACCTGCCTAGTCAATAGCATCACTACTGAAGAAAATAAGGTTGTGTAAGGAGCTTGGCTTGAAAAAAAAAACCACCGGAGTTTTCCCCAGCCTCCCTTGCAGCTAGGGGAGGGCAAATTCTGCCATGGAAATGTAAGCGGAGGTTTGTTGGGAGATTCTGGCAAAATTTGCATGCTTGGTGTGGAAACTGCTCTTTCTGCTGACGTCATGGTTCATGCCACCTTGAATTCAGACAGAAGGTGGAAAGCAGAGCAGTCATATTGCAGCTGTGAGGCAGCTAAAGGTATGAATGCCATCTGCTAAGGGTGGCCAAGCACACAGACCAGGGGCAGGGGAGATTTGAGGTTCTTGGGGTGGGGCTTTGCAGAGAGATGGACCTGCTTCCAGTCTATTCATATCAAGTTCCTGTGGTGGGTGTCTTTACACGTGGCCAAATACACCCCTCTCCTCCTGCACATGTGGCCTCCGAGGTCCTGTGTGGTGGGGGCTCTGCCTGCCTCTCAGAGCTCATCTCTCATGGCCCCTCTGGCCACTCTGGCCTTTCTGACACTCCTGTAGCGTGACAAGCCAGTTCTTCCCTTTGGACCTTGGCATTAACCATTCTTTCCACCCGGAGCTGTTTCCCCCAGATCATTCCCCCAGAATCCTTCTTATTCTGGAATCAGCTTTCCCACAGGGCCTCCCCTGCCCACCAGATCTGCAGCAGCCAGCCCAGGTACTTGCCTCTCATCCCTGTCCATCATCCTCATCCAAAATTCCTCATCCATCTTCTGGGCGTTAAATGTCTGTCTCCTCTAACATTGGTCGAGCAACAGCCCCAAAAGAGGAGAGACCTTGTCCATTTGTCCCACTGCATGCTCGGCACCCAAAACCAAGGTGGGCACATAAAAAGCATTCAAGGGATGCCTGGGTGGCTCAGACAGTTAAGCATCCAACTCTTGATTTCAGCTCAGGCCGTGATCTCACGGTTCATAAGTCTGAGCCCTGCATCAGCTCTGTGCTGACAGTGTGGATACTGCTTGGGATTCTCTCTCTCTCTCTGCCCCTCCCATGCTCGCACTCTCTCTCCAAAATAAAATAAATAAATATTAAAAAGACAAAAAACATTCAATGCACATTCTCCCCCATAATTCCAGAGCAGGGATACATTTAATTTCTCACATTGTTACTAAAATGAAGAGCAAGGTCCTGAGTGAAGGACTATGTGGAGAATGAAAATATACCTAATATGTAAGTAATGTCAGTACAGACGGCCACTTATCCTAACATTTGCTTCCCCCCTTGAACATGTGTATGCATGTGTGTACGTGTGTGTATGCATGTGTGTACGCATGGGTGTGTCCATCCTTACCAGTCCCAGATGCCGAGGATAAATGCCAGGCACCACCCGTTGGAAAGTTTCTATGTGGCCTAACACTCTAACGCTCAGATATTATCAGAATTGCTGGATGACTAATCTTATGTAAGGCTCATTGTACTTCTGACAGCGGGGCAGTTTCACTCATTCTACCAAGAAAAACAAAAGTAAACAAAAGGGAGAAGGAAGGATTGTTGGGCTGAAATGGGACACAATTCTTGAGTGCCCGCTGGGACCAGAAGCTGAAATTTTGAAGCCCCAATCCCATTTTCTCCCACTGTTGGCCGCTTTCCAAATAGAGTTTTGTGATCTGTTTCCCCCTTCTTCTCTAAGTAGACTTGTCCAATCACAAATGGGGCTGGAAAACAAATGGTGAACGTATATTACTTCTTCTTTTAATTAAAAAAAGTCTTTCTTCTTAATTTTAGGAGAGACAGTGCATGGAAGAAAGGGGCTGAGGGAGAGAGAAACAGAGAGAGAGAGAGAGAGAGAGAGAGAATCTTAAGCGGGCTTCATGCTCAGCATGGAGCATGATGTGGGGCTTGATCTCATGACCCTGGGGTTATGACCTGAGCAGAAATGAACAGTTGGACACTCAACTGACTGAGCCACCCAGGTACTCTGGTAAGTTACTTCTTTAAAAATATTTTTTTCAATGTTTATTTATTTTTGAGAGGCAGAGAGAGACAGAGCATGAGTAAGGAAGGGGCAGAGAGAGAGGGAGCCACAGAATCCAAAGCAGGCTCCAGGCTCTGAGCTGTCAGCACAGAGCCTGATGTGAGGCTCGAACCCATGAACTGTGAGATCATGAGCTGAGCCGAAGTCAGACACTTAAGTTACTGAGCCACCCAGGCGCCCCCGTAAGATACTTCTTACTGTGAATACTGTAAGCACTGGAAAAAGTATTGGAAGAAGGAACAGAAAATGCAAATCCTCTTCTCCATGCGCACATTTGTACCCGGGCTATATCACTGGGACTTTCTGAGCCTGTTTTCTTATCTGCGCAATCCCTCTGAGACGTGAACGCTGACCAGCCAGGACTGGTGTGAGGCGGGGATTGGGTGCTGCCTGTATACCATGTAGCTTTGCCTCAGCACATGGACCTTCCGTGGGATCCTGAGACCCAAGGACTTCTCTGCCCTCATTCATGGAGAAACCCAGTCTGTGAAGGGCCATGCACAGGGATCGGTGGCTGGTACCGGGAGACCCGAGAGAACCCTGTGCTGGCCACAGCTGGCCACAGTCCCACTTTGTAAGTCATAACGCACGGTAGGATGTGGCGTTACTACTGCAAATGGAATTTTCATTGGCATCATGGAGTCCATGAGTTATCCGATAGCGTACTGACGTAACCCCGCCCATCAGTCAGTTTGATGACATGGCTTCCTTATTCCAGCCTGGCCCATATGTTCTGTCTTCTTGCGCTGTTTGTCTGATGGATGAGAATTTTTATATTCTTACTCACTACACAGAATTTCTCTCCCATTGTTGACATTGCTCAGAAAGGGAGAGGAGCATTCCTGACTTTGCAACATCCAAGATATTTCTCATTATATTATGGAGGTTTTAAATAATATTAATTTAAATATAACTTATATGATACCCCCACATACACATACAGTACTCGCAGAGAATATGCATGTCCCAGAGCCAAATAAAAATAATAGAACACCACATGTCTCTCTCTCTCTCTCTCTCTCTCTCTCTCACACACACACACACACACACACACACACACACACACACACACACGAGGAATCCTTTGAGATTTCATTAGGCTTCAACTTGTCAGTCAGTCACAGAGTAATGGAGAAGCACTTTGAGGCATTTTTCAACGGTAATTTAACAGCTAATAAAAGACATGGAGGTCGATTTTCGTCACATATGAGGTGACCCTTTGGCTAAGGATATTTGAAGAAAGAAAGAAAATAAACCAGCCTGAATCTTGGCAACACATTTTTCTTATCTGTATTTGGAAGTTAGAAAATAGAAGCCGCAAACAGGATGAGAGGGCGACAGTCGTGAATGCTGATTGCCCACGGAACCGCACACGCTGTGGAGACGATCTACGAAAAGTGTGTTTCAGCGGCGAGAAACGGCGTGGGGGCAGGGATGATTTTGTTTCCAGCTCTTTCACAGAGTCATTGGCTGACCTTGCACGAGCTGCTTCCACATTCTGTGATTGTAGTTCCACAGGAGGCAGTAATCCGAATCTTACTCGGGGATTCAAATAGTTATTCAATATTATGTCTTAGCATTTATCTCCTTATATAAAATTCTTACAAGGGTATATGAATTGCTATAAGTACAAAAAATAAACATGACAAAGGCATCAAGAATAAAGAGGCTTTCAGCAAGATAAAATCATCTCAAGGGAGTCTGAAATTGAAGAACAACATATTTTGGTTAGCTTTTTTTTTTTTTTTTAATCTATTCAGGATTCAGTGGTACTAGGATATTATTTTATCCTTTTCCCATTAAGAAAATTCAAAAGTTTCTTCGGGGGGTGGGGGAGAGTATGTCATTTTTAGAGAGCTTAAGGGAAAGACAAGAGGGATGTTGCGGGGCTCCTTGGCCTTTGGCAGTGAGCCTCTGCTTACACCTTCCGTGTGGGATCAGTCCAGGAAGGAGAATCTACAAATGATGGAGCGATGGCCTCGGGGCTCCAGACGAAGGTTGGAGAGCCAGCCTGATGACACGTATGTGTGACAGTGGGGATACGCCATCCTCTCTGAGTCTTGGAACCTCCTCTTACCCCGCCTTAAAAATAGGAGTTATAATACACCCTTCTAGAATGTTTACAAGAAGTGTATGTGATCGCATATTAAAGATGCTTGGTAAACTTTGAAGAACTAAATCCAGGTCTATCCAAAGACTTGCTAGAGATTTTAGAGAAAGAGCAAAGTAAACATATACTTGTATGCTCAAGAGGGAATGAAAGCCGAAAAAAAGCAAAAAGCATTTCAGTATCATAAAAAAAGATAGTTTTGACCTCACAGACCCCCTCAATGGGTAGAGGGAACCTCCAGGAGTCCACGGACCACATTTTGAAGACTGGTGTTCAAGATCATTCTTTAGACACATTGATTTAAGATTAAGAATAAAAGAAGGGTGGGGGTTAAAAAACAACCATCACACTATATATAGTTAGTGGAGATGTCAGCCTGACGATAGGCTTGGACTGCAATGTCATCCTGCACCCCCAAGCAGTGGTCCGGGTCAGCGGGCAGACACTCAGGACCGACCCACAGGTGCTGAGCCAGCCAGGTCAGATGGGAGGGTGGTAGGGGCTTGTCTCCCCCAGTGGCAGCTGCAGCCCCCAGTGTCTGGGCTCCCCTCCCCCACCGCTGCTGTTTCCAGATGGGCAAAGCCCTCCGGCTGTGCTGCTTGCTTTTAGAAAGCAGTTTGGGCAATCTTAGAGTTTTGGTGGTTTTATTGACAACAGTTTTCAAAAAAGCTGTTTTCACAGGCTTAGCAAAAAAAAAAAAAAAAGAGCAGAGATATAATTGACACATAACATTGTATAAGTTTAAGGTATACAATTGTTGGTTTTATATACTTCTATATTATAATATGACCACCACCTTAGCATTAGCTAACATTTCTATCACATCACATAAGTATCATTTGTGTGTTTGTGTGTGTGTGTGTGTGTGTGTGGTTGGAACAACTAAGATCTAGTCTCTTAGCAACTTTGAAATTTATAATGAAGTACAGGTGACAGTAATCACTGTGCTATGCATTACGTTTCCAGAACTTATTTAGCTACTGGTTGCAAGTTTGTACTCTTTCTTTTTTTTTTTTTTTAAAGTAGGCTTCATGCCCAGCATAGAGCCCAATGTGGGGCCTGAACTCATGACCCTGAGTTCAAGACCTGAGCTGATGAGATCAAGAGTCAGATGCTTAACCAACTGAGGCACCTAGGCTCCCCACGTTTGTTGTTTTAAACATCTCCCCAATTGCCCCAGCCCCCAGCTCCTAGCAACCACCAATCTTCCCTCTGTTTCTATGATTCAGCTCTTTTATTAGGTTCCCCATGTAAGTGATATCATGCAGTATTTGTCTTTCCCTGACTTAGCATAATGCCCTCAAGATCCATCCCACGCACATCCCATTAACTAAGGAAGTAAAAAATCTGTACAATGAAAACTACATGAGTTTGATGAGAGAAATTAAAGACACAAACAAATGAAAAGGATATCCCATGTTCATGGATTTGAAAAGTTAACATAATTAAAAATGTCCACACCACCCAAACCCATCTATAGATTCAATGTGGTCCCTGTCAAAATTCGAATGACATTTCTCAGAGAAATAGCAAAAACAATTCACAGGCTTTTAAACAAGGAGTGGCAGGGGGTGCCTGGGTGGCTCAGTTGGTTAAGCATCTGACTTCGATTCAGGTCATGATCTCACGGTTCGTGGGTTCGAGACCCGCATCGGGCTCTGTGTTGATAGCCAGCTCAGAGCCTGGAGGCTGTTTCAGATTCTGTGTCTCCCTCTCTCTGACCCTCCCCTGCTCACACTGTCTCTCTCTCTCAGAAATAAATAAAACATTAATATTAAAAAAAAAAAAAGGAATGACAAAGGATCTCAAAGAGGAGGCTGTTGGCCATTTCTTACCCCTCCAAACAAGCGTGTTGTGCCTTCTCTTGATAAGCATTGATGTTTTGATTACTACATAGTGGGTGTTTAGATGACTTTCATGTAAGAAACACTTTTCATAAATACATTAAGAAATAAAATTAATATACTTTAGAAAATCTAAATAATAGAGCAATGTCCAAAGGAGAAGGCGTGTCTCCACTTCTTAATAATCCTATCAGCATTCAAGTCTACAGCTAATAACATCTGGCTTCCAGAAAAAATAGTAAGGATTTTTTTAAACTATCTTATTTCATGCACTGTCCCTCAGTTTATGTTAGTCTGATGTTTCCCTCATTGTTATACAGGGGTTATGGGTTTTTGGAAAGAAGACCATAGAAGTGAAGTGCCATTTTCTCCATGTAATTTCAAGGGCACATGCTATCAATATGACTTATCATAGGTGACGTTAACCTGTATTACCTGGCTGACAGAAAGGGCTTTAAGTATAGTTATTTTATAGATTTAAGTTAATTTACTGGTGAGTTCAGCTCTTTATTAGGAATCAGTGTGAAGAGGGGCTAAGTTATTTGTGTCATAACCTTCAACTGATATGCCTGTATCAATAAGCATACACATATCTATGATTCTGGAAGATTCTAGAAGATACCTTTGGGCACTTCTTCACTTCCTCTCTCTCTTTCTGTCTCTCCCTCCTTTGCCAATGAGGAAGTGAGTTTTATTCTCTCTCACTATTCTGAGGATAGAGATGGCAAATAATTGCCCTAACAAATTTGAAGCCTGTTTTCCCTGCTGAGATTACTTGGGTTTATTTTAAAACCATCGTTCTTCTCAGTGAAGTGATTTAACAAAACTGATGAGTTATTCTGTTCGGGCAAAAGTACCTGTGTGTGACTCTGCAGGCTAGAGAAGCCTGTAAATAATGATTTTGGTGGGTGTCCTCCATTTCAACATGTTTGCGGAAAAGCCCATTCAGCTCTTGCTCAATTTTTAGGAAAAGGTCCCAGCTTGGGAAATACAACTGCAATTAATCTAGATAAGAACAAATCTCAAGCCCATCCTTCAGGCTTGGAGGGACCCTCTGGGGCACCATTCAGAGCATTTTACTGACGTAAATTAATAAACTGCCTTTGGCCATGGAAAAGATAAAAGAAAAGATACAAGCTTCCGTAGCTCGCTTGAGACTTATAACATGACTATTCATCTTCCTAACAAAGAACCAGGGGGTGTTTGGGTCAAGAAAAGTTACACCAAAGCGATTCCTTGCAGGGTTTGTGGAAGAGGTGAAACTTGATGTGACTTCACACCCACAAATGGCAGAGAGGGTCTAGTTTGTCTTCCTTTTCACCCTTAGAAATTGGACATAAATAAAAAGCGGTGCCTCTAATGGATTCATCACACAATTTGAAGCCTTGCTCTCCACCCTTCTCCCTGCTCACCTGCACCCCCTTCCCCTATACTACCTTGCTGTTTTTTTCTGATACTGAAGTCTGTCCTATTCCATTAGACAACATTTACTGGAGGCCCTCTCCATCAAGTGTCCTAGGCTCTCTGCTTTTATCCCGCTCCCTGGGATTCATTTACAACTTCTCCAACTTTCGCTGAGGTGATTGGAGAATTGAGCGTTCCTTGGGATTCTAGGCAGCAGGCTGGTGCTGCTACGGCAGCTGAGACAGAAAGTAGCCCTGTTCTTATCATCTGTCTACTCATGTGAGGTGGTCCTGGGAGACATGTGCTGGCCTGGGCTGTCTCCTGGGGTCCTTGTCTTCTTCCTACAATCCGAGGGTTTTCATGGCGGGAGGAGGGAGGCACCATTGGCTGCCAGGCTCTGAGGATAAATCTAGGAATCTCAAGACTAAGAAGGGGTTCATTGATCTCATAGGCTTTGTTTCATTCAACAAATATTTTTGAGGACATACCCTATGCCAGGCACTTTTCTAGAAAGTGAAGGTAAGGCCTCAGCTTTCTCAGAGCGTACATTCTAGTCTGTTGGAGGCTGCAGCTGTGCACAGTGACCCGCCACAGACGTAGGTCTTCTGATACTCTCCGCTAAGACAAACTGAAATCCTGAACAACTTCCCAGTTTCTGAAGCTTTGCAATGTTAATATGCTGGGCTGTTTGTAAACAAATACTCCACCGAGTTCCTCAGGACACATTTTATTTATTTATTTATTTTTAATTATTTTTTTTTAATGTTTTATTTATTTCTAGGAGAGAGAGAGAGACAGTGTGACCAGGGGAGGGTCAGAGAGATAGAGAGTCACAGACTGAAACAGGCTCCAGGCTCCGAGCTGGCAGTCAGCACAGAGCCCGACGCGGGGCTTGAACCCACGAACGGCGAGATCATGACCTAAGCGAAAGTCGGACGCTCAACCGGCTAAGCCACCCAGGCGCCCCTTAAAAGAGAAAATCGAGATGTCATGTCCTTCCCGGTTCTCAGTCCTTCTGCAGGGAAGATCCCTCAGGAGGAAACGTGGGGTGGGGAGAGGTTGTCTGGCACACCCCTTCCCCTTTCAGGCATCGCTTATGTCCTGGGAGCTAGGGGTGGTGCGAGTCCCGCATCCTCTGGGGCAGGGCTGGTCAAACTCCCTTGAACTCATGACTGGTCTTGCTCTGGTTTCTAGAGGCTCAGACTTGAAAAATCATCATGAGCAAGCCTCTTCTTGTGTCTTCGCTACAGGTTTAGAAATTATTTTTATGAGCTTTTCCTCTCATTTATATTACGCATATCCCCTCAACAGATGGGATTTTCATGGTCGGCCCAATGTTCTTTCGTTGTGTCATTAAATAAAAGAAATGAATGGATGTGCTCTTCTAGGTGACTAGGTAGAAATTCATCACTAGGATGGCAAGGGAAACTTCAGGCGATTCCAGGCCTTCCACGCTCACCCCAGTGCCTCAACAGGCACACAGCTTCTACATGATTCTAGGCGACAGGACAGTTCAAGGTCATAGGTTCTCTATTTTGGATGATGATTGTCAATACGGATTCAATATGATTTGCCCGTGTTTACGATGAAGCATTTAATACGTGTCACCTGAATGCCTTTGTTGAAGACAATAACATGTTAGCTGTACTTTTATTGCTAATTTCTGTTTTATTCTCGAATAGAATACAGGCTATTTTCTATTACACTTGGCAAACTACGACCTGTAAGTAAAATTTTGCCTGATGTCTGTTGTGTAAATGAAGGTTTTTTGGAACACAGCCATGCCTGTTTGTTTACATATTGCTTCATGCTACTTATGTGCTACCGTGGCAAGGGTGAGTAGTTGTGACAGAGGTCCTATGGGCTTCGAAGCCAAAAACATTTACTGACTGATCTTTGGCAGTATGTTTGCCGACCCCTATAGACTATAGGAAAAAAAAGTAGAAGCAAAGGGATTTGTACTCGGTAAATATTTAGATAATGGATCATTTTAGAATTTATTTTTAAGCCTTTATTTCTTAGGAAATGTGACACATCCTTCCATAAAGTGCCATCTTTCCTATCTGTGACGTGGCGAGGTGTGCTGTGAAGAAGAGCTTATGGTGGAATGTAGGAAGACCTTGTCCAAGGGGCCATGTTGAAGCTCTTCTCTGATTCAAGATATAAGAGGCAGCCTCACAGATAGTGCCCTCCCATCCCCTCCTCTTTGCGATAATATCTTTGTATAAGACACTTCCCTCCAGTGTGAGTCTGGATCTAATGACTGGCTTCTACTGGACAGAATATGGTGACAATGATGAATGTTGCTTCTGATATTAAGTTATAAAAAGACTGATTTCTGTCTAATGTTCTCTCTTGCTCACCTGGTCTGCTCACCTTTGGCAGAGCCAGGCTGGGAAGCGGTCCTGTGAAGAAGAGACCCACATGGTAGGAGACCAGGCCCTGATGATAAACATGTGAGAGAGCTGGAAGCTGATTTATGGCACCCTCCCCCCATGAGCCCCCCCCCGCCATGAGCCCAACAGCTTGACTGCCACCTCCAGAGAGGCTCTGAGCCAGAGGACCCCTGGCCAAGCCACCTTGGATTCTTACTTGCAGAGATGGAGAGATAATAAATGTGTGTCGTTTTAATCCACTACATTTTGGGGGTAATCTGTTATGCAACTGTAGGTAACTATTAGCCAGGAAAAAATACCAGAGTTGAATTAAGGAATGACATAACTTTCAGTCTGATATAACTCACTCAGTCTGCTTTAAGTTAAATGAAATCAGACACTATTATACCAGTAAAGTAATATCCTTTCTTTTTTTTTTAATTTTTTAAAATGCTTTTATTTATTTCTAGGAGAGAGAGAGAGAGACAGCGTGAGCAGGGGAGGGTCAGAGAGAGAGGGAGTCACAGACTGAGACAGGCTCCAGGCTCTGAGCCGGCAGTCAGCACAGAGCCCGACGCGGGGCTCGAACCCACGAACCGCGAGATCATGACCCAAGCGAAAGTCGGACGCTCAACCGACTAAGCCACCCAGGCGCCCCAAGTAGTGTCCTTTCTGAGTGCACTGTTGTTTTCCATGAATTCACACGTCCCCACCCTTTGGCAGACACTCGCAGAGGCTACATGTCTTGGCCTTCACATAGGCTAGCACACTGCTCTGGGGCAGGACATCTCTGGTGGATCTTCACGCACAGACCTAAGGTCATAGCTCAGGTGGGAAGATGCTCTCATATGTCCAAACTGGCCAACACTTACATAAAACACAATGCCAGAAAATGCTCACTTTGTATTGAGCTGCTTGTTCTGTCTTTGAAAATGGAACTCTGGCATCTCACAAGTACAAGTCCGGGCTTCGCAAGAATCGCTCTTTGGGCTGTATTCACTCTGTGGAGCCACCTGGGACGCGCTGCCGTCTGGTAGAGGAGCCCTGAGCTCCGGGCCCAGAACAGCTGCGGCTGCGCTGGTAGATCCTGCCTAGCCTGATGCCCATGGTGGGGTGCCCTGGTGGCTGCCCGAGGAGGGGGGAAGCAGGGGGTGCTGGGAGGCTGTCGGCCGGAGCTGCATGGGCAGCAGAGGCAGATCCACTGCTGGGCTGCTTGGGTCTGGATGGAAGCCAGCTTGGGCAAAGACCAATCAATTCAACTTGTGTTCTTTTCTCTTCTCATTTACATTTGTGGAATCTTGAAGGGAGGATCCTTTCTGAATCTGGGCATATGCTTAGCACAACACAGGCATGGAGGCCTGGATGCACACGGTCACACATGTGCACACACCGTGCCTTCTCACGTTTTGCTTCATGTGGAGGGCAAACAGAGCTGAGGAGTACTTCGAAGCTTGTCCGGCTCTAAACCAAGCATCCAATAGGGCACCTGGGTGGTTCAGTTGGTTGAGCGTCCGACTTCAGCTCAGGTCATGATCTTACGGTTTGTGGGTTTGAGCCCCGCATCCGGCTCTGTGCTGATAGCTTAGAGCCTGGAGCCTGCTTTGGATTCTGTGTGTCCTTCTCTCTGCCACACCCCCTCTTGCTCTGTCTCTGTCTCTCAAAAATGAATAAATATTTTAAAAAATTGAAAAAATAAACCAAGCATCCACTTGATGGACCTTGGAGCTGTTTTTCAAAATGCATCTCTGGAGTCCTGTCCTGACCTAATTGAACCAGAGTCCCCGGTGGTGGGGCCCAGAAGCCTGTATTTATGTCATGATAATCTGGTCATGTCCACCCCCACTCCTCCAGAAGCTGCCACGTATTTGGTAAGAGGGGACCCATTTCAGTGTGCTAGGGCCACCTTAAACACGACCACAGACCAGGGGGATTAAACCACAGAAACTTATTGTCTCCCAGTTCTGGAGGCTGGAAGTCCAAGGTCAAGGTGTCAGTGGGTCAGTCCCTTCTGCTCCTGGAGGGAGATTCTGCTCCAGGCCATTGTCCTTAGCCTGTGAAAATCCATCTTCTCCCTGCGTCTCTGTGTGCCGTCTATCTTTTGTTTGTCTGTGTCTGTGTCCACATTTCCCTATTTATAAGGACACCTATCATATTGGATTGGCATCCACTCTAATGACCTTATTTTAATTGGGATTACTTCTGTAAAGATCCTAACTTCAAATAAAGTCCTAGTCTGAGATACTGGGGTTTAGGGCTCCAACACATCTTTTTTTTTGGGGGGGTCCCCTAACAGCACCCCTTTACATAATAGAGGACTATGTCCTGAGTACTCAGTAATGTTGAGATGATGAGAGCTACTGTTTTTGAGTGCTTACTCTCCATACTAAATGTTTTACATGCACTATTTATTTATTTAAATATAATTTATCATCAAATTGGCTAACATACGGTGTGTACAGTGTGCTCTTGGTTGTCGAGGGTAGATTCCCGTGGTTCATCACTTCCATACAACACCCAGTGCTCATCCCAGCAAGTGCCCTCTCAGTGCCCATCACCCATTTCCCCCTCCCCCCCATCCCCATCCCCCCTCAGTTTGTTCTCTATATTTAAGAGTCTCTTACAGTTTGCCTCCCTCTCTCTCTGTAACTATTTTTTTCCACTGCCCCTCCGCCATGGTCTTCTGTAAAGTTTCTCAAGATCCACATCTGAATGAAAACATACGGTATCTGTCCTTCTCCGACTTACTTCACTTAGCATAATACCTTCCAGTTCCATTCACTCTGTTGCAAATGACAGGATTTTATTCTTTCTCATTGCCATGAAGTATTCCATTGCATGTGTAAATCACATCTTCTTTATCCATTCGTCAGTTGATGGACATTTAGGCTCTTTCCGTAATTTGGCTACTGTTGAAAGTGCTGCTATAAACATTGGGGTGCATGTGCGTCTGTGAATCAGCACTCCTGTGTCCTTTCGATACATTCCTAGCAGTGTTATTACTGCGTCATAGGGTAGTCCTATTTTTAATTTTTTGAGGAAACTCCACAGTTTTCCAGAGTAGCTGCACCAGCTTCCATTCCCACCAACATGCACTGCTTAATTTTAACCTTCACTGCAAACATTGACAAAGTTGTTATGTTTCCCAATTTGGAGAGAATAAAACTGGGGCTCACAGAAATTGGCTAACTGGACCGAGGCGTCGCCGCTGGGAGATGGCAGCGCAGGGGTGATGCGGCCGCCATGCTCTTTTCTGCTGTAGATTCGTTGTCCGAAGCTCTAACTGGTGCAGAAATCCTCTTACTTTCCTATTTCCTTGGCCTAAGTTCTTTGTCCTTCTTCTATGGCAGGTTGACTGACTCCTCATCGTCAGACGCCTGTAGAAGGTTTCTAGGCCCTTTCAAGCCTTCGCTTTTCCAGGGCACACAGCCTCCTTCTTTCCGGGGTGACACACCGCAGGTCCTCTGATCACCGTGGCTCTATCTTCCCGGACCTCTCCAGTCTGCTGATGAGCACTTAACCGTGTTGGCCCCAGTGCAGACTGGAGCTGGGCTTGGACACGGTTCCGCTCCAACCGTGCTGGCTTGTTACGCTCACCGTAAACAAAAATCTCCCAGCGGCACGTGCCCGGTGTCCCATCAGTCCGGGGCGCACACAGTTTCTGTCCTTTCTGGCTAAGTGCATTGAAATATAGGCTAAGCACACACTGTAAGCCGGAACTCCATGCATATTTGATGTCAACCTGAAGAGCTTGCTCCCACATCCAGACCAGGGCAAAGTTATAAACTGAGGCATGTGAGTCCTAGTGCTTCAGATGGAGGGAAGGCCCTACTGTTGGGGGTGTGCCGACATCAAACTCCCCCCGTAAGCAGGGCTCTCATGGATAGCAAGCCAGTGGCGAGGCTTCGCCAATAGTGCCTTTAGTTTCTTCCCTCCTCTGGGTGACTGCAAATCTCCTGTGTATCTGAAACCAGGAAGGAGTTTCCTTTTCACCATCTTACTGTCCTACTTTAGCTAATGTAGCCCTTTAGGTAACTTTAGAATTCGAGAGATGGCCATTGTCCCAGACCCATGGTCTTATACTTGGCCACCTGAACTATTAAAGAGATTGACAGCATCCCACTGATCATGGCCGTACAGCCCGGCTGGTCTCAGCACTTATTATGGAGCAGGTGTGTGACTGCTATACCTCCCTCTCTTCCTCACGACCAGGGATGGGCTCTGGTTTCAGGCATTGTTCTAGATCCTGGGGGTCCTGGGTTGAACAAGACAGACAGGGTTCCTGCTCTCGGGGACATTCTAAGAGTGGGTCGACTGGTGACAAAGAAGTAAACCGATTAAGTACATTCAGGTTGTATGGACAGCAGTGTTGGAAACAAACAGGACAAGGTGGGGTGTGTGCGTGCGTGCAAAGGTGTGTGTGCCCGTGTGTGTGTGCACTGTGTGTGGGCGTGCATGCTTGTTCACGTGCATGCGCTTCTTCCTTCCAGATTCCTCCAATGCTAAACTCTCCAGTTCCTAACTTACGTACCATTAGCAGAGTTACATTCTATTGACCCTCCTTTATGTCAGCATCTGGTCACCTGTGTCATCTCCCTTCATTTGCCAGGTAAGGGTCATGCAAAGTAAATTTTGAATTTATCCCCATTGTGGAATTTAAAGTATTAAATATACACTAAACCAACGGACAGTTACAAGTGATTCTTGCTGGTGTTCTTGTTGCGTCCTGTGTGACCGTGGGCATGAGGTGTGACGTGACCTGTTTGGAAGCACCCCCATTACGTTAGCATCGATGGGAACAAAGCAGAGCCTGGAGAAGTTGTGGAGTCGAGGAAGGGGATTTTTCTTCCTGCTGCCCCGCCCTCCATCTCCCCAACTCCCCACTTCCAGCCCTCTTCATCCTTGGTCTCCTCCACTTATCCAAATAAGAAGAGAATGGCCTTCACTGGTTTGTAGTCAGATGAAAAATTAGGGTCGGGGGTGCTAGGTCTGGGCCTCTATCCAGAAATGAAGATGGTGTGCTTTTCTGGAGGCTCTGTAGTCCTCATTCTTGGGGACCCCAAGCTGGCCCACTGAGTCAGGGGCTCCAATGGGCCACTGCATGGGGAACGAGGAGCTGTGAGTGATCTTCATCAGAACAGGGGCACCTGGGGGCTCAGTCGGTTAAGCCTCTGACTCTTGGCTTCCGCTCAGGTCATGGGATCCAGCCCCAGCATCAGGCTCTGCACTAACAGCTCGGAGCCTGCTTGGGATTCTCTCTCTCCTCTCTCTCTGGCCTTCCCCACTCAAAATAAATACATAAACTTAAAATATATTTATATTATAGAACAATCACTGTCTTTCCAAGGGTCAAGAGGCTCTCAGGCTCTGGGAGGAGAGATGGCTCTTACCAGGTCCCTGTTTTCCTGAGGCTCAGCAGGAAAGGACTGACGGCCACATTGAATATCCCAAACCCCTACGTGGAGCCCTAACTGAGGTGGGCAATCTTGCCAGTTCCTTCCTTCCTTCCCTCCCTCCTCCTCCTCCCCTCCTCCTTCCTTCCTTCCTTCCTTCCTTCCTTCCTTCCTTCCTTCCTTCCTTCCTTCCTTCCCTCCACCTTTTAGGCAAACAATCTCATTGGTGGAGGGGAAAGCCCTGGCCGCCTTAAAAGGGCACTAGCTGACTGAACTGCCTACCTCCTGAGCATCAGGGTGAGGGCATGGGTGCTCCTCTGAGCCCAGCCCCAGGGTCTCTGAAATCTTCCTCTGGGTTGGAGGACTCCCCAAAGGAAGCTCCCAGCCTGTTCTTGTGCGGCCCCTGGATGGGCGATGAGGCTAACTTTTGGGCCATCACTGCTGTTTCCTGGCTTCTGTGCATGTGTCCTCATGCACGAGCTGGGACAGCTGGGCTCCCTCTGCTGCTGCCCCTGGCTGGAGCCCACCGATTCCTTGGAGCCTTTCCCTGTGAGCTGGCTGCCTCTTCCTGGCTTTCCTGCGCTGGCTCCCTCCCTTTGTTGCCATCACAGAGGCTGGGGCTCCCCTCACTAACCTTCCTTTAACCCTTATCCTTTCCTCCTTCCAGACCAAGACTTCCAGCTCTACAGAGCTCATTACCCGTGAACCTTCTGTCTGTCTTCTGTCCAAGCCTCTGCCATCTACTCTGAGGCAGAGGTGCCAGGGGTCCATCATTCCTGATGCCTTGGACTTTGGCCAAGACTGAAGCAGGAAGCAGGAAGTGAGAAGCAGGAAATAGGAAGCAGTTGTTTCTGCTGTTTCAGGTGTCCTTCCTCTGGGGTCCGGGAAACTTCAGCCTGCCCAGGGTCAGTGAGATTAGGGATACAGAGAACCTGTAGGTAATATTCAGGAAACTTGTTGACCAGCATGCTGATTTCAGCTACTAGAGAGATACAGTGTGAGATAACAGTGTGAGATAAAATATATATATATATATATACATATATATACATATAATGTATATATATATATACATTAAGAGCTATTGTTGAAATAATTCCAATCACAGTTATTTGAACAAATGACTGATCATCCATGCCTATTTGTCATGGGGCAGATAGACACTCGTGCACATTAAAAAAAAATGGCTACTTAACTTTGAGGCAAGTTTTCTGTAATCATAAAGTCAAATCTGGCTCATACTTGCTTCACCTTCCTGGAGTGTTGTTTGGTTAGCATGGTTTCAAAATCAGCTAGAGAGACACTGGCCTGTAATGAACGTGGAGGCGGCACCCCACTGCAGACATTCTATCAAATGTCTTCCTTCCCGTAGTTGACACATCACAGAAAAACTAAGTGCAAATAAACATTTCCAGTCACATAGTATCTCAAATGGCCTTTAACATCTGTCTCTAAAGCATGCATTCTCAAAGGGGAATCCTTAAGAGAGCACAGAAATCATACTCCTTTATACGTTGTTCATACAGGTCTTTATGTGTAAAGAACAGATACACATACAATACATAGATAGTTAGACACTATGTCTTTAACATTAACATTTCATTGGGAAGGGATTTGAACAAAAATGTCTTAAACGGCTCATGGGGGTGGGGATGGGGAATAATGGTTGAGAAACATGCCTAAATGGGTATTTTAGTATTTTTCTATTTTACAGTATTACCTTCTAATTAGTTTTTCAATAGAAATGTGAATTTTCATATCCTGCGCTTGCTTAAAGTCAGACAGATCTACTGAAAGTCTGTTACTGCTAGAAGGCAACATCCATCCATCGTAGCCATTGCACAGTGGCCCCCAGGAGAGTCTTCTAGCCGGGAAATCTGCTGTGCTATTATAAAATAATAAGGCTGCTTATTGTCCACAGCTCATGGAAGCAGTCTCATTATTATTTTACGGTCAAATCTCTGGTGATAATAGTACTGATAATTACAGCGCCGTATTTCATGAAAGCAAGACTCCATTGATTGTAAGATGTGCCATTAAAAATTTGACACAATGCCAGGATGCTGTAGACTGTCAGGTGCACTGAAGAAGTGTTAAAATGCGGGAAAGTGTGCATCTTTGGGTCAAGGAAGAGCAGAAATGATAGCCGACAACCTCTGAGTCTTTGCCATGTGCCTGGTTTATCTCACTGAACGCTCTCAATGGGGTGATGCCGTTGCATATGATGATACTTAATATTATCCCCTTTTTTTAGATGGGGACAACTGAGATTCAGATAGGTTGAGTAGCTTGCCCAGGATTTCACAGCTCCAAAATGTTGGAAGAAAGAATCAACGCCAGGATCCTCATGCATTAGCCTTCTGGTGAACCTTAGGCTGCATCTTACTCTACCCTTCTCCTACCCCAGTTACCCCAGAAAGCAAATGCACTTCAGTTCACTCAACATACAAGTTTCTAGACAGGGCACAACATGGAATGCTTATATCTTGCAAATTCACAAGCGAAATTTTAGTTTTCAAAGGCAAGAATGCTGTGGTACTGTGGCCTCCCCACGCCCTTCTGATCTGGTGGAAAGAGAATTTATCTTGAAGCCAGAAGGACTGTGGTTTGGTCCTCACTCCTACACACAGGTGCAGTGGTAACATGGCTGAAAGTTCACCTTTCTGAGTCCTGGTGTCTACGTCTGAGTCTTGAAGCCTATGCCTCATAAATCCAGGCTCTCATAGTCACACAGCTTCATTAATAAACTCCTGAAGGATGAGATGTTAAGCCCACACTCCTAATAGGTTTATAGCTTTCTGCTTAGGGGTGGCTGCCAGGGAGAGGTGTTCTATTTTTATCTCTCTTTTGCCTTTGTTCTGATTGCTATTCTGTAAATGATCTCGGCCATCCAGCATGCATTTAGTTCATTCGGCTGGGAAACTTCCTAAATGGTATAGAGACAACCAATTGTAGAGTTTATATTGGAATTGAGAATTTGCCTCCCTCAAGAATATTATAATCTTAACTTATTGTTTGAGGCTCCATTGCTTTTGGGTAAATATGAAAATGTGTTTTCTCTTTCTCTATTCCAGTGGGCAGTTTTTCAAATGGACTGTAACAGAAGCTTCTCTGTTTGCACTGGGAGTCATCTCAGGTTTACATTCAGAAAACCTAATAAAAATGTGAGCGGCAAACAACTGAGCTAAAGCAGAGGAGAGAAAAGAAATTGTTTGATGAGGATTTTGCAGAATAATGGCACAGAGTTGTCCTCACGGAAGGACTTGGCAGCTTCTTGGGAAGGGGGGGCATGTGCGCGTGCTCAGCCCAGTAGTTATTCCTGAAGCTTCTAACCACCCTTCGTCCCTGGTGCAAAACTACACACATTAGGCAGAGGAGCCTTTCACACTGGCCTCACTTAGATTGGGGTGAGTGTCCAGTAAGTTCTTCATCTTTTCTGATTTTGTGTGCTAGAGAGCTGTTTGAAGTTATTTTAATTTTTTTTTAAGGTTTTTATTTATTTCTAGAGAGAGAGAGAGAGAGACAGCATGAGCAGGGGACGGTCAGAGAGAGAGGGAGTCACAGACTGAAACAGGCTCCAGGCTCTGAGCTGGCAGTCAGCACAGAGCCCGACGCGGGGCTCGAACCCACGAACCGCGAGATCATGACCTAAGCGAAAGTCGGACGCTTAACCGACTAAGCCACCCAGACGCCCCTGTTTGAAGTTATTTTAAACCAGACTCCAGAACAACAACAACAATGAAAATTCCATAAGAAATGATGGCCGCCAGAGCTTGCGCAATAATATTTATTCTGCTGGTTATTCTGCTGGTTATTCAAATGGTCTACATTTGTTAACTATACGTTTCACCAAAAGTCAAAAGGAAGGCTTCCCCTCCCCCCCCCAATATTTCTCCATAGTTTTAGTTTGCTTGAGTAAATATTGTCAGTTGAACAAACAGACTTTGGCCTGTAGCTGGGATGGTGGTTTGGTTTTGTTTCTTCAGGGGGTTTGGTATCACGGTCTCCCACCGGGAAGAAAGTGGCTCCCGTGATTCACGATGGTGTCCCCCTAGCACCTGAGCCAGTGCTGGGACTCACTAGAGCCGACTGTGATGATGTCTCTCCCAACCTGGCTTTCTGTGATGTCATGCCGGTAGCTTGAAATTGACCTTGAGGGAGTATTTACACCACAGAAATCAACAAATCCTGCAAGCCAGGGCCTTCTCCCTGCCCCTCGCCCACTATGAGAGCCCATGTTAAATATTGACGGTCTTCCAGTATCTATGCTGTCGAATCTTGGTGACACACTGAGGAGGACACGTTATAACTGTTGGGGCTGTAAGAGGCTCCCTTTAGACCTAACGACACCTGCAGATTGAAAGTAAGGGGATGGAGAATCATGTGTCGTGCTAATGGAGCATGAGCTAAAACATGAATTCAATAAAGTCGCAGGATACGAAATCAATGAACAAAAATCTGTTGCATTCTTATACATCAACAGTGAAGCAGCAGAAAGAGAAATCAAGAAATCGATCCCATTTACAATTGCACCCCAAACCATAAGATACCCAGAAGTAAACCTAGCCGAAGAGGTAAAAGATCTCTACTCTGAAAACTGTAGAACACTTTTGAAAGAAATTGGAGAAGACACAAAGAAGTGGAAAAAAGTTCCATGCTCATGGATTAGAAGAACAAATTTTTCTTAAGTGTCTGTATTATCCAAAGGAATCTACACATTTAATGCACTCCCTATCAAAATACCACCAGCATTCTTCACAGAGTAGAATAAACAATCTTAAAATTTGTATGGAACCACAAAAGACCTTGAATAGCCAAAGCAATCTTGAAAAAGAAAAGCAAAGGTGGAGGCATCACAATTCTGGACTTAAAGCTACATTACAAAGCTTTAGTCATCAAGACAGTATGGTACTGGCACAAAAACTGACACATAGATCAATGGAACACAATAGAAAACCCAGAAATAGACCCACAACTATATAGTCAACTCATCTTTGACAAAGTAGGAAAAAATATCCAATGGAAAAAGATAGTCTCTTCAACAAATGGTGTCGGGAAAACTGGATGGCAACATGCAGAAGAATGAAACCAGACCACTCTCTTATACCATACATGAAAATAAATTCGATATGGATGAAAGACTTAAATGTGAGAAGGGAAACCATAAAAATCCTTGAGGAAAACAGAGGCAGCAACGTCTTTGACCTTGGATATAGCAACTTCTTACTAGACACATCTCTGGAGGCAAGGGAAACTAAAGCAAACATGAGCTGTTGGTACCTTATCAAGAAAAAAAGTTCTGCACAGTAAAGGAAACAACCAACAAAGCTAAAATGGAATGAGAGATGATATTTGCAAATGACATATCAGATAAAGGGTTAGTATCCAAAATCTATAAAGAACTTACCAAACTCAACACCCCAGAAAACAAATAATCCAGTTAAGAAATGGGGAGAAGACACGAACAGACTTTTTTTCAGCGAAGACATCCAGATGGCCTTTTGCATGCACAAGCATGAAAAGCTGCTCAACATCACTCATTATCAGGGAAATACAAATCAAAACCACAATGAGATACCACCTCACACCTGTCAGGATGGCTAAAATTAACAACACAGGAAACAACAGATGTTGGTGAGGACGCAGAGAAAGAGGAACCCTCTTGCACTGTTGGTGGAAATGCAAACTGATGCAGCCACTCTGGAAAACAGTATGGAGATTCCTCAAAATTTAAAAATAGAACTACCCTATGACCCAGAAATTGCACTACGAGGTATTTACCCGAAGGATGCAAAAATACTGATTCAAAGGGGCACATGCATTCCGATGGTTATAACAGCATTATCAACAAGAGCCAAATTATGGAAAGAGCCCATATATCCATCGACTGATAAATAGATAAAGAAAATGGGTTATATATTTACAATGGAATATTACTCAGCCATAAAAAGAAAGGAATCTTGCCATTTGCAATGATGGATCCAGAGAATATTAGGCAAAGCAAAATAAGTCAGAGAAAGACAAATACCATATGCTTTCACTCATGTGTGGAATTTAAGAAACAAAACAGATGAACATAGGGGTAGAAAAGAGAGAGGCAAACCATAAAACAAACTCTTAACTGTAGAGAACAAACTGAAGGTTGCTGGAGGGGAGGTGGGGGGTCAATGGGCTAAATGGGTGATGGGCATTAAGGAAGGCTCTTGTATTGATGAGGACTGGGTGTTCTATGTAAGTGGTGAATCACTAAATTCTACTCCTGAAGCTAATATTACACTATATGTGGACAAACTAGAATTTAAATAGAAACTTGAAACAAACAAAACAAAATAGTTTTTAAGTCGTTACACAGAGGAGTATTACTTAAATTTAGTAGCTGCAGGCTTAGATTGGAATCTTTTGCTTTCTTCAGAAATATTTCTGTCACAATGATACTAATTATAAATGAGTTATATTTTCAAACAATATGTGAATAAAAGAAAGTCACTGTCTGGGAGCCTTGTCTGGGGCTTTACAAGCAGATGAGTAAGCCGGGCATTCCCACTGCCACCACGACTCCCATCACTCAGCCAGAAGTTGTCGCTGAACCCATGTGTGTGCGTG
This sequence comes from Proteles cristata cristata, assembly GCA_017311185.1. Classification (NCBI taxonomy): domain Eukaryota; kingdom Metazoa; phylum Chordata; class Mammalia; order Carnivora; family Hyaenidae; genus Proteles; species Proteles cristata. The sequence goes on along the minus strand of JAESUZ010003666.1, from coordinate 8,493 downwards.
TCTGTGTGTCTGTGTGTGTGTGCATGTGTGTAAGCCTGTATGTGTATGTGAGAACCTGTGTGTGCCTCTATGTGTGCGTCTGTGTGATTGAGCCTGTGTGTGCATATGTGGGCATTCGTGCCTGTGTCTGTGTATATGTGTGAGCGTGTGTGTGTGTGTGTGTGTGTGTGTGTGTGTGTGTACACGTGCCCTGCAGCTCCGGCAAGCAAGCGCGTATAGCAGCCCCCATTGGATGGGCCGTGCAAGCAGCTCCTCAGGGCAGTGCACGACTTTGTGGGAGCGAGGAATGGCCATCTGGGAGGATCTGAGGACGGGGGCAACTCTGATCGCATCAGTCCCCCTTTCCGGCCTCCTGCTCCTTCCTGTCTGTTAAACTTAACATTCAGGAACTTTTAAAGAGGAAACGGTGCCCACCAGGGAGGCAGGTGGAAGATGAAGGAGGAGGAAGTGCTAGTGGTGCCTGGTTGCCCAGCAACGGTAGGAGTCGTGGGCTGGCTCCATGTCGGAGCCTCAGGGCTTCTCTGGAACCTTCCAGCTGGGGTTCTTTCTCATCAATGAAAATGAAGACTGACCACAAGGACCTGTGCCTTTGTTCAGCTCTTGGTTGTTGTCTGACCACCGAAGCTACCGCTCAGTAGCTATCAGGCCGGAGTCATCACCCGGAGTTAGAGATGTGGGCAGGAGCCCCGGCCTCCTCTCTGTGCCCTGAGGCTGGGTTGTGCTAGCCCCTACATGCGCTTATCACGGTTGGCCTCTTTGCCCTACAATCTTTACGCATCACTCCTGCTTGAGACAAACCTCACAGGGATCCAGTGGGATACATCCTTTATATTCCCACTTAAGTGTTGGGGGAAACTGAGATCCCAAGACATGAAGTAACTGGACCCAAATCTAACAGCCAGCAAGTAGCAAAAGCAGAGGTGGAAGCCAAAGTTCCAGACTCACAGTCACACGTCTATCTTGTCTGGGGGCCAGAAGCAATTTTTCTGCATATTTGCAGGTTTCTGTGATCTGTAAAGCAACTCTCTCTTCCACTCATTTTTCTTAATAATGTGTTTTTGTTTTTTATTTTGAGAGAGGGAGAGAGCGAGCATGTGTGCATGAGGGAGTGGGGGAGGGGCAGAGAGGGAGAGAGAGAATCCCAGGCAGTTTCCTTATAGAAACTCATGAACCTTGAGATCATGACCTGAGCTGAGATCGGATGCTTAATTGCTTGGAGCCACACAGGCCTTCAAACCCATTCTGTATGTCAAGCATAACCATTAGAATCCTTCCTTCCCAGGCCAACGTGAGGGTCTTTGTGTGGGTCTGCTTTAGTTTCTTTCTTTCTTTTTTTTTTTAATTTTTAATGTTTATTTACTTTTGAGAGAGAGAGAGAGAGAGATTGAGAAAGAGAGAGAGAGAGAGAGAGAGAGCACACAAGGGGAGAAGGGCAAAGAGAGAGGGAGACACAGAATCTGAAGCAGGCTCCAGGCTCTGAGCTGTCAGCACAGAACTAGACGTGGGGCTCGAACCCATCAACTATGAGATCATGACCTGAGCCAAAGTTGGGCGCTTAACTGACTGAGCCACCCAGGTGTCCTTGTTCCTTTTCTTAACTGGAACTGCTTGTCTGTCTGAGCATGGCCGTCACTTTACTGCCTGCCAATAAAAGGGAACGTGCTAACAGTTTACAAATCTATGAATTTCATAAATTTTCGATTTCTGGCGGGGGCTTCAGGGCGATTCCACATCTTCCTCCCAGAAAGTAGTTGTTCTAAAGGTAGCCCTTCTTGTTGAATCATAAACACGTTCACCGCGGAACAAGGTCAGTGGCATGATTGGAACCACCGAGAGATGTCCATTTTGGCTCCACGTGCTTACTGTTAACAGACGTCAGGTCAAGGCTGCTTGTTAGCATTCCATAAAAGTTCTGACTATTGGTACTCAGATAATTATAAAAATATATTCAGTATAATATATTTCAGATATTATATTTTTCTTTTTTTTAATCTTTTATTTATTTCTAGGAGAGCAGGGGAGGGTCAGAGAGAGAGGGAGTCACAGACTGAAACAGGCTCCAGGCTCTGATCTGGCAGTCAGCACGGAGCCCGACGCCGGGCTCGAACCCACGGACCGCGAGATCATGAGCTGAGCGAAAGTTGGATGCTTAACCGACTAAGCCACCCAGGCACCCCTCTTTTTTTTTTTACTTAAAAAATTGTTAACATTTATTTTTGAGAGATAGAGACAGAGCATGACCAGGGAGGAGCAGAGAGAGGGGGAGACACAGAATCCAAAACAGGCTCCAGGCTCAATTGTCCATGCAGAGCCTGACGTGGGGCTCAAACCCACAAACTGTGAGATCATGACTCGAGCTTAAGTCAGATGCTCGACTGCTAACCCACCCAAGCGCCCCTATTTCAGATATTATACTTTTCTAACGGTTCATTGGAGTTTTGAACAGAAGACTGTCAAGCCTTAAAATAGTCTAGAGTTCTGAGGGGCCTGGTTGGAAATAATGAGGTTCTTTTATGGGACGCAAAGTATAAAACAGATATTCCTTTTCCCTTTGCTTCAGTAGAAGGAGTGTTTTCATACACTACATCTCAGATGTACCTGACACCTGCTCTCTCCATCAGAGTGCTCAAAAGTATCCTGAATAAAACTCAGCAAGAAATCTCACAGTATTCCTTACCTTGAGGTGTTGTGGGGTCACACAAAACAATGTGTGTAGAGCCCTCTTCATGTGTTGAGCATGAGCTACTGGGTGTGGTGCATGTTCCAAACCTCCTGAGTGGCATTGTTTCAGGCGGTTCTAGTAGCCCTGACCTTGACCAAAGCCATTGTTCTTGATCTGCTCTTTTATTTTTATGCAAAAATATCCCCTTGACCTCGTAATCATCAACAACGTCTCAAATGATATCTTTCTGGTGGTCCTACTCAGCATGCATTTACAGGTCACAAGACCAATTTGTAACTATTTTCCACATGATAGGATTAAGACCAGTCTTATAAATGATTTTTCTCTCCGGGCGCCTGGGTGGCTTAGTCAGTTAAGCGTCTGACTTTCGCTCAGGTCATGATCTTGCTGTTCGTGGGTTCGAGCCCCACGTCGGGCTCTGTGCTGGGTGCCAGCTCAGAGCCTGGAGCCTGTTTCAGTCTGTGACTCCCTCTCTCTCTGACCCTCCCCTGCTCACGCTGTCTCTCTCTCTCTCTCTCTGTCTCCTAGAAATAAATAAAACATTTTTAAAAAGTTGTTAAAAAAAATGATTTTCTCTCAGCCCTCAAAATACGACTCGTGGAATGGGCCTCAATTCCTTACCCCTCCCTCTTCCCAAGCCCTTTGTCAAGTGACTTTGCTGCCCTGGTTATCAACATGTGATATCTATTTCCTCACCCTTGAGTGTAGGCCACCTTGTGACTTACACTGGCCCAAAGACACGGTGGATGTGACAGTGTGGCAGGGACCCTGTGTCCTCCTGTTCTCTCTCATGCTGGTCTACTTTGCCGTAAGGACCTGCCAAGGCCAGCCTGTTGATGTCTGTCCCAGCCAAGGCTATCCTGAAGCAGCGTGTCTAAGCCACCCAGCCCACTGGTCACAGACTTGTGAGCATGCTGAGCCAAGAACAGCCCGGCCCAGATCACTGGAACCACATGGCTAGCTCAGAAATGATAAACAGTTGTCGTTTTAAAGCGACTTTGGGACATCTTGTGACTCATCAATAACTAATTGAGACCCTCGAAGCATAATAAGTGTGCCTCCTAGACACGGAATATTCTCCACTCCCTGCTTCCCGTTTCCCTGTATAGAGCTCAAGAAAACACAAACCAAAGACATTCTTCCTCGTAGAACAAAGAGTAGGCTATATCAAACTCCTGGAACCACATTAAGTTTACATTACTGGTGTCTGGCATCAATCACTGGTGTTTGGCCTCTTTCCATGTCCTTTAAGCAAAAGCATGAACATAGTCCTCATCCTCACCATTGACCAGGCAAGCCCCAAAGTGCCAAGCACCTAGTGAAGACGGGAAAAGAGTTGAATTCAATGCAGTTGAATTGGATGGAGAGACACTCTAGCTGGGTTCGGATCTCACCTGTGCCAGCTATCCACCATTTTGACCTTGGCTCAACCAGTCATCCTCTTTAAATGTGCTTCTCTTCCCATAAAGTAGGAATAATCCTGTCTGCTCTCCTTATCTCATACCTCATCGCAAGGATTAAATTAGATGGCATGTGTGGAAATGCTTTGTAAACTATTGCGAACTCGGTAGTGCGATGTAAGGCACTGTTGTGATTGCTACTCTTTCGGGTCCAGCAGGGAGCTTGGATCTGGGAAGAATGGCAGACGCCCACGGGTTGCAGGGCCGAAAGGCTGAATTGTTTCTTTATCAAGCAGATAGAGTAGGAAAAGCATTGTGACTCCTATCAGCAAAGAAGCCTGGCACACATGAAGAAAATAGTCTGGAGAAAGCTGACGAGCCCACAGTTGGAGTTCTGCATTGGGGTTTAGAAACACGAGCACCGGGATGCTGAAAACATTGGAAAGAGTCCAGGGAAAAAGCGATGCGAGTCGCTCCAGAACAGAAGGCCCAACTTGGGAGGGAGTCAGCAGGAAATGTGTGTGCTTTCACTACCAGGAATTTGTACTTGTTTTCCCAGGTTCTTCCAAGAGGAAGCTGCATCAGGGATATGTAACCTGTTCTGGAGAGAATGTTGGTGCATAGAGAAGGTCCTCTGGACTCTGCCTCTAGTCTGAGTGAAAGAAACAGATGCACCAGATGAAAAGGAGCCAGCTCTTCCACATGGACCAGTGGGAGTTACACGGATTAAGGTGCTTGTGGCTGCAAGCAACACACAAGCTAAGAGCAAAATCAGCTGGGACTCAATCCACCCCACTTGCCCTCTCTGTCATCCTTGGTGACCTGGCTTGTTATGTTAGGCTGGCTTCCCTTGCAGTTCAAAGATGGCCGCCTCAATTCTAGGCATACCACACAGATGACATCTCTGTCCTTTTTTTATGAGCGGGGAATAATTTCTCAGATGTTTCCCAGCAGATACCCCTCTCTTTGTACTTGACCATGACTGCATCTCCCTTCCAAACCAGAATCAGCTGTCTACAAGGGGTATAAAATGGTGGTGACTGGTTTAGACCAATTGAGATTCATCCTGGAACTGGAGAGAGAAGCACAGGGCCTTCCAACTCCTGAACACAGTTGGTATTGTGATGGCATGTGAGGAGGGGGAGAGCCACTGGGGGCATCAGCCAGTAATAGCTGCATCCCTTTGGCCCATGTGACCCATTAATGATCTGAGCTCAATTCAAGTGTTGGCTGATCAACTGACTGAGCCATCCAGGCACCCCTAATGGCTTCTAGTTTCTTAATAGGAAGGTGAAATTCTTCTCCCAGGCCTTTAAGGGACCTTAGGATCTGGCACTGACCTATTTTTGCTGTCTTCAGTGCTCATGTATCCATCTTCCATGCTTTGCTTACACTGGATTGGCTTCCATGCAGTGGACATGGCTTTCGTTCCCCTACCTCTGGGCCTTTGCACAGGTTGCCTTTTCCACGGAAAATATGTTTACATTCCCCAACCATGTCCCTCCCATTTCTAGCGGAGAAATGATGTCCGTTCCTCAAGCATGGCCTGAATGCTCTCAGTAGGTCGCTCTTACTTCCCTCCCCACATCACTTTGCAAAATTCTCATGATAGACATCATATTCTGCCCCCGCTTGTAATTAGTGGCTTCTTGATTAACCTCCTCTTTGGCTGTAAAATTCTCCAGCGTAGGTTCTCCATCTTGCTCATCTTTCAATCTTCAGTTGAGGATGTTAGACAAGACGCATATTTTCACAGATATGAGTGGAACTACAATGACAGGCCAGCCTGAAAAGAGATTGAAATTGGGCCACAAAAGTGAAAACAATGCCTGTAAAAAATAATAAATAAAAAAGAGGGACTGAGAGGGAGTTAGTTCTGGGATGACCCAGAGGAAGATGTGAAATCCTGGCTGGAAGAAACCCGAACAGAAGAAAGATGGAATTACTTCCCCTGGTCCTGTGGCTGTATTTTAAAACATAGGCTATTTAAGATAGCACTTTGGCTGAATACTCTGGACTGTTTTCTGAAAGGAAAACATTTGATCTCTGGAGACAACTCCCCAGAAGCCTTAGAAAGCTGTCTGGACAGGGGAGCTTCTGAAGTCTTTTTACCCTGGATTGGCTTGCCTTTGAGATGCTTTAGCAGAGTGTGAACAGCAGTTTTCAGCAGGGAGCAGACTTCCAAGTGCGAGTGTACGCCCTGAAAACCATCTACTCTGCAAACATGTGGAAACCATTTGTAAATTGTAAGTGTGGGTTTGCCTAGATCTGCTGAAGCGTAATTGAAGGGAAAGTGATTTATATACTCTCTCCCTTCCCATGTGCTTTTTGGGCCGTACTAGAGTGAGGAACCCAATCAAAGATTTAGAAAAAAATTAGAAAACAAAACACAAAAATCCCACCTCTCCCCCCAAAACACCTGCAAAATAGAGAAAACACTTTCTTGTCACTGGAAGAGTAACCTGGCAGATGAAACTGTTAGCCACATGAATTCTAGTGGGTAAATGGGTGGATTTTTTCCCCTGGTGAATCTTAAAACCAGTAAGATTTTTCCCTCCTTTCTTTTCCCCTTCACCTGTCACATTAGTGAGGCTTGCTCATGGGGACTTGAATAGCTTCTCTAATGATCCCCAGGCATCCCCGGCACAGCGGCGCATCAAAATGCATCGAGGAGCTGGGTAAATGGGGAAGGAGCCATGACAGCACTGTGACAATTCAGCGGGGAATAAAATGTGCTGGTGTCCCTGGGGCTCTCTCTGTGGCTCAGCAGAGAGGAGGGGGTGCTTTACATCCCTGGAATGTGCCTGATGGCATTGGATTTCTGGGGTGCCCCAGGGTCCCAGCTGTCAAAGCCATGAGGTTTCTGGGAGGAAGGAAGTCAAGCTTGAGATGGAGGTGGTGTGAAGTGGGGGTGACTGCTAGAAAGACCCCAGCCCCCACCCAGATGCTCTTACTCAGCTGCTAAGTGTGTAAAGTCAGGCTCCTGGAAGCAGAGCCTGAGACAGGGAAGCTCGTTCAAGAGGTTTATTGAAGATGTGCTCTCGGGACCAGGGAGGAAGGCATCAGGGAAAGGAAGGGGGTTGTGGGGGCAGCTAAATGAGGATGTGGGCCCCACTGGAGGCCAGCCTCAGCCTGACCCCAGGGGAAGCTCTGGGTCATGAGTCATGCCACAACGTTGGTTTCCTCTGAGGCAAGGAGGCTAGCCTTTTGTGTTTCCACGTGTGGTCACTGACCAGGGGCCGTGGGGGGTGGGGAGGTGGGGTGACATCCGCCAGTACAGGGGGGGATGCTCAGGAGAAGGGGCAGGAGCGAGTTACCCCCTGTAGCAGTGTGACGGGGTTGGCACCAAAGAGCTGCAGACCAGAGGCTTCAACAACAGACATTAACTGTCTTCCGGTTCTGGAGGCCAAACCAGCATGTCTGCAGGGTCGGTCCCTTCCGAGGGTGGTGAGGCGGGACCGGGCCGCCTCCTCCTGCATCTCCTCACCTGCTTCTCTCCCCCATCTGTGTCTGTGCCCCAGTTTCTCCTTTCTCTGAGGATCCCAGTCATGTGGGATGAGGACCCACCCTAACGCCTTCGTGTTAACTTGACCACCTCTGTAAACACCCATTTCCCAGAAAGTCACTTACGAGGTACTGGGGTTAGGAGTTCAATGTGGGAATTTTGGGGGGAAAGGGAAAAACACGATTCAACCCATAACACCAGCCAGCGTGTTTCTCAGCAGCGGCCCAGCGCCCCCTCCACACAGAGCCTGAGGAGCAGGCTCCAGAGTCATTTTAGTCACGACCCCTGTTTCCCCGGCACCTGCTTTTCAAATGCAGCGGCTTCTGCGGGCGATTCAAGAAAGTGCTAACAGCTGTTAGACTCACGTGTCTTAGAACAGGTTTGGTTGGGAAGAGCACGTTTTCCCACAAAGACCCCATGTGACTAAGACACAGCAGGCGGAACTGGGGGTGGGGACGGGTTGGGGGGGAAGCGGAGAAGACAGGACAAAGCGCCCCCAGTTGCCTTGGGCCAGCTCGGGAGTGAGGGAGTCAGTCTGTTGGGGAAGCAGTCGGGGGTCTCCTGCTCTGACGCGAAGAGACAAGGCAAATCAGGGTTTAGGGAGAAACAGCGTCACCACGGAGATGAAAAGGTAGGAAACTGAGGATCACCGTTAGCAGTGGGATGGAGGCGGTGAGTGCAGACACCAGATTTCTCCCTGAATGGGTAGAGCTGCCTGCCTCCCGAATTCCACCCGCTGCCTGTGCCTCGGCTCCCCTTCTGGCTACTGTCCTTATCCAGGAACCTCAGACCTGGGTGGTGACCCCGGCTCCCCACTCTGGCTACTGTTTTCGTCCAGTCCAGGAACCTCAGACTCCCGGGTGGTGACGAAGACGATGCTGGCAGCGGTCACATAGGTCCACACT